>OY720190.1:16238701-16739013 GCA_963082885.1 Parascotia fuliginaria
GAGCACTTCTATCGACTCCCTAGTCTTTTGTGATCACCCTTCTGTTTTACTCATCTCCTACGATCTTTAGGATCATGTTTGCAATGCTAGTATGTATGTAGTATGAAAACATCATTAAGGCAAGTCAATTTGTATACTACCATACATGTATATCACTAGGTAATACATTAAAAATTAATACATGAATGATTTCACGCTTGCTTTTAGTTACTACAATATTCCCTAAGAAAGAACTCTGGTTTCCCTTCAAATTCACTATGAAAGGTATAAGTATTTCAACTGAATCAACATTGCAAGTGGTCATTACCACTAAACAACCAGCTACTATAAAGACATACTATCTTCTAAGCTGTACAGAACACGCACCCATTTATCTAGATAGATACGTGTGTACCCCTCAAGACACATTCGTGCCCTTAACTCCCTGTAGAATTTATAATGGATGAAAGTCACTCATAAAACGTAATATGCATATTAATGTTAAGGGTGTGGTAGCAACTACAACGAAACACGAATTACAAAAATTCTGTTTTAACTCTTACACCTATATTAAGTATATACAAGTTATAGTTTATTACTATACAAGTTATAGTTTTATAATATTAAATAACATTTCGGTTATTTCTAGAGATATTAGCGTCTTTAGCAATAAGACAATCTGAGCATTGCAGTATTTGTGGGTACAGAAGTTCTTACTAAAACTGATTTAGTGTTTGCACCCTTAAACTCTAGTACGATAGTAATCTGACCATCAAATCAAAAATTTATAGGGCTAAAATTAAATAATGCATCCAATACATATGGGGATAGCCCTTGTCCAGCAGTGCAAGGTTTTCCGCTGATAGAATGATGTTAAAATATCGATGCAAAAGTTTGCTAAGTCACGTGTAGCTCAAAAGTTCACCAAGTAACGTGTAATTTCAATTAATACGATTATAAACTTTCTACTACTTTTTGTTCGTATAGGGAAGTTTAATCTATATATAAACTTGTTTAAAATTTAAATCTAAAACTTCTCGACGAGGTCACGACAGACCTGGTTGATCACGAAAACAGTAACAATAATTAAGGAAACAAAGAGAAAACTCTATTTCGGTCAAGACATGCACGCATGCGATGAATTAATACCCGATAATATGTGCGACGGAGACCGAGGACGTTCCACTCGTTCATTCATAATCATAAACTATGACCCCCGGGCATTAGTTAATGCTTTCAAACGCGGAAACAGGGTGTGTAACTACTAGTTTGTACTACAGGCTTACGTACTGGAAGTACGTTTTGCTTATTGAATTATGCAGTTTTGTGACATAACAAGAGCACAAAAAAAATAAAAATTATTAACCTCCGTGTCTTTTTGCGAATTTGCAGATTGCGAGTTGTGATTGAACACTGGTATCTAACACAAAGCGATTATGAGCAACAGCGATATTTTTAACTTCTCAGACTCCTGTCTACCCGTGCCGATTTTCATAATGTTCATATGACAACCGGGACGTGGTAATATGCTTTGTGAGCCACGGAAGGGTCGCTCATCCAAAGACGCGCTACAGCGCACATTCAAGTGGTGGTTACTCAACTATAAACCTCTCTTAAAAAATAAACTACAGCACGTCACCGCATAACTAACACACAACAAAGGACTCCTCTATGATGCAGTAGGTGTTATTTCACAAATCATTATAAATACACGTCGTCTTCTTTTAAAATCATATTGCTTCCATTTTATTTTTTAATACGGTAAAAAGGTAAAATATACCACGTATTACGTACCAATAACAATATTGTTTAGTTAGAAGAAGAAAAACTTAAGCCATTGCCATTCAAGTATTGTTACCATGCAAGGAGCATGTTATAACTTTCAATCATAGCTAAGTGAAAAACTTTGATGTGATTTGCGAGGGGTCGAATCGGGCACACATAAATCTGTTTGGTCACCAAAAGTGGATCGTAAAAGATTACAACTTTACGACAGGAATTCCTATCCAAACTAATGCTGTGTAAAGATCTCTCAAGTCAATATTTTAAAGAATATCAAAAATCGTATTGAAAAGAATACTATAAATTTAAACGTGTTTGTTTGTCATTCTTTGATGTCAAAACAAAACCACGGTTCGACGTGATTTATCCGCAGCGTGCGCTGGCGAATCGGAATGTGACGTCAGCAAAACAGAGCACATTTTTCAGTTTGGAAAAGCATCCAAAACATTCTTTTCATATACTACAAACGTATATGAAAAGAATCATAAAATACAGTTATCTATCGGTGTCGGCTTAGACAACTTGAAATCAAGTTCGTGTGCAAAAAGGGTACAAAAGTGACGAATTTGGAAACATTTATAAAATTGTCGCAGATATTGCGCAGCATAAGTTTAGAAAACTATAATGTTTATCGCCATCGAAGTACCTATATAAGAAATAACGGATGATAACTGTAATTACGTAGCATGAAGTCAATAATCCATGAAACTGTTAAGATTGATATACCATCACCGACTGCTTTATTAGCTGTAAGATTCGCAACGTGTCTCATTACACGGTTGAGTAGCAACGAACTATCGACTAATGTAACACAAATTTGACCAGCAGAATACTCTTTGAATACTAATTATATGCACCTAATTGGATTTTGTGATAATATATTGCAATATAACAGTAGTTTTAGTAATGATAATGAGTTATATAATTAAGAACAACTATTAGATCCGCCATGTTTTACTATACCAATGTTAAGCAACATTATAATGACCACATGATTTTAATTTGAGAAAAAACTTTCTTAAACAACTACAACAAATAAAAAACAATAAAATATATGGAACTGCGCTTAAGATGGAGTAAAGTAGATGCAATAACTAAACAAGAAAAATCTACTTAGATGATGGAATATGACATAAAAGAAGGAGCAACAACAAGCAACTTGCAACAACTAAATGCATCCTTCGTTTATTCACACCGTATTACAACAACCTAACGATAACTTACTCAGCCTTGACAATATGAAATAAATACGTTTGTTATGATTTACATATTTGCTCGTAGTATTCAATAAAGTGTGACATAGGAATCTATTAGGAACGAGATACATCGATGATATATCACGGTGTAATGTCGTTCAACTTATCGATTGTTTGCCAGATTTGATATTTAATAACAATTTGGCAGTGTTGACTAGTAAATATTATCCGTCATAAACGATATTTTCAGATTCAATGTGCAGTGTGCCGCGGCCAACTCCGATTGGCCAGTCAAATATTTATAGTAGTAGTAGAGGTAGTTGCAAGGGAGATTATCGTCGCGATTCCATTGCAGCAAGAAACGGGCTAGGAACATAAATTTAAACTCATTTTGATTAGTATAACTAACATCAAGTTGCCAGTCTGCCAATTTGCTTACAGCCAGAGAAGAGCCATGAACTAAAGAAACGGATTTGAAAATAGAAACTGTTACAAACTAGGAACCTCTCAAACTGGTCCAAATTAAAACGTTTCTGAAAATATGTTACCAATTTCAAAAGTAAATCTAGTTGACGATATTTTATTTCACTACAAACACTTAAAAGTTTAAAAAAAGAAAAGGTTATGTAACTCAAACAAGTTATCTCGATCCGACATTTCGTGATTCCTATAACTACTTAAACAAATTTGTTGCGGTTTGGAGACGAGTGGAGATTTCCCCCGAGCCCGGCTTAACATCGAGCCTGACCGAACGTTGCAAATTTTATGAATTTTGATTATTATCGTTAAAAGGAATGAATTGAAAATTATTCTCATAAAACATTTACATATCCCAGCTATTTTTATTATTGTTAATTTGAAGTACAATATTCTGTTACGTTTTCTAAAAACAAATATGGACGAACAAACAGTCGCAGGCTATGGAACAGCAAACATTTGTGAAGAGCTTCCCATGCCTAACTGAGGTGGCATTTGTACAAGAATGTTTCCACTAATAGATGGATAATGGCTGGCATTTACGAGTAAGTTCATTGCGACTTGATGAAACCCTGGGGCAACGCAGGCGAGGTACACAGATGAACATGCACACAAAAGCTTGTGGTTTCGTACAGAAAATAGAAAACAAGAGCTTTCCCAAAGATATAATTGGTCTGCGAAGCATTAACGAACGGTTTACCGCACATGAATACCGAGCTTGACGCAAACCGGAGCTGGTAGAGTACCTAATACGTTTACGTACTAATGATTTTTGCTCCATCAAAGCTGGATTTATGCTCAGCCGATCTGGGTTGCATTCGGTAAAAGGCCACGAATTTTGTGCAAACATCCATTGCTGCAAGGACTTCCTTGTCTAAATTATGCACAGCTTCGTTTAAAACGTAGTACCGAAGTACAATTTTAATCGTTGCCATGGTTACGTCAGTACTCAGACCAGCCCTGCATAGTCTAAACTAATATTATATAGAGAAACTAGCTGCGCCCTGCGGCGTCGCCCGCGCGAAAATTGCTGTGTTTAATTAATGTAACTCGGGAATCAGAGCGATTTTCGAGATAAAACGTAGCCTATGTCCCGAAACCAAATCTATCTACATACCAATTTTCACTGAAATTGGTTTAGCGATTTAAATTTAATATTATGGTTATGTATTCTTAAACTTTCTAAATCACCGCGCAATTTTCTTAGTTTTTCTTTCATAAGAACCTTCTCCTGACAATAACAAACACAACAGAAAAAGAATTAAAAAAATTAAAGCCGTTCACGCGTGATGCCATGACCAAGGGAAATAGGGATTCATTTTTATATATATAGATAATTTGATTTTTTGATTTACCTAAAAATTTACGTTACCTATATTTTATTCTGTTTAACATAATTATTCAGCAATTTTCAGAATTTCAATACTTTAAGCGCCTTTGAACGTCTGAATGATGCAATACGACACTATTGCTATGATGTTTTCCTTAGGAGTTTGTTATGAGATCGAATGAAACTTTTGATGCTGAAGCGAAATAAGTGCAGACCTCTTGTACTTAATAAAATGCAAAAATGTGTATATTATAATAACGTACAAGAGTGAAGGATGAGAGTACATTGAACGAGAAACATGCGCCAAAGGCACCCCTCGACACAAGAGCAAGGGTAAAATGGAACATATTTCACTCGCTTGCCTATTATAACTCCTCAAACGATATTCCTCGGAATAAAGCCTGCAGACGTCTGTGAAATCGACATTATCATGTACGTATGTACTATACAGTATTCTTCATAATACACAGAGTGGATGCACGATTTTCTTAGAAATTACAATAGCTACAAGCAAGATAAGTAGAACCTACCACATACTCTTCAAATTCCTGTTTAAACTATCTACTAATATTTCTAAATTCAATTCTACGTAGTTTTAAATAAACCTGTAACTATATTCCAAAACCTACAATACAAATTGACAGCCAATTTGTGAGCCAATGTGCATTATTAACGCTACCCATCCCCTAAGAGACCCTCCGCCTGTCAATCCGTGTTAATTAAAGTAGCGATACCTTCTCTATTGAATCCAGATCGAATCTCAATAACATATTATATATATTTATATAATATCTACATAGAAACATTTATCACAGTTCACATGTTGCCTTTACCTTTTGTAGCAATATGCAAATTGAGGCAGCCTGTAAAGCACACATTTTACTTTTTAATTTTTCTTTACAACATAGAAAGCTGTAAGTAATTAAGTATCTATAGAGTTAAGTGTATTGCCTGCGTCACTTTGCATGCTACTTGAAACTGTAACTTACAAAAATTGTAATAACCTGGTGATTAAAAAGAGTGGCCTGAGTTTCTTGCCAGTTCTTCTCATGGCTCTACTTCGTCAGCGAACTGGCTGTAGGTTAATTTGCTGACATTTTGTAAACTTTGACGTTCATAAGTGTTAATTTAATTAACTTAAATGAATAAACATATATTTCATTACATTTCATTTCATTTCATTTCATTTCATTTCATTTCATTTCATTTCATTTCATTTCATTTCATTTCATTTCATTTCATATCAATTTAAACTAAATTGGATTTGTTATTGTAGATTTTATACTAATAAATTTATGCATATTTAATGTTGGATTAAGGACAATAAACTGGCATCTAGTAATCTATACTATTATATAAAGCGGCAAAGTTTGTTTGTTTGAACGCGCTAATCTCTGGAACTAAATTTCAATATTAAAATCAAACAAGAAAATAAATTTTCTTCCTAAAAATAATCGATTGCTTTAACTTAGCTTGCAAAATATAGCATTTTTAACTGGGTTGCGTTAAAGGACAGATTAATTTTTAACGCTTACGTATTCCGCAGTGTACAGTCTTTCGCAACCGGTTTGTCATAATACGGTATCTTGTTTTCGACTCGTGATACGTCACTTGAGAATAAAAGTTTGTATTCTACTTGTTTATTTATGGATACTACAACTTTTTTATATTAGTCTACTATAATAACTTCACTGTGGCTGATGCAGTCAGTGAGGTCCAACAGCGATAAACACTATCCCGAAAGAGATTTGGACATCGTGTTAAAATGGGGCGGCCTCCATGACTATAGCGGCTTTGAGATCAAAATTAAAAGGAACTCATGGTTCCAGGTTTAAATTAAGCAACAGAAGTATGTACTGTTTGGTTCGTATAGACCCTTTACATTCCATTAACACTTCTTTAAAGATCATAAAATGTCGAATGGAAGCAACCTACTTTTGATTAAGTATTCTTACTACATTATACTTTAAAGTTATATTGTTCAAGTTTGCTCGTAAACTGCAAATTGCTTTTATATGAAACTGAATAAAATTTAATCAATACTAAATTATACAGAGAAAAGATTTGATTTTTTGTATGCATGTTTGTTTGCAACGATTTAACTAAAAATCTACGTTACCGATTTGAAAAAATTCTTTCACCTTTAAAAATCAATAACTTGAGCGCCATTGCGAAAGTAAGTTTGCTATGTTTGCTATCTATAGGGTGGCTGTTTTTACCCTTACAAATATAAAATTTGTTTACAAGTTACGATTACTTTCTAATAATATTTGGCAACTTATCCGGACACTTTACGAAACAAACTAAACACTTAGGTAATTAGACTTAACCGGCCGATTGCCTACAATAAGCGATAGCCTCGTAATTACCTCTGTTTGCTTAATATTATGACATTGGTACCACACTGCTTTGGTACCTTAAAGAATATAATTACAATACACATTTTATCAGACCTAGCAACGGACACTTTTTAAAGCTTTAGATGCAATTACTTCCATGGTCTTCTTCCTTTTTCTCCCCCATTCCCTTCTAATTTTAGTCCTGTATGTCCATAGGTTATGATTTATTTTTTTAAATTACCATTTAGTCGTACATACACACACGTCAGTATGATTGTTTGCCACCGAAACTGTAAAAAAAAATAGGCTAGCAACCAGCTATTACTATACCAGCTATACCAGCTAACCTTGCCGGGTTTAATTCACTCGAAGCTGCGTGAACCCTTCACCCTTCAATCGAGTTTCCACTCACGTATGATTCGTCCGCAAGCTATAAGCGCTGTTATTGATTTTACTAATTTCCCTCTGTATATAGAGTAGTCAATACAGAGCATTGAACTGCAAATAGTCGGGAATAAACTGATTACGTATTACACGTGTTTTCTGTAGAGTGCAAATAGTGCATTGTTTTCTGTACAGTACAATTCGATGATAATGTACTAAATAAAATAATGAAATGGCTGATTTATAGAGCTAAATCATTTGCAAACACAAATGCAATGTTTCTCGTATGGTAATAAAAGAGTACAGTTATTAGAATGAATATCGCATTTTTGCATTTTTATAAAGAAGAAATATTGCGTGTGTACGTTGAAGAAAACAAAAAGAAATTAATAAAATTACAAATTTTATATACAACTTGCTTCCACAGCGCGGTTTCATCCGCGCTAAGTAACATCTTTGGTTACTGCTCTGCTCCTGTCGCCTGTAGCATGATGGATGGTACATAGCCTATAACCTTCCTCAAGAACTGGGCTATCAAACGCGAAAATAATTATTAAAATCCGACTGGGAACTACCAGTCGGATTATTAGATATATATATTATAGATAGAGATTAGAGC
This sequence comes from Parascotia fuliginaria, assembly GCA_963082885.1. Taxonomy (NCBI): domain Eukaryota; kingdom Metazoa; phylum Arthropoda; class Insecta; order Lepidoptera; family Erebidae; genus Parascotia; species Parascotia fuliginaria. The sequence continues at coordinate 16,246,808 of OY720190.1, forward strand.
GAACAAACAAACTTTTCCGTTTTATACATCAGTATAGATTTGTAAGCTATTGAACCACGTGCTGTAAGGTCACATATCTGTCAGTCTTTTACCCACTCGCTTAGGTAAACATGTTACACTAATGCTTTTAGCATAGTAATGACACTCGGATGTAAGTAAAAGCCGTCAAATAACAGTTACAGTGAAATGTACTACAAATTGGCTAAGGCATACCATACAAACACGTTACTACGTACCAGATAAAATATTGACGAATATCATACAATTATTCTGTTCCATATCATACATACTCTGCTCCAACTTTTTGACAATAGCCAGGTTAAACTATGCAGTGTTCTGTTCTACAGACAACAGAAAGGAACAAAACACAGAGTGGCATACCGTCGCTATTTTACTTTAATTGCCAAGAGGGTTAGTTTTATTAAGAACAGTTGCTGAAGCGTCAAAAAACCTAGTGAGGAAATGTGGAGTTGGACTTGAAGGAATGTTGGACTACAAATATAAATTTGATCCACTACTATAAAAAAATAGTCAAAATAATAGGTTTAAATAGTGCATATAGATACCGCTTTAGAAGACCGAAAACGTAATATAATAACATATATTAGGTATATATTGTTATTACGTATCGGGACGCATAGTACGCATTTATTATGTTAGCTTTAATTATTTAAATTTATAATTTAACATAATAAATGCTATGTAGTGTCTTTATTTGCGAATAAATAGGTTATGGGTGTAATTTATATGATAATGATAATTAAAATTATTTAAAACAGCAAAGCGCTAACACAAAGACACTATTTTCGCTTTTCATAAAAAAATACCAAAACGAACAATGTTTCTCTAAATATTTTAATTTACGTTGTATAATAAACTTAATAATTGTAATAATTACTTTGTTTGTTTCTTTAGTTGCGTTGATGTGTTAAAATTGTTAACTCATACAAAAAAATTGTAATTATCTGGCGATTGAAAAGAGTGGCCTGAGTTTCTTGCCAGTTCTTCTCACAGCTCTACCTCGTCAGCGAACTAGCTATAGGTTAATTAGCTGACTTCGTGTAATTTGACTTTTCATAAGTATCATTCTTTATGATCAAAATGAAATAAATACTTTGACTTTGACTTTAAAATTAATTTAATTTCGTCAAAGTGTATTATGTGAAGCACTAAACTCCTGAAATACTGGTGGTATTACATAAAGTTGTCGCAAAAACTTTGTTTTGCTTGTCGACATTTCAGCAACTTGAATCGACAAAGTTTATCCAATGATGCCCTGCATATCATACTACTTCTCAAGATGGGTCAACAATCAACCTGTATACAGTGCACGGAGCAGTGAACGAGCTGAACGATTTAAATTTGCTCTGTCATTGCTCTACACCTTTAACAATTCGATCTCGCGAAGTCTGTTATAGAGAAACTATAAGCCGATATAAAAGCCAGTAGCTTCATGAGCTGTGTGTCAATCACTAAACTATCGATATTAAATACTTCAAGGATCTATAGAACCGGGAACCTATCAATTAAAATGTCAATTAACGGATAAATATTTAGCCTGACTAAAGCATACGGATGGAGAACGAGCAATGCAAGTGCAAACCGCAGTAAAAGCAACAGGCAGTGTGTATTCCTGCTAGTTAGAAGTGCTTTGCAATGCTCTCAAGTAAAACTCTGTACTAGTAGCAGAAACACTCTTTTACATACAAAACATACATACGTCATTTCATTTGTCGGACGTTTATTTTGTAGCAATTTGTCACTTTGTTGGCACAACAAAATTGCATTTCCTAAAGAGGTTTTATTACCACGTTATCTATAATAGTGTAACACTTGATAAATAGTTCAACAATTACTTAATTATTATGTTTTGTTAAAATATTTTGTGACCAATTGCTAATAAAAATCTGTAGTTCGGCAATAGCTTTAGTTTCGTGGTTGGAATTAAATTTATACTTTTCTTTACATTTATTATTCTGTTTAAGAAATGATGTAACATTAGTAAAATTTATTCTGTTAGTCAACGTTTATTGATTACAAAATTTATTATTTCATATTGAGTATTGATTATTATATTTAGTACAAAACTTGTTTCAGAATATCAAGATATAGTGAGATATTAAATCTACGCGATGATTCATTCGATCTTGTCCATAAGTTCCACCTTTAGTATTTTCTAGCATATTTATTCGGTGTATAAACTTACACCTTAAGTTTAATTTGTAAAAAAACAAGCAATATTAGAAATCTTCGGACAAAATGCGGTTGTTTTCCATTGAAAACATACAAAAAGCAGTCAGAACAGGTGATCAACCTAGAGCTAGTGCGTCAACAGGTTTCGTGGGTCGATAGCCTCGCACATTGTATCGACGGAGTCTACCACACTCCTTTCTACACCATGGCAAGCAGAAAAAAAAATGGCCATTTAAGTATAACGTAGTGTATGTACTTACCATTTTTCATAACAGACCTTTCAAGAATCTTTCAAGTTCTTGCATCAAAATGTTGATCATATCGCTGATATTAAAAACCAAGTTTCTTAGTAACAAAGACCTTGAGCCATGCTAGCAAGTACCTACATACATTAAACAATATTTCACATTCATTCTCAAATTCTTATTGTATTATGTTAAACACAATAAGAATTTAATAAATTAATTATAGCTCGACTCGAGGCTGAGTTATTATATTAAGCTCGCCGAGATAAGTTAGCGACCGAATGCCCTATTGACCGGCGCGTCCTTGACCCGAAATCTATTTTTCTCAGCATTCCCTAAAAACGTTTGAATATTCTAAGTATTAGCGAGCAAATAAATGTCAGACATGGCACCTTCAAGTACCCTTCAAATTCAAATGAACAATTTAAGGTAAATGATACTGCAGTGTTACAAGTTTCAGGGCTGGTTATACTTCTCACGTTAGCAAATGTAACTGGTCGAATATGAAGTTCATTCGAACCGTAATCACATAATATCCGCTGAATAAACATGACGGTTTTTGCGCGAAGTCAGATTAGTGTCCTATGTGAAGCACATTAAACTGAATAATTTAAGGCATTCCCAAGATGATGTAAGAACATGTAAATCGAAGAGCGTATAAAACAGTACAATGACGTATGAAGTACACATAGCTAAACTCTTACAAGTTCTGAATATTGCGCTGACGATAAAGAATAAATAATTGAAGCAAATGAAAAAATCACGATTGGATGCCAAAAGTTATGTTGCACGAGCACACTAGTGAATAAATAGTAGGTACATAAAACGGTTTAATCTGGCAAGTGGCAAGACCGAGACATTAGGGGGCATCGTCGAGGGATATTAAACGCAGCAGACAACAAAGGTGCACAAATTGCATAGTCAGCCCTCAAGGGTCTTTGGCCGAAGTCTAGACGCGGAATTAGGCGGAGTGCGCTGGCGTGAACCGGACCAGTGCAGACTGCAGCCGGTGGTTGTCGGTCAACAACCGTCGCCGTCGCGTCACCCCCCGGTCGATACCCGGCGACCCCAAGACGAACCCTCCCTGAACGAATCCTGTTACACACAAATTTTGCATATTTGCGGGTATGTTAATAAAGTCATAGGAATGCAAATGAGGCAAAGTATTCAAATGGTTATCAAATTCTATAGCTGGTAGATGTGGCGTTTACTTCTTGATCCTTCTGTGTATTAAAATCAGAAATTTTATGCTTTTTATTTGAGTACAAAACAATGGAATGAAAAGTATTTCAAATTTGTCTTTTGGTTGAGAAAGAAAATGTACGTTCTTTCACGGGACCTAATTTCACAAACATCTACAACGATAGGTTGCTCATCTAGTCTATATTGTACGATACTATCTGGTGACCTATACCTTCCTACCATAGTATTTAACCCTCAACGATGTTTTTTATTCTAAAATTACGTATTTATTTTAGTTAATTACGCAGTATTTTAATCTTTAAATTAAATTATATAACGGTTTGCAACCTCTCGCGCTCTCTATTAAATGCAGATTAATTTAGTTTTTAATTAAAAAAGCTAGGCTACAGTGAAATTTTTATTAGGACTAAGACTTCTTTTTCTAGATTAAATTGGCGGCACAAGAACAATAGTAGTAGATTCAAATGCGAAACGTGCTCTCGTTCGCAGCAGCTAGAGAATATAATGTGGATTTAAGTCATAGAACTAATGTCTGAGTGCAACGCGATAAATGAAATCGGTACTTATTTATTTATTTCGCTAACAGTTGATACGTACTTGATAGATGTACGTATCCAGGACTCTAGGCTGTAGGTTAATTCGCTGACATTTTGTAAACTTTGACGTTCATAAGTGTTAATTTAATTAACCTATATGAATAAACATATTTCATTTCATTTCAATTCATTACGTAGTAAACAATAAAACAAAATAAAAAATAATAGGTAGCAAGGAACTCCTACCAAGAGGTATAAGCATAAACCAATGCTAAAACCACTTCTTTTTACTGACCTGAAGCACAGATGGTACACCCCTGGTATATCATTCACCTGCCGCCCCCTAGACTCCAGCCAGGTTGCTTCATTTTACCCCATCGTTCTTGGATACTCGAAGAGTTACTAGATAATAGAATACACTAATCAAAAGTTTCCTATAATTGTCTAATAAATAATGCGAATAAAACTTAAAATGCTGCTTTCGTTGACTTTGTCTTTCCTAATTATATCATTCAAACAATTGTTTAATTACAATGCGTGGGTGTTCATTGTCTGTACCTTTAGACCAAGTTGTCTTCAAACTGCGACAGCTAGTAAAATAAAAGCAAAATTTATAATAATTCTATAAAACCGCAAGGTTGATCTAAATTGTGTATAAAAACAGCACAATAATAATTGTAAACAGTTGTAACAATACAGTTATCTAACGTTAGATTATAGAACAAATAGTACAACAACAAGGGACGTACACGTTTATCTTGCTGCTGATAGCAAGGACTGCTTTAATGGATCACCAAGGACCACAATGTGACTTTATATTGTGTATCCTTGACACATTTCATTGTACTACTACAATGGTCAGCTTTAGCTTTATACTTTTATATCGATTGCTTTGATCAAAAATTATTCATTAGAAAATTTATATTTTATGTAAAATTGTGATAACTTGGGGTAGGCCTATGTCCAGCTGTGGAAATCTTTCATCTGATATGATGATGATGCAAAATGGCAATAGCACAATGTTTACGATAGCTTATGAGTGCAAACCGGGCAAATTCTACCAATGAGACATTTTCAAACTTAATCCTAAACATGGTAAAGAAAATCATCGTGCTAAAATCTGAGTTGTAACCATAAGACAAAGCCAAAGAAAACGAAAACAAACTTATTCGTACAATGCGGCAGAGGGCGGAGGGAGCTGATAGAATAAATATGCGCTCCGGCCGCTTTAGTAACACTGAGCGCGTTTTAACTCTCCCTGTCCAGTTCATATCTCGAATTCGGATGGCAACACATTATCATAAAGTAACAGCTTTAGAACAAATATTTTTACTATGTTTTTGATGTGCAATATAAGATAAGAATAAACAATATAAATTATACTCAATCACAAGACACGTTGCCAAAAGAAAGAGAGTAATGATTTTCGAACGTACTCGTATGTAGACAAGGTATTGCTCTAAGTACCTACTATATTTAGGTAAATTATTTATGAAACACACTATAACGTAAAACAAGTATTTAAAAATAATAATCTACTTTACTCTATTTCTGTCGTGTTTTGTACTTTAAAGGAAAGGGCTAAAACAAATAGCTGTTGTTTCATAGTTATTATTTAGAAATAATGCTTATCCTTTTGTTTTTAATTGTCTTCTATTGTCTATGTAGGTAGGTACGTCGTGTTTTTGTTTTTTTTTTTGCACAAATGAATGCTTTTCGTTCCGTCGCTACTTTGTTTGTATTTATTTATAGAACTGATAGTGTAAAGATCATCATTTAACGCAATAAAAGTAAGAAGTTACGAATAGAACGAGCAGCAATCGTATGAGTGACGGTGATCCACGCTTTGCAACGAACAACACTGTGGTCTGGGCTTTATTATATTAAATGCTTCAATAGTAGCCAGCCAATCCAGCCATTACATGGCTTACATTAGCGTGAGTATTTTGAAACTACGCGCGATTTTACACAAAGACATAAGTATTATGGTGAACTCGACTACATTCGTAAAAACCTGATTCGTATTTGTAATTATTGTTTAAAGGCTCATATGCTGTTGCTACCGCAACTACCTAATGCATAATTATTATACCTAATTGTTATTGTGTTGCCAAAAATATAAAAATGTACTTAATGAATATTGATGAGATACACATTATATGTGGTACCAAGTACCTACGTCGCAAAAGATACAACGTTAATTGTATTACGTAATAAATTTGTATTTACTGTCAGTAAATATTATTTATTATCGCTTCAGTATTAATTCATGACTTTTTTATTACGATTGATTTGCTACAACATTCTAGAGATTCATTTAAAATAGATTGTTGAAAATTTTAATAGTTTGGTAAATAATCACATATTATGTAAGAAATACGATAATAAAGTAACAAATTAATAGCAAAACCAAAGTCACTTTTTCAATTGACCCAACCCATTCCTGCTGAAACCAAGAATCTACTAAGTAGGTACTATAAAAAATTATGGCACGTATATCTACTAATGATGCAATTACTTGGCAATTACACAATCGTGTCTTGCTAGTTCCCACGGCTCTACCCTTGTCAGTGAAGCGGCTGTAGGCAAATTAACTATCGTATTTTTTATTTACCAGTGAAAAACTCATTTAAAACCATCATCGTCATCATCATGTTAGGCAAGAGATGTCTACTGCTGGACATAGGCGTCCCCTTGGACATTGAACTTATAAATAGGACTACACTCTATTGGATGGTAAGCAGTTAGAAACCAGGAATGATGGAGGTAATGACATAATTATGATATCATGCCTCAATTAAAATATGTTTTTAGGTAAAATGTATTTCTAAAAGATGAGTACAATTTACTTAAAAAGATCATTAATGTGGTAGAGATGCTGTGCTACGCCCTTAATCTTTAAAAACAGATTTTAAACCATAACAATAAAAAAAAATTGATAACAATGATCTAATTATACATAAATAATTAAGTAACCTCAATTAATAAATAAGTTTGAGTCTGACAAAGATAAAATAAATATATATCATTATTTGTTGTTTTGTTTACCAGTTTTTGATAAAAATGACAGTAAAATTTCTTTTTAAAAGATGAATTGGTGGAGATTTTGCATTAATAATGGCTCACTATCCCTAAGAAATGCATATACAGTCTTTTTAATAATCAACCTAGTGTCAGGATTATATCTGTTTGGCCGGCAATGGCTTGGTTGTGTCCTAAGTATTACTACTGCTACTTGGAAAACACAGCCATCTCTATAGTTTATGGTTACCACTTACCATCACCGGAGAGCATACTGGACCGTATGCTTGTTTGCCACTAAAGTTGTATAAAAAAATGGCAATCTGTTTATAACACTGTAGGTGGAGCAGTGGTACTGTGTGACTGAGATTTGAAAACATCACTACCAAACACTACCTAAATATATACCTCTTACGACATTACACGGGAAGTGTAATAAATCATTTTTTTTTCACAAATCATAGGGTGTGATAACCTTGATATACAATACCCTAGCCTAACAATACCTGGATAAGTATTTTTTAGGGTTCCATACCCAAAGGGTAAAACGAGACCCTATTACTAAGACTCCGCTGTCCGTCCGCCTGTCACCAGGCTGTATCTAATGAACCATGATCGTTAGACAGTTGAAATGTTCGCAGATGATGTATTTCTGATGTCGCTATACAACAGATACTAAAAAACAGAATAAAATAAATATTTAAGGGCTCCAACAGACATGACTTTTTCTGCCATTTTTATAGATAAAGGTATGTAACACTTTGTGTGTGAGTCCGACTCGCACTTGGCTAGTTTTTATAATACCCTAACCAAATGACTTCTCTCTAAATGATGGTAAGCAGTCAGTGGGGTGTAAGACTGGTGGACACCATCAGGGCGGAGGCGGGCCAAACTCAACATAAATTTGCGACCGGTCGCTAGTTTAGATAGGTTCGTCTCTATCTTGGTTACCTGTCCGGTGATCAAGATGGCGAATGACCTAGGTAGGAGCATACAATTGCCATGATCCCCTAGGTAAGACTGGTTACTTTTCCTTCATGTGGTTGCTGCCTGTTATGTACACATCATGCCGACATGATGTGCACAACTAGAAGAACCAGCCGCTCCTCCAGAAGCATCCTAATAACCTATCCTATCCTTATTTCCCTTCAAATCAGCTGTGAAGGTTTGTGGCTGTACTTCACGGACCTAATCTCCGAAAGAAACAGGAGGTTAGGGAGGGCTGAAAAGCTCATAGCCACCCGCGTGTTTGTGCTGTGCGTGGAAACCCGTGTAAGGACGATGAAGGAATCCTGGAGGTTGAGTCTGGTGGTGGTGCGGAGTAGTTCACTGCCACTAGACAACACGCCTCTTTGGGCCGGGATTTGTTCTAAACGGGAGGTTGTGTCCTAGCCAGGCACGATCAATCGGCTGAGGTGTTCCGTCAGAGGACCACCAGGCTAGGGTTGCGGGTTAATGGGGAGTCAGTCGGAGCGTGCGGGGCCTAGGGTGAGCTTCTGGTTATTCCCGGCCAGGGGCAGCCCAAGAACCCCTTCGCGTTTCTTGGCTCGACTCTTCTGTAACCACGGACCCTATATCCTCAGTAGTAGTTCTGGTGTCAACATGGCACCCCCTACTGCGGGTTCCAAGGAGGGTGGAACGCTACCGAGGACGAAAGTTTGAAACCACCTTTATGGATAAGGGAAAAAACACACAACAACCGACCGTACAGTGCGAAAGTGCTGTTACAAACACCGACCAAAAACCGGCTCCACCCGCAACTTCATCGGCTGAAAGATCGCCGTTGGACATGCGGCAGCTACTGGAGGCCATCCCAACGCCGTTCGCAAGGGCAGCAAAGGGATGGAATGTGGTAGTGAAGGAAGCCAACAAACATAAAAAACCAGCCAAGGTGCGACGAAGCGCGGCACGAGCTGAACTTCGACGTAACGGCACGGATAAGAAGCTAGGACCGGCTGTAAGACTCCCTGCAGTCCCGTGCGAAAGTGCGAAGCTAGTCCCGGCTGAAGGGTCGACGACCCCTGCACTCCCTAAAGGCATCTCTGATGCCGAAGGGGGAACCGTACCTAAAAAGGCTAAAACCAATCGAGCAGCGGCGAAAGCCAAGGCTCGACAGGAAAGGAAGGCAGCCAGGCAGTTGGTGCCTGCGAGTGAGTGCGAAAGCACAAACCTCGTGACGGCAAAGAATCCAACTGAGACGTCCACCATTCTCAAAGGCGTGGCTGCCAACCAACCAAAACATAAAGGACCAGGCAAGGCAGGGAAGAAGCTGATTCTTAACTCGGGTGGAGCGCCTAGCAAAACCAACCCGGTTAAGAGGCCTCGCGCGGATGATTCCCTATCGCCGCGCGGGTTTAGCAAGAAGCCAAAACCCAGCCAAACTCCTGGTCGCACAGCTGGTCCGGTCAGTTACTCAGACGTAATGAAGGCCAATGACCTTTGCGTCGCGGTAATGACCGAACCATTTACCGACCTGAGTCCAGAGCAGGCGGGCGGCATCATGAAGGCGTTGGAGGGGAAAGTGATGGAAACCGTCACCAAGGCTTTAGCCGAACCCTTCGACCCGAATGCAGTCGCACCGTACGCTCCTGGATTCAGGGGCAAAGCTCACCATGGGGAGGGCGTCCTCAAGCTGTGGTGTAAAGACCATAGAGCTCTGGACTGGCTCCGCGAGACGACGGCAGAAATGCTGTCGCCTCATCAGGGGACCAAGCTTGTGGTCAAACGGCAGGTGGACATACCTCGCAGAGCCAAGGCGGCGCTGTTCATCCCGGAGTATGAGGGAGTGTCAGAAACACTTAGTATGATTCTGGCCTGCCAAAACAACTGGGTGGACGTGCTGAATTGGTCTCTGTACCATGCGGAGAGACAAGTCGATGGGAATGGAAACATGGGTACGTTCCTAATTTTGGGCATACCCATAACCGACATTCCCAAGATCACCGCCAGAGACCGACGTATGAGCTATATGCTAGGGTCGGTCTATGTAAGGTACTTCGGGGATTCAGGTGGTGCTCTGCAAAATGAGTTGCCTGAACCCAGCAAGCAATGCTCTGGCCCAGTGCAAGCTTCAGACGGGAAACCTGCGGCCGAAAGGCTGCAGGAGACCGTTAAGAGCAATGCGGGGTCAGATCTGCAAAAATCTCGGTCTGGAAGGCTGAATTCGGCTGAAAAGCTGAGTCTGACTACTAAACCAGACCCCAAACGACCCTGGTCTAGCCAATGGGACTCGGTTGAAAAGCTAAGTCCAGCCGGTAACCAGGGTAAGTACTTCGCCAAAGACGGTGCAGTGCCTTCCACCTCGAGAGGGTATGCTGGGTCGTCACAGGCGAAGTCAACAACTAGCAACGTTGGTAGCCTCGAGTGGCAACACTACGGAGGGGGATGACTTGGAAAGTCATCCCCTCTAGTGGAACTGGACCGAAACCAACGGCTGCGGATGATGCTGGTATAAGTATCGTCCAAATCAATCTCCAACATAGCAAAACCGCAACGGCTACCCTGCGACGAATGCTGGAGACTACTACCGAGTCCGTGGCCTTGATCCAGGAGCCGTGGATCAATGGCAACCGCATATGCGGACTCAATAATCCGGACAAGAAGTTAATTCTTGACACCACCGTAAGTAACCCGCGTACATGCATTTTGGTTCCTATCAACATACCGACAGTACTTATGAACGAATTCTGCTCTAGAAACTTGACGGCAGTCAGGCTCCCGAGCAGTCTATGTACAGACTCACCTGAGCTGGTATTGGCCTCAGCCTACCTACCGATCGATGAGGAGGTACCGTCGCAAGAACTAATGGGACTCATCCAGCACTGCGAACGAAACAAGCAGGAGCTGATCATCGCAGTGGACTCCAACTCGCATCACTCACTGTGGGGATGTTCCACATCAAATCGAAGAGGAGAGGACCTGGCATTACCGACAGTCCTCTGTGCAGAGCATGCATAGAGCACGATGAAACCGTCGCCCACGTAGTCCTGGAATGCGAGGGAGTGATGACACATCGGGCACAAATCCTCGGCAACCCGAGGTCTCTCCGCGAAGCCTGCGAAGATCCCAGGAAGCTTCTGCGCTTCTGGGCGGAGTTGGGCTGGATGAAGTAATCCAGCCAAACCGGACGCAACAAAAGACCAAGAGTTCTAAATGCGGACAACGAGCCCACCAACAAGTAACAAGTAACAAGTAAGTAACCATACAGATTGCTATAGTCACAAAGTGCTGGCATGGTTACCTACTACAGCTACTTTGTGAGATGCTCTTTTACACTCCTCTTAAAAGACTCTGAATTAAAATTAAAAGGAAATAAATAATTTCTTGTTTTTATAGCGCAACATATACCGAACCATTTAAACACACTAGATTTCCAGTGAAATGATGGCACTTCAGTCAGCATAATATGTAATCATGTACTATAGTACTCTTGCCTGCCAAATAATTATGGTAATTATAACAAATAGTCATTAATGTAATGCTTTGGGGGACATCTCTTTATAGGTTAATACGATAACTAGACATCCTGTGCCAACTCTATGCACTTTTTAAAACAATTTATTCCATAATCTAAGAGGCTTTCACATTTATTTTGTTATTTAAATTTGTTTTACAACAATTTAGTTCACAAGTGTGATACATTTAAACAAAACATGTTGGTTCTCAATATATTATGCAAGTGATAACAAAGGTTAAAAATGGGCAAAATCAGGTAACACACAATAACAAAATGATAATTTTGTACTGCCATTAAAATAGATAAAGAAATAATTTGTACATTTAACTTATTTTTATTTTTATTAACTATAATACTTGAATAAGAATGTTTGATATTTTTTATGGGCATTATATCACCATTGATCTATCTAATAATAATAATTTTATACAATAAATGTTAAATAAATATCACATAGAAAAATTAATACAAAACGATAATAATTTCGATTGAATTTACATGTATAATACAAAAATGTTGTATTAAAATCATACTTTTGACTGCCATGTTAAAGGAGGAGACCTTGCAAAATAATTCACGTAAATAATTACAGGACGTTACGAGAATAGATGTAAGCAAGCATTGAACGTTTTTATAAATCAAACTCGACGTGGATATGCTCAGGCATCATATATTTCCCGAGTGTTGTTACAAAATATGCGATCAGCTGATTTCTTTGTTTGACTATTGCAGCGCTAGTCGCCACAGTACGAGCTATTATGACACGTCAGACGCCTTACAAATTACATAAAACTACACAAAACTCCAGTCAATCACATTTTATTAACAGCAAACTGCATTGACGAAGAGTTTAGCGAATTAGTAATCCATAAACAAACCTTGAAAGTTCTTACCTTTGTAATGGACTCGAAGATTATTTTGTGACAACCCGATGTAGCTGAATTTGTCTTTAGTACTCCACGATCTTGGTAACGGTGTTTCCTCTTCGTTCACATTGGGATAAAGCAACTTTAAACGGTCTACAGTATCACTTTGCACTTGATTTTGGGAATCCATCGTTCCCCGTCCACTACCTATCGCAGCCATTTCTAATTTCCGTAAATTCATGTCACGTCAGTGACGTCACATTTTAAGTAAAACATTCGAAAGCATCTGCAAGATGGCAGCACAAACAAGATACCATAAACAAAACCAAAACCTGCCAACTTATTTAATGATAAAAAGTTAACGTATTATTAATTATTGTTATATTATTGTCAAAGATTAAAAATCATTAATTTTATTATTTTAACTAATAATATTAATCAAGAACTTATGTGACTAATACGACTGTAAGAATCAAGTTATTCTCTAAAATAGGGACATTTAGTGAGTGCATCCTTCTAATATAAGCATCAAAAGATAGTCGTTACTATAACAAACAAACCACTTCAAAGATAACTGTGCGGGTGATAAATAATTGCCTGTTGAAGCCAAGTAACATCATGAATAATTCTCCAAAATTCGTAAAGAATATTGAAGTTGAAATACTGGTCAAATTAAAGCAAATAAAAAAAACAGACAGTGAATTATTGGAATCCCAACAGTTATACTGCGATGAAGTTTTGGAGGTAACCACCTGTAGATTGACAGAGAAATTTGAGAGTTAACGTTTACACACAGTTAATAGATTATGTTTTACAGATCTACCAGGAAGCTTTCACCAGCTTGATATCAAGAACTGCTACTTTTTCAAAAATTCTTAGTGAAATTAAAAAGGCTTATGAACTTGCAATAGAAGTTCGTGATGAACGTATAACACAATTTATCACGCAAGATGTAAGTAAAATATACATTTAGCTAATCTAGGTACATAATAATTCAGTATAAAATTCTTAGTGACTAGCTTCAAAGATAGTAAATGTTTTGAAGGCAGACCTGAAGTCCGTACCCTTAGTGTTAGCAATAAATGAAATTTGTCATGAACTCTGAAAAATAGTCGAATGGCCTAAGAATCAACCATTATTTATTTATTATACTTACCTAAAAAATCAGTTCAGGTCAATTAAAGTGTACCGTTCAATGCTATCTTCTTTTATCAAATATTTAATTTTATTATTGCACTACTTATAAAAAACTGTAATATAATGGCATAAGTCACAATTCACGACACTATTGAAAACCGTTATATACCTAACTACATTATTAATGCCTAAATCATAGTGCTTAAATTTACAAAGAATGTTATTGAATGCTTTGAAAATATAGGGTTAATTTTTATAATGTATTGTCAACATTTCTTCACATACAGATTATTACTACCACATACACAAAACAAAGTTTAATGCTCTAAGTAACAAAGGCATTAGAGAACATAGATTATGCACTTTTATACTTTATAGAATCTGTGGCTTCTGTCAGCAGTGAGCAGCTGATCGATCACTGTTTATTTACTATAATTTTATAAACTGCCGCGCGATGTGCGTCGCACTCGCGCCCGGCTCGCATGTTTTAATATTAGATATTTATTACTCAGTTGCAGTTGTATCATTGCAAGAAAATACGCGGCTGTGTCTTGGTGAAACATTTCATAATAATTGACTGTGTGACTGTGAAATTGTATACGGTATTTAAATAGACATTATTACTGAATTAGGTTCGTTCTGAAGCACTTATGTCGACTGTATTAGTATTAGACGGCGGCTTCTCTAGCCAGCTGTCGCGGCACGTTGGTACCAGCCCTGATGGTGACCCTCTCTGGTGCTCCAAGTTCCTGCAAACAAACCCGGATGCTGTTTTCAAAGCACATCTCGACTACATACGAGCTGGCTCTGATATTATCGAGACTAATACTTATCAGGCATCAGTGGGAGGCTTCGTCAAGCATCTCTCGGTAACGCCTGCAGAAGGCTACGAGCTCATTATACGTGCAGTGGAACTTGTCAAGCGAGCGCGCGCTACGTACTTTGAAGAATGTGAGAAAAGTAACCAGCCACTTCGGCCTATATTAATAGCAGGCTCAATAGGTCCGTATGGAGCATATCTTCACGATGGCTCAGAGTACGACGGTAGTTACACTGACAAAGTTGGTGCTGACAAAATGCGGGAGTGGCACGCACCAAGGATGAAGGCACTAGTTGAGGCTGGAGTTGATTTATTAGCTATTGAAACTCTCCCTTGTCAGAAAGAAGCTGAAGTTCTTGTGGAGATGTTGAAGGACTATCCTCACATGAAAGGGTGGCTATCATTCAGTTGTAAAGATGAACATTCTCTGGCAAATGGAGAGAACTTCAAGGAGGTTGTAAAGAAATGCTATGACAAGAACCCAGTGCAGTTAGTTGCTGTTGGAGTCAACTGTTGCCCACCTACTATAGTAGCTAAGTTGTTTAAGGGTATCAATAATGGAAGGCAATCACCAATACCATTTGTTACATATCCTAACTCTGGTGAAAAATACAAGGCTGAGGAGGGATGGGTGGGAGAGTGCCAGCCTCTAGCTGACTTTGTGCATGAGTGGCTGGACCTTGGCGTCACACACATAGGTAGCTGCTGCAGGACAAGTGATAAAGATATATCCCAAATCAAGGAACAAGTGCAAATTTGGTTGAAAATAAGGGAGAATGAAGACAAACATTAATAGTTTATCGGAACATTTATAAGTACTTAGTCTACAATATAATGTACTTGACCTCTTATTCAGATGTTTATGTTTAGATGGTCTGAGATGGTCACATCTATTCATTGTTATTGATGTGTGAAATTATATTTTTTAATAATATACTAAGTAATTAATAGTTATTTGTCTTAATTATTTATCAATGTTATATTTTTTTGACTTTTCTAAATACCCAACATCGTTACTTAAATTTTTATCGCCCACCGAATTTATGAGTCATGTCATTCTCCATTTATATGGAGAATTTTTGTTAGAAACTAAGAAATTGGTATATTACAGAGAGTATTTGGTATATCAGCTAAAAAGGGGCAAAGAGATGATAAAATAAAACAGTTATTGAAAGACAATGAAGATATGAAGGAACAAAATTTAAAATTAACTTTTGAAATTAGTAAACTGAAAAAAGAATTTGGGAAGGTGGGTACTTTACCTACTGGGGTAATAAAGGCAATCAGTTTCGTCAATGAATGTGCTTCTTGCAATATACATTATAATTTATACACCTAGAGTGTTGCAAGTGTGGTCGTTACGTCAAGTAAAGTGTTGTGGCGTAAATTCCCACCTGAGGTGTTTGTGTCTGTGGGCACTTTGTGTCCGTTAATTTTTTTCTATGTTTGAAATTGAAAGTGCCCAGAGATATGAATCTTAATTCGTAGAGCGCAAGTTTCTGTTTTTACTTTCTAAGTTGCAGTTAAACAAATATCCATCTTATACTAATTGTGACGTCAGCTTTTCATAGTAATGTTCGTTAGATTTATGTAATATCTAACGCAGAATTTTGTTTATGTTCACGTTATCGATAAGCTATTTATAGCGTCACTGATATGTAATGTAATAACGTTATTTACCTAATGGAAATGTTCTATTTCACAACACATACCTGCTACTGGGTGGAAGGTAATCGCTATCTAAAACGTAGGTAATCTGGTGTAATACCCTAACACTGCTATCAGAATTCGTTACTGTATAACATGTGACGTGTGCTATTTTATTGTTAGTATTAGAAGAGCAGTAAGTCAGACCCACTAGATGATGAATGGTAAACTATCGTTCATGAATGTCTGTTCTGCGCCTGCAGTTTTTATTGTTTATTGTTATTATGAGCCCACTTACCAGCATGACTTCACTCTGCCTGATGGTAAGCAGACAGTGGGATCCAGAAGTGTCTGTCTAATCTAGACGATCACATTTATTAATTATTGTGTATTGCTTAAGCTGTCAGATGACAAATTCTCGGACTATTTAAACTTGATGCGCGAGAGAGATGCGCGCTACACGTTGTACTTTGAGAACCTGGCGCTACACATGAAGCTGAAGGAGCTGGATGGCAGCTGGTACCAAGTTGACGACGCGTACGGAGACCCGGTCGTGCTAAGGATCGCGTTAGATAGATGCAGGTAAAGTATTAGTTGCCGCGTAGCCGTACGTAGGTACCTACCTGACCGCCTGTTCGTTTTAGGCTGAAAATGCATAGGTACAGCAGTTGCAATTCTCTAAACATAGGTACGTTTATTTTGTTTCACTATAGATACCTGCCTAAGTAATTAGGTACCTACCTACTATTCATGCTTTCGAATGATAATGTAGGCTACAGTAGGTACGTAGTTAGTAGGACTATAGCACCTCCGTATCAACATTCTCAGATCTTTTACTGCTAGTACTTTCAAAAATATAAACGCAATAAAGGATATGGCGAACAATACGATTCAGCAGGTACCTATTGAACAGCACTGTTAATGCCTAAGTATCTATATGTAGGTACTTACTTATTTATTGTATTGTAGGTAAGTATGTTTAATTTAAAGAAATAAAAGATTCCATTCCATAAATAAAATATCTATTTATACGACTGCAATAATTCTTACCAAATTGTCTAGAGAACAACTATCAATTACCCAGCTGAATCTGAAGAAAATGACCGACGAGTATGCAGATACAGTGCCTAGGCGCGAATACGACACAATAGAAGCTAAGTCCTACAATCTTTCTAGATCTTTTGATGTGTTAAAGAAAGAACACGAAGCTTTGCAAGAAAATAACAAACGAATTTTAGGTAAACATTAATATTAATTTTATTTATTTACCTACCTACTTAATAGACATGGTGTCTTAGATTTGTATTCACTGTGTAGTCTTATAACCTAAAGTCAAATGTCCAGCAGTGACATCTATCGGCTAAAATAATGATAACAATCTCATCTCTGATATGCTTTGCAAATAAATACTAGTTATGTACCTACGTGAGCAAATTGCTGTAATACAGAACCATATCCACAGCGTTAAAGACTTCTATCGAGGAAGAGTTGTTTGAGGTAAAGGAACGTTGTAGCGAACTGGAGCGCGCTGGAACACCGCGACCGCAGTGGCATCTTTGTGCTGACTTCATCGGAGGTGGACGAGATAGGTACATACACAGCACTTAACCCGCTTACATACCATATGCACCACAATTTGCACATTGGTTCAAAAATAATTAACTACCTACTATGGTTCAGGTGGCGGCAGCTATCAAATGGATTATCATCTCGAGATATTCTGAGAGTGCTATTGAAGGAACTGGGTCCAGCAGCCGAAAGCGATCATTTGGAACATTTTGATGGACTTGTATGTTATGAAGACATTGTATAGATAGACAAAATCCAATTAAGTAGGCCAATACAGACAATTGTTAAAATGTTCATTTTTCAATTTCGCACAGGGCATGGATCCAGTAATACCTCCGTATTTGCGGTACGAAGGTAAAGTCCGTAACCTTCGTCTATCCCGGCGGGAAGTAAGTGTGTTCATCAACGATATCTGGCTTGGTAAGATGGAACACATTCAAGAGATATCCATGCAGGACTATGTCGCCAAGTATTTTGAAGACAGGTACCTACACTTCCCTATTTTTTTCTTACGGTAGATAATAAGGAAACAATGTCTGCAATTTGGTTCGCATATTTTTAGGTACCAGCAACCCTCAGTACGTGCAGAATGGGCCTACAACCTGTGTGCTGGAGCAGAACAGATGTTAGATGAGCCCCAAGTGAAACTGTTCTGGGGAGTGTTGCATGGTCACCTGAGCGAGCACATTTACTGGGGACATCGTAACCAATGGCACACGCTTAAAGACCAACTTTATAAACATAGCAAAGACAAAGAGGTAAGAGAGAGAGAAAAAGAGAGAGAGAGAGAGAGAGAGAGAGAGAGAGGAGGGTAGAAGGAAAATACCTCATTTCAAAATAAAAACGTTATTGATAAAATTGTACTTCACAGACAATATCAATTGACGAATTTGAGAAAATAACTAAAGCGACGTTCCCGCTAAAAAGTGAAGTAGATATCAAAAATGTAATGGATGTTGTTCGTAAACAACTCAAGCTAAAGATTAACAGCAATGACATCAATTTGGATAAACTGTTTCAAGAGGTTCGTAAGTTTCAGTTAGTATAATTTGTATCTGTTTTTATTTATCGGTTTGATGGCTTCTATAATATCGCCCTACTGGAATTTGCTGAAGCGCCGAGCACTGAGTATCTCCCAACGAATACCTCCAACTCCTTGCGTCGTATTCCTCAGTATTGAGGGTCGTGAACTTCCTTCTGCATCACTTTCTCATTTGCTATCTTTCTCCATCTCTTTTTGTCTCTGGCCGTGTGGAGGGCGCTGTGAATCGTAGATTCGGTGCAGACCTGGTCGGATCAACGTATTGGGCTGCGTCCACGAGGCCTTTTTCCTTCTACTTTGCCAGTCACAATCAGCTTTTTGAGGTTACAAACGAATGTATCAAATAACGTGTAACGTATTATTATTCATATCGTTACTTAACCATATCAAATACTACTAGGCCTTACCTTTCAGGCAAAATAGATACCTATATCTAATGCTATTTAAAGAGCTTGATACATTCGACATAGCATGCATGGATAAGTAATTGCCCGTTGCTTTTTTTTATAGAATGAGGAAGGTTTCGATCGGGTTGAGTTTGCGCGGGAACTGTACCGACAGCGGCAGATGGCGCAAGACAAGTATATCCGGGAAGTAGTCGCTGAGCTTGGCGGCAAACATGCTTCTAATAAGAATGTAACCGTAGAGAACGTGAAGCGAGCGTTTGCTATCGTTGATCCAGCCATAGGTAAGTGATGCTGATGGCCAGTCTTTTGGGCTGATAGATAGTACCTGGTTAGCTCATTATTTCCTTTTAACAACACGGTCAACACTAGGATATCTTTGTTAGATTAAGCAGGGATTACGCAGTAATAAAAATAAACGTTCTTAAACTTTGATACCTACTGGATCCTTAGAGCATTAAACCAACCGGAGAGGCCACTGACAGGCGTACCCCTCTGCCAAAGGTACCAGCCCACCGGTCATACCCGGTATATAAAACTAGTTGACGCGCGTTCCGCATCATAAGTCACCTATCAGTGCATGCGTAATAGCGTCTCAATAGAAATGCCGAATTGCAGTGTATTTTGGTGTAAAAAGCGTTCAGCGACATCAAGTCTACAAAAGGATAATATTACATTCCACCTGTAAGTATTATTTTGTTCTAATATTATTAAATAAGGCATTAAATTAGCAATTTAACCAAATAAAATGCTAATCAACAAATGTTGCCAGGCTTACCATCAATACTCCAATCTGGGGTAATAATTTAAGTTGAATTAACATAAAAACTAACCTTTCCTTTTTTATATCTCGCCTTGTTGACATATCTAATAAGTTTCATTTTGGATGTACATTATTGTATCACCGTTCCCATATTTATTTATTTTTAATTAAAACCAATGTTTTTTTTACCAAGTAATGCACAAAATAATATTAAACGAACAAGTAAGATGAGATTATAAATCCAAATATACAAGATTAGGGCACTTTATTCCGAATGATAATTGCTCATTTCTTACAAAAATAAGCGTATTTATTTTTAAGAAACTGGTCACACTTTAAAATAATTAGAGATGAGACAGTTTAATCACAAATATCGATATTGGTTTTCCAGTATTCAATTAATTTTTTTTTGTTTGTTTTAGATTTTCAAAAGAAGCAGCGTCTCGAGTCGCTTGGGTCCAATATTGTAGGAACCATATAAGTGGGTTCCTAAGCGTACAAGTATCTGACTAACAGCTTAAAAGACAAAGCCTTCTGTGCTGCCAGCACTGCTACCTCCTCCCTACCCCCCAAGCGGCGGAGAGCTCAGTTTTTAGCAAGTAAACTCGCTGTGCGCTACCTCCTCTTATTGCATTACCTAGGATTAGTTAAACTAGATTTATAAGGTTAATTTAAATTGCAGTTTTTCAGTATTTTATTATACCTACTTAAATAAAGACTTTCTGAAATATATTCTGTTGTTTTTTTGTTATCTGAACAGATCAAATATCTCTCTAATAAAAATCTACTCATACATTCTCATGTCAGTGTCTTGTTACTATGTAATCAGAACAAAATCCTCCAATTACAAGCTCTGCTTAGTTGGAACGAAATTTAATAGCAACAGACAATTAATTCAAAGTATTATTTGGTTTGAATATACATACATACTTAGGAATAATACACGTAAAATTGACACGTAATAATTAATTACAATCTTTAATCCACACTAGAACAAATTTCAACAGGTGGTGGTTATTGAACATACATCCTTGTGCGCAGTAGTAAAATAAAAAAAAAGAGTGGGTACCCATGTACGCACGTAAGAAGTTATACTTCTTTGGCATAACAATCCAAAAATACCAAATAATAATACAACGCATACATACATAAATATTTGAATTGATATAAACGCCAATATATTTTTTATTTATTCACACAGATTATTTGTACTGATACGACACACAAAGATCCGCAACTAACTTCAGTGTGTAAAAGGTTCGCAACTAACTTCAGGGTGTTGCTTTTTTCTGTCGGTGTGCGCGCGCATCGTAAAAATTCACTTTCATCATTTTTCCCAATCGCGCCAAAAAAAGTATAACTTCAAAAAAAAAAACGGCTAAATGCCAGTAGGACTCGCGCGCCGAAGGTTCCGTACTATCAGGGATCGGAAGTATTCTTAGAGCATTAAACCAACAGGAGTGGACACGCGCTCTATTTCCCTTGCGCAAAAGTCTGCCACTTTCGGCGGGGGACGGGGCAACGCGAGCAACGCACACTAATTACAATGTTAACTACTAATGCATTTTTAAATCGCGTCGTTATACACGCACACAATAAAATTATTACACACTAGCTTAAACTAAACACACACAGTCACATTCACACACAGGGACATCTATCAGTTTACGCTTCCTTAGCGTAAAACAGTCAGAGCTTGACTCTGTCGATATTTAGTATCGATGTTTAGGATTTCATATAAGTACGCGAAAGATTTAATTATTTTCATGATTATTATGTTTGCTTATTAAAATGAGCATTATCTTATATTATATAGAACAGTTTTAGGTAATAATAATCTATTATAATTTTAAGGTTTTTTTTTATTTAAGCACATTGAAATAGATGAAAGTAAAGTAAATAGTTCATAAACATGAATTAACTAGAAGTATTTCTGTTAATTCATGTTTATGTCAATATTACAGGAAGAATAAAACAGTGTTTCTAACTAGCACACTTTTTTGTAATTATTATCAAAAAAGCCCGTCATACGGTCGGACTAAATTTATTTGTTGAACATTGTTCGACAAACAAATCTGGTTATGCGGTCGGGCTCTCCTACTATGTTTACTAATGTTTATTCAATACTTCCGATCCCTGATAGTACGGAACCCTCGGCGCGCGAGTCCTACTGGCATTTAGCCGTTTTTTTTGAAGTTATACTTCTTTTGGCGCGATTGGGAAAAATGATGAAAGTGAATTTTTACGATGCGCGCGCACACCGACAGAAAAAAGCAACACCCTGAAGTTAGTTGCGAACCTTTTACACACTGAAGTTAGTTGCGGATCTTTGTGTGTCGTATCAGTACAAATAATCTGTGTGAATAAATAAAAAATATATTGGCGTTTATATCAATTCAAATATTTATGTATGTATGCGTTGTATTATTATTTGGTATTTTTGGATTGTTATGCCAAAGAAGTATAACTTCTTACGTGCGTACATGGGTACCCACTCTTTTTTTTTATTTTACTACTGCGCACAAGGATGTATGTTCAATAACCACCACCTGTTGAAATTTGTTCTAGTGTGGATTAAAGATTGTAATTAATTATTACGTGTCAATTTTACGTGTATTATTCCTAAGTATGTATGTATATTCAAACCAAATAATACTTTGAATTAATTGTCTGTTGCTATTAAATTTCGTTCCAACTAAGCAGAGCTTGTAATTGGAGGATTTTGTTCTGATTACATAGTAACAAGACACTGACATGAGAATGTATGAGTAGATTTTTATTAGAGAGATATTTGATCT
The DNA here is from genome assembly GCA_963082885.1 of Parascotia fuliginaria. Lineage (NCBI taxonomy): Eukaryota > Metazoa > Arthropoda > Insecta > Lepidoptera > Erebidae > Parascotia > Parascotia fuliginaria. The sequence goes on from OY720190.1 coordinate 16,269,508, forward strand.
GTTCAGATAACAAAAAAACAACAGAATATATTTCAGAAAGTCTTTATTTAAGTAGGTATAATAAAATACTGAAAAACTGCAATTTAAATTAACCTTATAAATCTAGTTTAACTAATCCTAGGTAATGCAATAAGAGGAGGTAGCGCACAGCGAGTTTACTTGCTAAAAACTGAGCTCTCCGCCGCTTGGGGGGTAGGGAGGAGGTAGCAGTGCTGGCAGCACAGAAGGCTTTGTCTTTTAAGCTGTTAGTCAGATACTTGTACGCTTAGGAACCCACTTATATGGTTCCTACAATATTGGACCCAAGCGACTCGAGACGCTGCTTCTTTTGAAAATCTAAAACAAACAAAAAAAAATTAATTGAATACTGGAAAACCAATATCGATATTTGTGATTAAACTGTCTCATCTCTAATTATTTTAAAGTGTGACCAGTTTCTTAAAAATAAATACGCTTATTTTTGTAAGAAATGAGCAATTATCATTCGGAATAAAGTGCCCTAATCTTGTATATTTGGATTTATAATCTCATCTTACTTGTTCGTTTAATATTATTTTGTGCATTACTTGGTAAAAAAAACATTGGTTTTAATTAAAAATAAATAAATATGGGAACGGTGATACAATAATGTACATCCAAAATGAAACTTATTAGATATGTCAACAAGGCGAGATATAAAAAAGGAAAGGTTAGTTTTTATGTTAATTCAACTTAAAATATTACCCCAGATTGGAGTATTGATGATGAGCCTGGCAACACTTGTTGATTAGCATTTTATTTGGTTAAATTGCTAGTTTAATGCCTTATTTAATAATATTAGAACAAAATAATACTTACAGGTGGAATGTAATATTATCCTTTTGTAGACTTGATGTCGCTGAACGCTTTTTACACCAAAATACACTGCAATTCGGCATTTCTATTGAGACGCTATTACGCATGCACTGATAGGTGACTTATGATGCGGAACGCGCGTCAACTAGTTTTATATAACGGGTATGACCGGTGGGCTGGTACCTTTGGCAGAGGGGTACGCCTGTCAGTGGCCTCTCCGGTTGGTTTAATGCTCTAAGGAAGTATTGAATAAACATTAGTAAACATAGTAAGAGAGCCCGACCGCATAACCAGATTTGTTTGTCGAACAATGTTTAACAAATAAATTTAGCCCGACCGTATGACGGGCTTTTTTGATAATAATTACAAAAAAGTGTGCTAGTTAGAAACACTGTTTTATTCTTCCTGTAATATTAACATAAACATGAATTAACAGACTTCTAGTTAATTCATGTTTATGAACTATTTACTTTACTTTCATCTATTTCAAAGTGCTTAAATAAAAAAAACCTTAAAATTATAATAGATTATTATTACCTAAAACTGTTCTATATAATATAAGATAATGCTCATTTTAATAAGCAAACATAATAATCATGAAAATAATTAAATCTTTCGCGTACTTATATGAAATCCTAAACATCGATACTAAATATCGACAGAGTCAAGCTCTCACTGTTTTAGGCTAAGGAAGCGTAAACTGATAGATGTCCCTGTGTGTGAATGTGATTGTGTGTGTTTAGTTTAAGCTAGTGTGTAATAATTTTATTGTGTGCGTGTATAACGACGCGATTTAAAAATGCATTAGTAGTTAACATTGTAATTAGTGTGCGTTGCTCGCGTTACCCCGTCCCCCGCCGAAAGTGGCAGACTTTTGCGCAAGGGAAATAGAGCGCGTGTCCACTCCTGTTGGTTTAATGCTCTAAGACTGGATCTCATATCAAGGACTTAAGTTCTTGTGTATATAAGTGTATAATCTATGGTCCTTGTTCTGAGTACTGAATGATTCAAGAATGAAAAGTAGTCAACAGTGTTGCCAGTTGCCAGTGACGAGACAGCTGTAGAGCTGTCTTAATCAACAATCGTGTGGCTTAAATGAAATAATGAGCTCCTTAAAAAATATAACACAATCAGATCAGTTCGTTTGAATATTTCGTTGAGGAAAGAAAGCTTTTCTTATTTTAGTTTCATTAGTTGAACTAAGGTTTTGCTGCAACTTTTATTTTAACCACGTTGTGATTTGATGTAGAGATCTCATTACATCAAAGTCCTTTAAATCTCTTTATTTTTTTCGTTTTAGATCATATTCGCATGGAGCGCTACATTCGCTGGGCTTTCTCTAATTTCACGACTGAGATGAACAGCATTCCTCCGCTGCCATTGAAAATATTGGCCACAAGACTGGCTGCTGGAGATATCGAAAGAGTTGGACCGAGATACCGAGGAACAAGGAGAACGACCTATAAAAACTAAGCAAATATTTTTGTATTATATTCTACTTTAAAACTAGACCTGTTTATGAATAATAATAACCTATGTAATTTAATAATCATTAAGTTACCATGTGCAATTTGCTTACAGACTTTTTAAAATGGTACCTACATCTACCTATCTAAATTATAAATATATAAATTAACAATAGCTAGGTACTTAGCTATCTAATTTAAATTTGTGGTTATGACTATTAATTACCTATTACTAAGTTATTACTTAGAAGAACACGAAAATTATAAACTGGCATAGTAATAAAGGAATTTATACAAAAAATATTATATTAAAATAGTCCAAGTCACAACAGGGATCGCCTAAGGATTTATATTGGGTACCATTTTACAGATTACGGGACTAAGACTCTATTATTTAATAAACAAGTGATTGATTATAAAAAATCCTGTTATTGTTACTGTCAGCCTAAATCATTCCACTGCTGGGAAAAGGCCTTTGGGAGACCCTTTTTCTAGCAGTGCGACTTCCATTCTCCTCGATCCATAGCAAGTGGAAATCCTAGAAGTTTTTAATTTTATTTTGAGGTGCTTTGATCTTAGAGCATTAAACCAACCGGAGAGGCCACTGACAGGCGTACCCCTCTGCCAAAGGTACCAGCCCACCGGTCATAGCCGAATAAAACTAGTTGACACGCGTTCCGCATCATAAGTCACCTATCAGTGCGTGCGTAATAGCGTCTCAATAGAAATGCCGAATTGCAGTGTATTTTGGTGTAAAAAGCGTTCAGCGACATCAAGTCTACAAAAGGATAATATTACATTCCACCTATAAGTATTATTTTGTTCTAATATTATTAAATAAGGCATTAAATTAGCAATTTAACCAAATAAAATGCTAATCAACAAGTGTTGCCAGGCTTACCACCAATACTCCAATCTGGGGTAATATTTTAAGTTGAATTAACATAAAAACTAACCTTTCCTTTTTTATATCTCGCCTTGTTGACATATCTAATAAGTTTCATTTTGGATGTACATTATTGTGTCACCGTTCCCATATTTATTTATTTTTAATTAAAACCAATGTTTTTTTTACCAAGTAATGCACAAAATAATATTAAACGAACAAGTAAAATGAGATTATAAATCCAAATATACAAGATTAGGGCACTTTATTCCGAATGATAATTGCTCATTTCTTACAAAAATAAGCGTATTTATTTTTAAGAAACTGGTCACACTTTAACATAATTAGAGTTGAGACAGTTTAATCACAAATATCGATATTGGTTTTCCAGTATTAAATTATTTTTTTTTTTTGTTTGTTTTAGATTTTCAAAAGAAGCAGCGCCTCGAGTCGCTTGGGTCCAATATTGTAGGAACCATATAAGTGGGTTCCTAAGCGTACAAGTATCTGACTAGCAGCTTAAAAGACAAAGCCTTCTGTGCTGCCAGCACTGCTACCTCCTCCCTACGCCCCAAGCGGCGGAGAGCTCTGAACAGATAAAATATCTCTCTAATAAAAATCTACTCATACATTCTCATGTCAGTGTCTTGTTACTATGTAATCAGAACAAAATCCTCCAAATACAAGCTCTGCTTAGTTGGAACGAAATTTAATAGCAACAGACAATTAATTCAAAGTATTATTTGGTTTGAATATACATACATACTTAGGAATAATACACGTAAAATTGACACGTAATAATTAATTACTATCTTTAATCCACACTAGAACAAATTTCAACAGGTGGTGGTTATTGAACATACATCCTTGTGCGCAGTAGTAAAATAAAAAAAAAGAGTGGGTATTCATGTACGCACGTAAGAAGTTATACTTCTTTGGCGTAACAATCCAAAAATACCAAATAATAATACAACGCATACATACATAAATATTTAAATTGATATAAACGCCAATGTATTTTTTATTTATTCACACTGATTATTTGTACTGATACGACACACAAAGATCCGCAACTAACTTCAGTGTGTAAAAGGTTCGCAACTAACTTCAGGGTGCTGCTTTTTTCTGTCGGTGTGCGCGCGCATCGTAAAAATTCACTCTCATCATTTTTCCCAATCGCGCCAAAAGAAGTATAACTTCAAAAAAAACGGCTAAATGCCAGTAGGACTCGCGCGCCGAGGGTTCCGTACTATCAGGGATCGGAAGTATTGAATAAACATTAGTAAACATAGTAGGAGAGCCCGACCGCATAACCAGATTTGTTTGTCGAACAATGTTTAACAAATAAATTTAGCCCGACCGTATGACGGGCTTTTTTGATAATAATTACAAAAAGTGTGCTAGTTAGAAACACTGTTTTATTCTTCCTGTAAAATTGACATAAACATGTATTAACAGAATTACTTCTAGTTAATTCATGTTTATGAACTATTTACTTTACTTTCATCTATTTCAAAGTGCTTAAATAAAAAAAAACCTTAAAATTATAATAGATTATTATTACCTAAAACTGTTCTATATAATATAAGATAATGCTCATTTTAATTGACTGGCCTGTTGGTCTAGTGGTTAGTGACCCTGACTGCTAAGCCGGAGGTTGTGGGTTCGATTCCCACCCAGGACAAACCTTTGTGTGATGAGCATGATTGTTTGTTCTGTGTCTGGGTGCAATTTATCTATAATATGTATTTATTTACAAAAAAAAAAAAATGTATATAAGTAGTATATCAGTTGTTTAGTACCCATAACACAAGCAAATATAATTGCTTAATTTGGGGCTAGATGGCGCTGTGTGAATGTGGTAGAATATTATTATTATTATTATTATTATTATTTACAAAAAAAAAATGTATATAAGTAGTTTATCAGTTGTTTAGTACCCATAACACAAGCAAATATAATTGCTTAATTTGGGGCTAGATGGCGCTGTGTGAATGTGGTATTATTATTATAATAAGCAAACATAATAATCATGAAAATAATTAAATCTTTCGCGTACTTATATGAAATCCTAAACATCGATACTAAATATCGACAGAGTCAAGCTCTAACTGTTTTACGCTAAGGAAGCGTAAACTGATAGATGTCCCTGTGTGTGAATGTGATTGTGTGTGTTTAGTTTAAGCTAGTGTGTAATAATTTTATTGTGTGCGTGTATAAGGGCGACCGCGCACTGCCTTGCGTTTTCAAAACGCATAATCTGTGAAGTATAGAATGTCTTATAGATCCGCGCACTGCGGTGAAATAAACGCATGCTTTTTGGCCTCTCGCTGCAAATTTGCGGTGAGTCTACCGCACATATTTTTGTATCGCATAGAGATCTATGAGGCACCGCGCACTGCGGTGGAAAAAACGCACGGCCGCTCAGTTGCGGTAGAGACACGATGCAGGAATGTCGTTATCTAGCGTATATTAAATACCCGAGATTTCTGGCATTATTGATCTGATTTGATTGAGAATAATCGTCCAAATAATAATTATTCATTTTGTACCTACTTACAACAATTTATGCATCTATCTGCTATTAACTGCTTGATTTTTTAAAGCGGAAGGTAATGTAATAATATTAGGGACGTGTTTTCAAAATTCATAGAAGGTATCACACACACACATACATAGGTCAGCCACTAAGGCAATTATAATCATGTGTAAATAAACTCTTCTTGTTGTTAAAATATTTTTTTATTTTTTTAAATTATTTAAGAATGAATTATTTTATAGTATGTTTTTTATTTTGTACTTAGAATATAATGTTTTGGTGAAGATGGAGTCATCTGATTACGATGAAGTTAAAATTTTAATCGAAAAGCTACGATTGAACTTTTAATCGTAATCGTTAATCAGATTATTTTTTTGCCAACACTGGTTAAAGGCTAACATCACAGAGTTCGGATAATACAGTGCGTATTTACCTAAACTTCGAGGAAGGACAAAACATAGAGTGATAATACCACCTCTAAAATACTAAAGTGGTAGTAGTAGTAGTAGTAATACTAAAATAGTACTTAAACAAAACCAACTTAGTTTTATTTTACGTAATTACTAACATTTAGTACGGAACTCTAAAAAATTTAATAATATTTTTCAAATTTATTTTTTGTACCTAAATATTACTAGCTGTTGCCCGCAGCTCGGACCGCGTGAATGTCGGTAAAATCGCATTTTCCATACAAACTTTTATCCCCTATTTCAAGCCTTTTTTCGCAATAAAATATTCTATCCCTATACCAAATTTTATCAAAATCGATTCAGTGGTTTAGGCGTGAAAGCGTAACTGATAGACAAACAGACAGTAACTTTCGCATTTATAATATTATTATGGACTTCTATGAAATCCACTAATAATTTATGATTTTTAAATCCCTGTATTACAACCGGCTTGATGATATTTTAGAGGTGGTATTACTCACTCTATGTTTCACCCTTCCTCGAAGTTTCAGTAAATATGTTCTGGATTTTCTGATCTTTTAGTCATTACGTTACTGGCGACGGGAGCAGAGCGGCAGAGTAAGGAAAGACGCGAGTGAAACCGCGCCGCGGGATGCTAGTAATGCAATAACCATAAAGCTTTTTTGGATAAGAACGTAGGTCGTTAAGTATAATTTAATTATCTTAAGAAAAAAAGCCCTTGAGAAAGTGTTAAGACCGTCAAGGAATGTACCCAATAACGTTTGTGTACCCTTTTTTATGCAATAATAGATATACGTAGATAGCAACTCTTGTTTGGTAATACATAGCGACGACTGTCGGTACGCATTTCTGCAATACCATAACTGTTTATCGTTTTAAAAATCGATAACAGTTTTTGAAACTGCTTATTTCAATAACTAGTTATTGGCCAGCACCTATTCGGTATGGGGTACCTATTATAAATGCGTCGAATAGATACCTATTCGAAAACTGTTTATCAGACAACGAAACCCTAACATGATGACAACTAAGATATAACGATTTATGAGTTTAGTTATTATGAAAAATTAGTGTAGACGCAAATAATTTTTTAAATTTTTTACAATTATTGTTATTAGTAGGTGTTTTAATATAAGTATTTGGTTATGGTTTAACAATAATTATTTTGCATTAAGTAGGCAAGTATGTTTGAATTGATATTGCTTATTTTATGTTATGAAGAAAAAATAGAATACATAACACGAGTTATTCTATCGATGTTTTTGTTTATTTTATTTCAAAATGTTCATTTCATTGCAAATGTCCAGTTCAAGGTCAAGGTTCTGAAGTGAATTTAAAGTTAAACAATAAATATTCAAAGTGCATTCATAAAGTATGCAATAAGGTTTAAAGCCGTATGCACATAATACTTATCTACAATAATAATATTCTCTAAATTTTAAAACAAATTTAATTATTTGAATGCAACCCTAACTCATTAGCATAGAGTTTAAAATGAGTTACTATTTATTCCTATTCTTTTGTGTTCCTAAATTCGGTTATTCGTTTCACGCACTTCACGCAGTAAAGAATAAATAGTTTGTCAAACCCGTTATTTGTGGTGCGTTTGGTATTTACGCATTGTTCCGTTCAACGCAGTAAAGAATACCTAGTTTGAATCGATAACTTGTTTCTCTTTGGGCCAATATATAGTTATTAGGTATTGGAGCATTACCTAGTTATTAAAACTGTTTACGGTTTGTAACACCCATTTCTACCTTGAATGCGTTTATTCTAACGTGCGGTAGAACTAACGCACCGCAAGGCAATGCGCGGTCGCCCTAACGACGCGATTTAAAAATGCATTAGTAGTTAACATTGTAATTAGGGTGCGTTGCTCGCGTTGCCCCGTCCCCCGCCGAAAGTGGCAGACTTTTGCGCAAGGGAAATAGAGCGCATGTCCACTCCTGTTGGTTATTGATAACGAAGGTTAGAGGTAAAATAACCGCATTATCGCAAAAGTCGGTTATAATTCAGACCTATTATCCACGAGAATAAAAAAAATTGTCAATGTCATGTGAAGTGTCAAACAAACAGCAAAGCATTAGGCAGTATGGTCGAAAGACTATAGCCTGCCCTTTGGGCAAATAAAAAAAAAAAAAAAAAAAAAACAGCAAAGCATTGTTTGTCAAAAAGTAACCTAAAAACTTGTATTTGTTTACACCTGGAAATGTTCCTTTAAATAATAATTAAACGAACATAGAAATGTCTGATATTATAGACAGCGAAGAAACAGATCGCGACACTGTAACACCTGAAGTTCTAGAGCAACAATTTCAAAAGAAATACAACCTATTAACGGAATTAGCTGTTTCGCTAAAAAAATCCTATATCAATAAATTACATGGAAACAAGTAAGTTAATACTAAGTTCTAGTTTTCAACTATCGAGTTTTGTTACAAAAGTTTTTATTTAACTATCCTTTAAAAATGCAGTCATTCTTAAGTTTATTTTATCTTTAAGATCACTTAGACTAGCGCTGGGTCTCTCCGACAACAGTATAGAGGTGTACCAGTTAAACAATACATCACTGACAAAGGTGTGCCGGCTTAGTGGCCACGCCAAAGCACTTACAGAAGTAGTGTGTGACCCCAAGGACAAAAACCTTGTGTACTCAGCAGGACATGATGGTCTCGTCAAGTTGTGGGACACGAGAACTAGTGGCAGCTGCGTGCAGGAATATAAAGGTGCGTTTAGTCTTAACAACAACAACAACCGCTGTGGTTCGGTGGTACTGTGTATGGATTGTCACGCAGAGGTCGCGGGTTCGATTCCCGTTCAGTGCAAATATTTGTGTGCATGAACATGACTATTTGCATTGGGCTGGGTGTTTCTATGTATAATGTTATTATTTATTTACAAAAAAAAAGTATTTAAGTATGTTTATCCGCATTCTAGAACCCATATCACAAGCTATTAATATATGTTTACTTTGGGTCTAGATGGCATTGTGTGGTTGTTGTGATATTATTTATTGTTATTAATTAATATTTTTATATCACTGGGAAATAAGAGAACGCAGAAACATTACAATTAGTGTTTCTATAATTCCTGGTCTGCCTTAATAAATTTTTGCTGCATAACCACCTTGTAATCCTTAAGATAATAGAGTTAAACGTTTATCACTAATTTTAAAATTTGATTGAAAATATTAAAATATTGTTTGCCTTGGTAGTGCAGTGGGATTTCATTGCTTTGCAAGAGGTTGTGGATTTAATTGCCACATGGGACAAGACTTACCCCCAGTTTCTGAAAGGCTAATCAACGAAAAATTAACTAATCAACTGTTGGCCCCTGCCCCTGACCCTGGCCGTGGTCTGTCATCGGCTGACCTTGATATCTCTGGAGAGAATTCTAGGATCTTCGTTGCTGAGCATCTGTCTCCTGAGCAAAAGCATCTGCATGCGGCTACAAGAGTACGAGCCAAGGAGCTAAAATATAAATTTGTATGGGTCAAGTTCGGTCAAGTTTATGTTCGCAAGGATGAGCCGGAAAATGCAGTTCTAATAAAAAATTTTGAGTCTCTTTCCAAATTAAGATAATTTGGTTTCTAGTTGTATTTTATCTTTCACATATAGTGCATTGTTATTTGGCCATCCATTAACTCATTATGTTTAATATTTTCTATCAAAATCTGGGTAGAACCAGATCTAAAATCAAAGATATTTATTTAAATTTGCTAATTAATGATTATGATATCGTATGTTTTACGGAAACCAATTTTGATAGTAGTGTTTACGATGGCGAATCTGTTGATAAGCGATACAATATTTTTAGAAGGGATCGTCGAAGCTCATGCTCTGTTAAGACCGATGGTGGAGGTATACTTATCGCTATCAAGACGCATTTTGGTGTTATTCGTCAGACATCATGGGATTCTAGGGTTGAGGATATCTGGATCACTATACTGCCGCACAACTCTGATGAACAATTGTTGAATATTGGCCTCTGTTATTTGCCTCCAGACTTGCCTGTTGACGATATCGCTGTATTTTATGACAACTGTCAGAGATTGATTCTTAACGCTACGAACAGGGATACATTCCTACTGTTGGGAGATTTTAACACCCCTAACTTAACTTGGACGTTAGAGAGTGACCCATTGTCATTAATACCCATGAACGCCCAGGATCGGAAAGCGATATTATTATCCGACCTGATTAATACCTGCAATTTGACACAGTTTAATACTATTCCTAATAATAATAATCGTTATTTGGATCTTGTCCTCTCGAGCATACCCATTGTTGAAGTGTCGGAAACCGATTGTCTTTGCAGAGTGGATAGTCATCATATAGCTTATTGTGTAGTCATTCCAAATGTTCTATCGGATAAACCTCTTAGGCCTACGTATAATAAACGTTTTAATTTTAAAAGGTGCGATTATAATAGTGTTAAATCCGAATTACGACTTGTGAAATGGGACGAATTGTTATCTTTCACTGATGTTAATGACTGCGTTCAAAAGGTTTTATGATATTATTAACGAAATAATTGTTAACCATACGCCATTGGCAAAAAACAACTGTTCCAATTACCCGATATGGTATAACAACTCCTTAATTCGTTGCCTTAAGGAAAAAGCAAAATTCCACAAGCGTTTTAAAAAATTTGCCAATCCCCGAGACTATGATACTTTTGCTTTACTCCGTACCAGATGCAAGTCTATGATCAATGAATGTTATAAGACTTTTCTATCTTCTGTAGAGAAATCACTATCCCATGACGCTAAGATATTCTGGCGTTATGTTAATGAAAGAAAGGGGGTAAATACCATACCTCAGTCTATGACCCATGGTAACAAAACGTCTTCAGATGGCAAAGGAACCTGTGAACTTTTTTCGGAGTATTTTGGTTCGGTCTTCGATACATCTTCCTATCAGCCAACTCTGTGGCAAAATTTGCCCATTACTTCTAACTCTACGCTTCATTCATTTGAAATCAGCCAACGGGATATCCTTCTTAAAATTAAGAATCTGGATGAACGTAAAGGTGTAGGCCCAGACGGGATTCCTCCAATTTTTGTCAAAAATTGCTCTGAGGAATTATCTGTCCCATTAGCTATTTTATTTAGGAAATCAATCAACTCAGGCGTTTTCCCCGTCCGTTGGAAGATTGCGCATGTTATCCCAATTCATAAATCTGGTGATAGGACATCCTGCTCAAACTATCGGCCCATTAGCATCCTCGGGTATAGCCAAGCTCTTTGAATCCTTGGTATATGTCCCACTTTATAATCATTTATGTAATTATATTTCAAACAAACAACACGGTTTTATCAAAAAAAGGTCCACACTTAGTAATCTTCTTGAATATAAAAATTATCTTTGCGGCGCTTTTGCTTTTGGTGGGCAAGTGGACGCCATTTACCTGGGCTTTAGCAAGGCTTTCGACAAAGTAGACCATTCGCTGTTATGTCTTAAGCTCGCACACTACGGAATACATGGGTGCTTGTTAAGGTGGATCACTTCGTACCTGAATAACAGGAGCCAACTCGTAACAGTCAAGGGTTATTCTTCTACTTCCTTACCCGTCACTTCGGGGGTTCCGCAGGGGTCACATCTTGGTCCGCTATTTTTTATAGTCTTTATCAACGATCTTATTAATCGATTATCTTGCCCTGCATTGCTATACGCTGATGACCTAAATATTTATAATAGGATAAACGAGACCACAGATAGTCTGGCTCTTCAGCGTGATCTTAACATCGTTACGGACTGGTGCTCGTCGAACAATATGTGCCTCAATGTGGACAAGTGTTGTGTTATCTCTTTTACCAGGAAGAAGCACAAGATGGTTCACCTTTACTTTGTTGAAAATAGTGTTAAATAGAAAAGAGGTGGTAAAGGATTTGGGAGTCTTATTTGACAGGGAGTTAACATTCCGCTCACATTACGAACATGTGGTGAAGAGAAGTAGCAAACTTCTGGGATTTATTATAAGGTCCACAAAAGACTTTAAGAATACACAAAGTACTCTGTGTCTTTATTTTAGTCTGGTGAGGAGTATCTTAGAATACTGCTGCCCAGTTTGGTCTCCTTATTATAAAACGCATATATATAATCTAGAGAGAGTACAAAAAAGGTGCTTAAAATTCCTTACTCGTAAATTCAATTATGGTCGCTTAAATCATGCCGTAAATTTAATGTTGTCTCATTGCAAACCCGACGTCAAAGATACGATTTACTTTATTTGCATAAATTGGTTCATTCATCTATCGATACACCGGTTTTACTCTCTTCTCTTAGCTTTAATACTTCACATAGATCTCGAAATCCTAACATTTTTGCAATTCAGGTATATAGGAATAACACATCATTTTATAATCCAATAGTAAGAATGTGCAGAGCATATAATAAAGTAGCACGTTTAAATAAAGAAGTCGACATTTTTGACGTAAACTTCACTAGATATAAAAAGATTGTATCAGGTATACTTTGTTCCGATAAGTTTCAAGTTTAGTTATAATGTAAAATTAGTAATTAAGTAAAAACCTACTTGTAATTACTCACTTGTATTTTACGCTAACGAATTTATGAATGTAAGATCCTAATAAGGTTTTTCTTTTTGTTTTGCACGAGTAATCTGCTTTAATATGTTCATGCTGTGTACACTATCTTAGGATTACTGTCTGGTTTATATATTATGTCCATTATTACTGCTTGCTATGTTGAGACTGTGATCTGTTTGTGTACCTATTATTTATAAATAAATAAATGTTAAATCTCATGTGAAGTACCTAAAAACATCCTAAAAGCATGGGTAATTAGTTTAATTTGATATAATTAGTTATTAATTAGATGAAATTTAACTAATTATTCATGTTTTTAGCAACCCAAATGGTACTTCACATGAGATTTAACAGTTGATTAGTTAATTTTTCGTTGATTAGCCTTTCAGAAACTGGGGGTTAGTGTAATATAACTATTTGTTTGTACACTTGTAACATAGGGATAGTTTTCTTGTGTGGCCATTGTTGTTTTAACCATTCTTATGAATATGATAATATTACAGACGATGAAGAACAGCTAGTAAGACCTTATGAATGCATGGATGTTTCCTGTAATGGCAGAGTGTTGTGTGCAGGCAGCCAGCTGGTAGAAGACGACGGTTACCTTGTGTTCTGGGACCAGAGGCTCACTAAACCCTTAGGAGGATACTGGAATTCACATACTGATGATATCACTCAGGTAACCATGTTTATTATAGCCTACTTTGACCTGCATTATTATCTTTTGTATCAAAATTATCCTTAAAGTGATATAGATTTTAAAAAATGTATCAAGTGCTGGATTAAACACCAAAATTCTAGAGAATGAAATGCTGTTTCCCTTGATATATAGTGTACGTGTTTGGACACATTCATCACAATCTTAACAAATGATTGTAGATTCATCCTTTTTCAGCAAAAGTATAGATCAGCTAGGAAAATTTGTACCCTTCACAAAATTTCATTTCATGAGTAAAAGTTTTATTTCCATTGCCCCCAAAATTATTCTACTTTTAATGCTTTTCTGTTATGTCCATAGACTAAAGTAACATACCATTGGTAATTAGCAATTGAATATAAAGCAACATAAATGAATAAAATTTTAGGTAAAATTCCACAACACAAAAACAGAGATTATAGCAACTGGTTCTTTAGATGGTCTGCTGAATGTATTCAATGTTATGGAACAGACAGAAGACGATGCATTAACATATTCTCTAAATGTGGAGAACTCTACAGAGAAACTGACGTGGCTGGACGACAAGCTTGTAGCTTGTGTCACACAGTCCAATGATCTTCAAGTGTGGGACACTGAGAGTGGAGACCAGATTAAGAATTATGGACGAGATAAAATTTCTAGAAGTATAAAGGTAAACAAATGAAAATCTTAAACATATGTTTCTATGTATAATATGTATGTATTTACAATAAAAAAAAGTATTTAAGTATGTATATCCACATTCTAGAACCCATAACACAAGATATAATATTTGCTTACTTTGGGTCTAGATGGCGTTGTGTGTAGTTGTTGTGATATTATTATTATTATATATTTTCTATTAAATACATAAATTTATGGTTTGCTATCATACAAACTCTCTTTACTATTTAAAAAATCTTTTTACCTCTGCTAACCTACGTTAAATTTATACTTTCAAAACCTTAATATCGAATACCTTACAAAATTAATGGAACTTGTTAACCATTGCTAATAAAATAAACAATATTTTTTTAATCTGTTAGACAGTAATATAGATTACATAATACTGTTTAATTTCCAGAGAAGTAAAGAAGACGATTGCTTCTTGGTAGACTGTTACACTTCCATAGACGATACACCAATCATCTTGGCAGGCTCTTACGCTAATGAGGGGTAAGTCATAAATTAAATAAATCATGTACGCAAGGTTGTAGGAGAGTAGTATATGGTGTGAAACAGGTGTATTTCTGACTAGCATAAAGAAGAATGGTAAACAAAGAAATAACCAGATAGGTCCAGGGCAGTAAGAAGTTGAGTATATTGTTTATATACTATCTCATATTATTTTATTTGTTTTTATAATAAGATAAGAATAATTACAAGCAATACATATTATTAAAAAACAAAAAGCCCTGCCTGCCTAAAGAGAAATACATTGCTGACGCTACATTGAAATATTATGAACCCTGTCTCTTTCACAATAATGCGAATCTAATGACACCTCATTCAGTGGCGAAGCGTCCATATAACTCGATTCCTGCAGGCTTCCCTTTTAAAATATGTCCTGACCTCTTTATATCTATCACTGCTAACTAGCCTTCCGGAACTCAAAATATTTTAGTCCCACCGGCTTCCCTTTTCCGAAAAGTGACTCTTCGCTACTGCACCTCATAATAATTATGTTAAAGTCCATTAAGTCAGCACTCCAAAGAAATAGACATACATACGCATAAAAAACATTACGCTCCTTGAAAAAGTCGGGCAAAAACTGACATTTTGTACACAAGCTTATGTGCAGAGTGCCTAGTCTTAAACTTCCATTCTTCTGCTTCTCTTATCCATTTTTCTTTCTCTAAATTAATTAATATTAAATTTTAGGAATGTGTTAAGATCAGTGACAATAACAGAAAAGAGGTTACAACCAAGCACCAATTTTGCTGAGAACAAACAGACAGTGCGATGTTCCTGGTATGACAAAGAGGTAAGCTCTCTTATCACACTACTACATATTATAGGACTAATATCAAAGTTAAATTTAATGTTCATATTTATGTACCTGAGAAGAGTTGCCAAAAACTGAAGTACTTTTTAGTTGCCAGTTAATTTTGCCCTTCTGATGAATGATGCGCCTTTTTTTTAACTAAAAATATACATATTTTAACGAGTTTAGTGCAAATATTCGTGTGCAAGAACATGATTATTTCCATTGGTCTGGGTGTCTATGTATAATTATGTATGTATTTATAAAAAAAAGTATTAAAGTATATCCGCATTTCTTTATCCCATAAAACAAGCTATAATATATGCTTATATTATTACTTGCTCGAAAACGGATAAGTAACAATATGACTATTACTTCCCAGGCTTGTCTTAGACAAAAATAGAAAAAACAAAAATGTTAAACCTAAAAATAATCGACTAAATAATTTCTTCATTTGTTATTACAGCGCGATATCTTAGTGACGGCAGGTGAATCAGGCATCGTAAGCGTCTGGAGCGGGAAGGAAAACCCGGCAAATGGAACCACCTCCAAAAAAATAGCAAGTTCTATGAAAAAATTACACGTGAAAAAGCATAAACCTTACTAAAATATACTTTTTATACATACATTTATATTGTTTTATTTTATGGTAAAGGCCAGTGAGTCAAGAACGGTCAAAGTAAAGATTACGGAAGACCTCTCTTGGGCTAAGATGATGATTATGAGACCTATGATTTGCGACCTAATAAAAATTCCTTTATATCCACTGATATAAACCTAACGACGGTGGCGCCCTTTCCCTACACTTGTCATTACTGTTTCGACATTTAGCAGTTTTCACGTTTTAAGGCTTCTAAAAGAAAAAAACATTTCGTAATAAGAGTTTTCTAATATGGCGCCCACTAGGTGGCAGCACTGAGGCGTCAGGTCAAGGCAGCCAAAGCGCTTTCAATCAATCAATAAACCGTGAACGATTCTATTAATTTCAAAGTGCGAATGAGTATTAAGTTATGATTTTGAATTTTTGTGAATAGAAGACCTTTCACCTAAGTGGCGCCAACAACGGCGAAAATTCTCAACCCTCATTGAAGTACAGCACTTGATATAATAACGCACCCTTGTTCATTATTTCTTCGCGTCAAATGTTTTTCTTTCGATAGGCAATAATAATATTAATCTCGAGAACAAGGATCTTATCGTTGCATTTTTAGATGACATGTGGTAATTGTAGATACTCAGAGGCGACAAAATATAAATAAAATCTGTTTTAATAATTTAGCACTTTATTCGAGACCCAAACTATTACTAATTGTAAATAAAGTAACAATATACACAAACGATAGCACTCGATGGTGTTCACAAAACATATTATTTTCTATTCGTTTCTCTCCAATAGCGCCGCAAGTACTCACACATGCAATACATTTTATAATAATTAATATCAATAAACATATTTAAAAAATATTCTTATATACGTATATAAATTTTGCGTCATCATCAAGTAAATTCATTCAAAGTAATATTAATTATATATAATACAGTCACTCCGCAATGTCCTCAGCTGCCAAAGTGCAAATTATTTGTTGACAACGACATGAATAAAATACACGTCCAGTACTCAGTACCTACCGTAGGTATACTAACATCTATAAACTCACAATACACACCGCTGTATTGTCCGTGGCCGGTCGCTTATCGAAGCGGTAACTTACGCTAAACGTCCACTCAACAATTAAATCACTAACATGTCAACAAATTGTCAATAATTTGTACTCAAAATATAATCGTCGAATTTTGTTAGTTTCATTTTATTTAAAAGTGAACAAAATGAATTTAATATACAAATATGTTTTTTAAAATGCGGTGAATTTAACTTGTTGTTTGGTGCTCGTTTCTACAATCTGATTTAAAAATGTACAAGTGTTGCAAGATTAATAAATTATTTAAGTTAATTATATTTAAATGTAATGTGTAACCCTTTTTGCCATGTTTGTGGCATAATGTTAGATTGGCATAAAACGCGCAACAAACGTGTGGCATGATTGCATTGATCTTTGGTAAACGCACAGTGTTGAGTAAAGCGATACAAAATGTTCAGTCGGCGGCGACTGACGGTTAAGCCTCGTCCGAGGATCACTTCGACGACAGGAACATTATCAGTCTGAAACATGAGGATAGGTGTTTCAATTTAAATCTACATTTAAAAAAAGGAACCAGTTTCAAAATTTAGTTTCGACACAGACTATCAGAAAATACATTACACTATAAATAAGCACAAAAAGTAAGCATTAAGGAGTCTGCCCACTACACCGTAACATACCATGACCGTGTTACGAACGTAGTATGATAAACGGTGTAGTTCACCTGAAGTGGATGGCCTTGTTGGCGAGCAGCCTGTTGGTGTCGTGCGCGTGCGCGAGCGGCAGCGCGGCGGCGGGCGCGTCGGGCGCGAGCTCGCCGAACTCGTGCGCGCGCAGCGCCGGCCGCAGGCGCGCCTCGCCGTGCGGCCCGCGCAGCGCCAGCCACTGCAGCGCCAGCCCCGCCGACGCCTTGCTCTTGAGGATCAGCTGAAGTGCACCATATAGTTGACGCCGCGCCGAGTTTACATTTAGATTCGAGATGGGCAAAGTTAAAGTATTTCAAATTAAATTATGCCAGTAAAAGATGAAAAGAACTTTGTTTAAGTATCAAAATTTCAAATACTTATTTTAGATAAGAGTACTAAATCAAAATATACGACATAACAAAAAGAACTATGAGGTCAATAACAAACAACAATCTGAGGTCAATAATAAACAACTATGGGAAGTCAAAAATAAACGAGTAAGAGGTCAATAATAAACGCTTATGACGTCACTAATTAATAATAATTTTAATAATTAATTACGCCAATAAAAAGCTCTATGAGGACAATATTTAACGTTTTAAATTACGCTACATTTTATTTAACTATTTCTTCTATTTGTATCTGAATTATTTAGTTCAAAAAATATCGCCAAGTAACGATTTAATCAATACACCGGACAACAACAAAGGTCCAAGTCTGTAAGTTAAACGTATCATACTCTGTCTTTTTTGGTACCCACCTGGTAAGTGATCTCTCTCTGCGTGCTCTGCGTAGGATCGCGTTGGTTCTTGTTGACGAACGCCTTGACGACCCACTGGTGTCCGAAGGCGGAGAACCGCGACGTCTCGTAGTAGAGCTTGTGCACGAACTCCTCCGTGCGGTACGGCTTCAGCTGCAGGTCTGCAACACACTCTGCATTTACAAGTATTTTGGAAAGGTCTGCTACTGATACTTTATCTACCTAATGGAGTTTCAGTAAGGCAAAGTACTACTATAGCTTTTTTTAAATCTAAATAATTACAAAATGCTGGATTTGTGGTCTCAATTTGCTTTATTAGTTTTGCTTATTAATGGTTATTAGAAATTGCTAGTCAGAGGTTACGCCTAAAAAGAATTAAAAAATATTTTTATAAACTGATCATAGAAAGTAAGAGTTGAATCACATGTAGCAACACAGAACCAAAACTTAAAACGCGGCAGGTCGCTCTTTCTCACTCTTGTAAATAAAGAGTGTCAGAGAAGGATTGAAGCAGAAAGCATGGTTCCGTGCTGGCAGTTGTGTTTCAACCCTAAACAGTATCGAAACAAGGCAAGGCAGGGCGTGGGTGTTGTGTGTACGACTCACCGTTGAAGGTGATCTTCTCGTAGGACAGCAGGTCGAGCACCTGGTCGTACACGGCGGTGGCGTCGCGCGCGCGCCGGTCGCGCTCGGCGAGCGTGGCCACCACGTCGGCGGCGGACTTGCGCGGGTGAGCGCACGCCGCCTCGTGCGCGCCGAGCTCGTGCGCCGGCCCGCGCCACGGACAACCGATGCACGAGAAGCGACAACCCGTCAGTCTGCAACCAATGGACGACACGCACGTTACTTACACCGTTGTAGGCCTTTCCAGTCTCATTAACATTAAACGCCGGACCTTGCGACACTTGGTGTGGTCTTATTAGCGCTAGGCTATAGCGCGAACTAGCACAAGGGCGTCTATATATAGATGTGTAGCGTAACGTGTTGTATATACAGCTAATAGCATTACTGATTATTATATAAATAAGAACCTAGATAGCCTGGTGCCTACACAATCACACTCGGGTTAATTAGAGACTCCTAATTCTTCAAACGTGTCTCCGCGCGCCACGTCTGATCAGATAGCAAGCGATCCGCGAGACATTACAACCACTCACGCCGCATCGCCATCTCGCCTCGCCCGCTGTCTGACCAGAGCTCAATGTACGGACTGGCTAGTACTTACCTACTTACCTTTGAATGTAGGGCCTGGACATTTATTGCACATATACCTAATGTTTGATTTTTCATGCTTAATTTATAAACAAGTCAGTATTCTAAACTTGAGAATAGATTTATACATTTAATTGTCCTAAAAATTTAGAGACTGGTAATCAAGCGTTATCAGTAGCAAATGCCTGAACGTACATATAATAAGTAATACTAAATACATACACAGTATACAAGACACGTGGCAAGCTAGATGAGTTCGGTTCGCATCACACCAGGTGTTATCAAGCATTACAACTAATGTTAGTAAAGCGCGAGTATATCGGCAATGGACTATGGACACACCTGCGGTACCTACGTCGCTTGAGCGCGCTCGCGGCGGACGAGTGCGAGGGCCGCAGTGCGCCTACCAACAGCGCGTACACACTGGCCACAATGCGAACCAAACTATCCAAGTAATGCCTCTTGGGAGACGTATCGACTATCAATTGTGAGAACTTGAACTCCCTGGGGGCAGAAAGTGAAGCCTCATTGAATACCAATACTCTATCATCAGCTACCGATCATATTTGCCGCAAGGTTCGTAGCTGTACTCTCCATTATACTGTACCTATTATGAATTTATTGTTGAGTTCATGTACCCCTGCTCTATTCTTTAATCTTTCTTTTTATCACAATCTCAAACTACCTACTTAGTAATCAGTGGCATAGAAATTTAACGCATTCAACGAGTGCCCATTAAAACCTGTATTTGGGTTCTAGTGTTTGGAAAGATAACGGCGTGTTAACGAGTACAGATAAGTGGTACGTGACCTGTCGTCACACGTGGTCTCCTCGTGGTGCTGCAGCGAGTGGCGCGGGAACACGCGCGTGCAATACTTGCACTCGGAGGGCAGCTCCGACACCGTCTTCTCCACGGCCAGGTTCCTAGACGCGGACGTCTTGGAGATCTCCACGCGACAGTTGGGGCACGTGGCCGCCTCGTCGCGCAGACGAGCATCCGCCAACAAGTGCGTGAAGCAAGGCGCACACATCAGGTGACCATTGCTACACTGAAATATCAGCATTTTGTCAGTTGTGCGCAATGGTTGCATGAAAACATAAACATTATAAAATATTTGTGTAGTGTATACTAATATCTACTTTAGAAAGTTCTCTCCATTCACTCAAGGTTCTTGGCTCAAAAAATAATTGCGACTCATTTTATTGTAACTGATGTATGTATTAGCATTAATGTGTATGTATGTGTGTGCTACAGTTCTACCTCTGCCCATGATTGCCAGTGCCACCTGTAATCAAACTACACACAATATGAAATGCAGCTGTAACAGAAAACATCATGTTATTATGATCCACAAATGTTTCAAACTTTTTTTTATGAAAATGCTTTTTGTTAACATGTTAATATTTCTTTTCTATATTTAAAGCAATAAGTGTAGACCAAAAAGTAAAAATTTATTTGCTTTTATGAAACAGAAGTTAATGAGCAAAACTTCATTATCTGTACATTAAGGTAATGTAACTGTAATTATATTCAATTAATTTACCAATATTTAGAGTTACCAAATCAATGAAAGTGGATATGTCATTTTGAGGGATGGGGAGTGTACAGGGAGTTCCGAATAAAGAAAGAAGTAAATCTCTTATACATTTCTTTATTCAAATGAAATGTTACAAGAGTACAGGCTATGTTTACTTGCTACACTATAATAATTATCCAATACAACAATATCACAGACATGAACTTAACTCTTAGACACACTAACTCTTAACACAATTTGTATATCAGACCAAGTAAGTAGTACAGTGGGTACATTACAGTATACATACAAATAGATCATGGGCCACACATACAATACCAATTGAATTATAAAATAATTGAACACAATTTATATAACAACAACTGAGGGCACAGATCTGAGAGAGATGCTTAGCTGTCTTACTATACATTGTCAAAACAAAAGGATAAGTACAAAATACTGACGCCATCATAATGAACATCTCTCGACTCAAAATGGACAGTGATAAAGACCGTGGTGTAGGCGTCGCCACGACTCACTACCAGCTCGCTTACGTAACAAAGTAAAATATTAATAAAACAGCTGATACGAGTTTGGACACGATCAGCTGTTTTGGAATACCTGATACACGGCCGCCTGAGGCAGGTCCAGGCATACTGCGCAGCACAGGATGCCTCCCAGCCTGTGCTCGAGCTTGTCGCTCGTCTCTTTGTCGATCATTTTACGCTTTTTAGTTGCGGGCTCATCTGTATCATTGGCGTCGGCCGTGACATCGCACTCGCTCGAACACGCCATGGGCTCACTCTCGGGCGCCTCGGCCATTACGCGATGTAAATAATAACAATACTACGACACAAACTGCGCGCAACTGCGTCAGATGGACGCGAAACGAATATCGACGTACTTCGTGACAAAGAAAATGTTTGTTGTTCTTATAGATTACACACCCTCCCGCTACCCGCAACGCATTAGTGCATTAGTGTAGTACTATTGACTATTGATAGCTTACTCACAATACCGATAAAAGCGCATAAATATGATGTAAAATAAAATAATTTTATTTTCTAGTCTCTAAACATAATAAAAGACAAAGGGTACTGAAACTCAATTGAAATTATTTACATCGAGTAAAATGCCTGATAAAGTGAATTGAGTCTTATTACTCATTATTATGCTGCCTATAAGTGACAGATGTCTGAATATTAAAACTAAAATTTCAAACTCCAGTACATCACTAGAGAGACATTATTGACATTACATTTTATTACAAAGTTGCCATAGCAAAAAATATATACACCTAATGTGTTGTCATTCGTAGGAATTTTGAAAAGCAACTTTTATAGCAGTGTGTTCACCATGCTACTAATTTGCCATGAAATGAAAGCAGTGAGTTTATTATCCGCTAGGTACTCCTAAACTACTTACCATCAGGCAGAGTGAAGTTATAGGCAAATATATAAAACATTGCAGTCAAATAAAACAATTTACATGTCTGTTTTTCAATGGTTTTATTTGGTTTCTTTTTTTTTCGATACCAATTAAAAATCACCAGACACTTGCATTGCCTGCCTGCATCACAATGTATTTGAATTATTTAGATTTGATGCATAGGTACACACATTGTTTTTACTTGGACATTGCAAAAATATACATAAAACAGTAAAAAGCATTCAGAATGGAAAGCTTTTATAATATGAGAATATAACTTATATAATTTTAACTTTTGCTAATTAATGACACTGACATACCTTAGATGTTAATTTTACACTGAGAGCATAATATATTGCCAGTTTTATACAAATTATTGCTATTCAACACAGTTCTTACTAATAAATGTATTTACACGATTTACTTGATTTACTCTACAAAATACCTTGTCCATAAGATACTTATGCAAAAAGATTCTAAACAAAAGTTAAACTGCATGTTGGCTAAAGAATGTATGCAACATTGCAAGAGTTATAAATATATACATAATAATTATACATTCTGTTCGTATTATTGTAAACTATATTATAAGTCAGCAGTCAGCTAAGCAGTATGCAACTAATAGACAAGTTTTTAGTCTTTTTTCCAAATATGGTTTGTTTGATTACTTGTAATATTAGATTATTATTACAAATAAAATAAGTGGATTCAGCTTCATGTCTTTCTTATTCACTTTAAATTCCAACTTTGTATTAAAAAATCTGGCAATAGACAAGTAAGCTGATATTGTATCATTTGACCTTTTTTCTTATCACATAAAAGTGGTAGTTTTTCAAAGAAGTTAAAAATTAAATAATTGTTATTTCATGACATCACTCACATATTCTTATATATTAACATACATTAACAGTCCTAAATCTGTTGTGTTCAAAAATCATGAACACGGCGTCATAGTCAAATTTTTGGTTTCTTTGGCAAAGATCCAAATGCTGAGATAATGGTTCCCTTTGTGCCCGTCACATTGCTGGTGAGAGGCTGTTGAACAAGCCCTGGTTGTTTGATAGTAGGCTTAGTGGCCACATTAGGGGCAGCTTGATCCCACTTTGATTTTCTCTTTTTCTCATCATCGCTTTCAGGTTTCTTAGCAACTCCTGTTATAAAGTCTATTTTAGCTAATTTCTCTTTTTTCTCCTTCTCTCTCCTATCCATTTCTAATTTCTGAACCCTTGATAACTCATCATAGTATGACTCTTTGCCCCATTTCAATGGATCATATATTTCAGGCGGGTAGTTTGTGTCCAGTTCATTTATATCACAGAACTGAATAAGTTTTTCATAAATGCTGGGATTTCTGAAGTTTTTCTTATCTTGAATAATTTTGTTCATATCTAGTCCTTCATTAAGCATTCGGCTGTAAAATTTTGCTATTGTTTCTTGAAGTTCCTTGGGGCACTTACCAGAAGGCTCCGGGGGTATAGTGACACCATCTTCCGAGTCATCAGCGTCAGACCGCGGTATCGCTTCGTCTGTATCAGTCTCCATGGAGAGACGTCGCATGTCGTCCTGGTTCTCGGGCGTCGGCGACAGCGGGTCCTCGTCTGACACAATTGTATCATCCACGTATGAAACTAACCTCCTTTTCGGTGACACTGGCGCCGAAGAAGATTGTTTATTTTCCTCAAGTTTTTTTGGACTGTTGGGAACAGAGTGAGTTTCAATAACTTCGTCCTTTTCTGGCGTCTGATCTTCCATATCCTCCTCACCTTCCGAATCTGTATACGTTGCCGTAAGAGATGCTAGAGCTTGGGACGCCATCGTGTCCTCACTTCGTTTGAATTTTTATTTAGATTAATAAACTTCTGTATTTTACACCAAGAGCAAAATAACTAAGAGAGAGAATATTTTATGTACACAAAAATTATTCGCCAGAAATAGGTATCGAACCAAAACAGCAAAACATGTCATTGAAAATGTCATTGTCAATTTCAACTTGTCATTCTTGCCAACGTCAAGGAAAGAACAATTTTTTTTTTTTTTTTTTATTTGCCCAAAGGGCAGGCTATAGTCTTTCGACCATACTGCCTAGTCTGCCGTGTAGGATTTCTTACGTGGTAAGTTTATAAAAATAATGTCTTTCGTTTATATACTCATTGTATTGTTTGTTTTATTTATTTTGTCTTTCGTATTTAACCCATTTTTTAATAGAGTAATTTTATTTTTGTCCAAAATCATTATTCATGTCATTTTACTGTCAATGTCATGGTAAATAACCTCCTTTTTCTAAGACAATCGTTTTGTATGTCTTCAATATATTTTCATATATTTCAATATTTTTGTCCTATTTTCCGAGCTGTCTCCTTAAGTACCTAGTTAATTGTTTACTTTACATTTTAAGAATTAAACCTAAAGTTAATAAGTATTACTATTAAAACAAATAATATTATTAAATACACGAAAACTTATTATAACTAAATATCATTTACAGTCTCTACTATAAATTTGTACAAGTATATATAAACTGAGACATTCTTAAGTAGCTCCTGAATGCATTGCGGGACCTCGTCAGGATTATTATAAATTTTAAGCAGCTCATCCGACAACACAAGGCGCTGAATGTTGAAAGATGAGCACTGGAAAAAGATATGATGCAGTGACTGAACTTCTTGTGATTGACAATACTCACAGTTAGGAGAATTGACCATTCTAAGGCGATGAAGATGATAATTTAAACGACAATGACCAAAACGCATACGACTGAGAATTGAATAAAATTTTCTATTTATGAATCTGTTATACTTGCAGAACCAAGGTATGGAGTTTATTTGAACGTCTAGAGTGGCAAACCAAGTACCTTTATTTTCAACCTGAGTGCACTGGTAAGAATGTCTCCCCCACTCGCGACACATGCGCTGTCTTAAAAGACTAACTGCATCTGTAGGTGGTATGGAAACATCCATATCAGGGTCAGAATTAGGAATTAGTTCTTCCAAATCAACAATCTTTTTGGCTAAATAGTCTACCTTTTCATTCCCTACAACACCAATGTGCGAAGGCACCCACACAAAACTAATTACAATATTTGATTGATATAATTCCACCCATAACTGCTTTATTAAATAAATTATATAATTTGTGTTAGCATTTAATTTGTTGTTTGACAAGTTTTGCAGAACACTCATGCTATCACTTACCACTACCCATTTGTTATGTCCTGAATTATAATTTTCAATATGTTTCAAAGCACTCAATATAGCAACAGCTTCAGCTGTAAAAATACTTGAATTTTTGTCAATTTTTCTGCCAATGCCTATATTTGAGGAGGGCTCATATATGGCAAAAGACACAGCCTTATCATTCTTAGAACCATCTGTATAAACAAATTTATGATCTGACCACTCTGATAGCATTGCATTTACTTCCTCTTTTGTGGACAATTCTTTTTTTTTCTTTAGAATTACATTAATTGCTGGAAATTTACCAATAAAAGTTCCTTCATAGCAAGGCAAAATATGTTTGGATTGATAGATATTTAAATTTTGAATAAAATTTATGAAACTTTGAAGACCCTGTATCATAAAAATTGGTTTAGAAACTAAAGGAGTAATTGAGTGTAACAAATTGACCAATAGACTGTTATTAGATACACTATAAAGTTTTAGTATAAATCTTTCTTTTAAGTAATTAAAACGAATGCTTAATGGTGGGATATTACAATCAGTCTGCATTGCATTTATAGGAGTACTCCTGAATGCTCCAGTTATTACACGCAAGCATTTATTTTGAAGAACATCTAAACTATTTACAATTTTAATATCTGCAGCAAAACAATAGAAACCATATTCAAAATGACTACGAACTAATGATTTATACAACAGTAACAAAATTTTTGGGTCTGCACCCCAATATGAGCCAGACAAAGATTTCAGTACATTATAAGCTTTAATTACTTTGCTAATTATATGTTTTATGTAATTATTCCAGGTTAGATTATATGAAAAAAGAACCCCCAAAAATTTAACCTCAAGTGAAGTGGGTAATGCACAATTATTATAAAGCACATTGGGCATATTATGACACTGTTTGCCAAACATAACAACTTTGGACTTGAACAGATTAACATTTAGATCAAGGTAAGAAAAATATTCATAAAGATTTACCAATGCATCATTGACTATTTGGATGGTTTGTGGTAAATTGTTCCCAGATGTATAAACAACCAAATCATCTGCAAACTGTAGATTTTTAACCTGAGACCCTAAAATAAGATTTAATCTACGTATATACAATATAAATATTAAAGGTGATAATATACCGCCTTGACAAACTCCTTTTGACGAGAGTCTAGGTCCATAGAGATGTCTATTAAATTTAGCAAATACTTCTCTATTGCTCAGAAAACTTTTAATCCAATTTATAATTTTTACAGGCATTCCTATTTGCAATAATTCATGACAGAGAATATCTATATTTACACTATTAAAAGCTCCTGCAACATCAAAGAAAACTCCAACCAAATTTTTTTTTGCCAATAAAGAGTTATGAATGTCGAGCTGTAATTGACAGACACTTTCCCTAGCAGACCGATTCCTACGAAAACCAAATTGATTAGAAGGTAAGATATTGTTTTGTT
Source organism: Parascotia fuliginaria (assembly GCA_963082885.1). Lineage (NCBI taxonomy): Eukaryota > Metazoa > Arthropoda > Insecta > Lepidoptera > Erebidae > Parascotia > Parascotia fuliginaria. The sequence goes on from OY720190.1 coordinate 16,296,747, forward strand.
CTATGTAAAACTCTAAACGTTGCTTCAACAATTGTTCAAATAACTTTCCTACACAAGAAGTAAGTGCTATGGGACGATAAGAATCAGGACATAACTTTGGCTTATCTGGTTTTAAAATTGGTACAAGACAATCTACTTTCCAATCTTGAGGTATAACATTATTTTCCCACAGTAAATTAAGTATTTTTAGAAATGTTTGTAAACTTGCAGTGCTTAGTTTTTTAAATAAGATATATGGTATTCCATCAAGACCATAAGCAGTATCTCTTCGGGAGGAGATTGCAGATATTAATTCATTAATTGTAAAAGGATTAAGTAGAAAATTATTTTTGGAATTAATTCTGTCAGTGAGAGTTTTTGAAGAATGTTGCACAAAGTCTGGAGTGTATTTCTTTAAAAAATCTAAAACCCATGCGTCATTTTCATGAATATTAAAATTATATGTCTTATTATATTTACGCATAAATTTCCATACAATGGATAAATGTGTGCATCTATTAAAAGTTTCACAAAGAGAAAACCAACTCTTTTGTCTTTCTGTTTTTAAAATGAGTTTTTTAACTGCCCGGAGTCTTTTAAATTGAAGATAGGTTTCTTCTGTTGGATTTTCTTTAAAATTTATATATGCTGTTTTGAAATTTAGTACAGCCTCTGTACACTTTTGATTCCACCAAGGAAGAGAAGGTCCTTTAATCTTATTTTTTTTGCATGTGTGATTGGTGGTATTTGTGATAACATGACCATTTAAATTATTGGAATTAGCAGCTGCTGTGCGCAAAATAGAACAAAATTGAGAATATGAATTAAGAAGACTTTTATTATCTATTTGAAAATCAATTAGCAATTCTTCCACACAATTGCTATAGATTCGCCAATCTACGAGTTTATAATTTGGGTGAATGGGCAAATGTTTAACATTCAAACAATTCCCATAAAAAACATTGTTTTTGTTTCTGCTAACCATTACTTTTATGATTACAGGAATGTGATAACTACTACCAAGAGGACTATCATGTACAGACCATTCACAATTAAGTGCCAACGACGATGAAACCAACGATAAATCCAGTGCATTGGGACGCCATGTTAGAGAACCAACAGTTGTTGCTTGACCATCATTAAGCAGAACCAAATTATTTTCGTCAATGACTTCTAAGACTTCTCTACCTCTTGGAGAGTCGGAAACGCATCCCCAGGAAGTGTGATGGGCATTAAAGTCTCCAGCAAATATAAAAGGACCAGGAATAGATTTCACCAATGAATCAAAATCATCTTTATTAAAAACTGGATTAGAGTTTAGGGGGCTATAAAAGCTGACTATACTTATTTCTTTATTTTTAATTTTAATTTTCACACAAATGTTTTGTAAAGAATTATCAAAATAAGTGTTAATTTTAGTGTAAGTAATGCTTTCATGAATTATAATTGCAACTCCATTGTGTTTGTTACCACAATCATTCCTTTCAATATTGTAATTTTTTATTTTAAAAGACTGATCAGGTCTGAACCATGTTTCAGAAATTATTGCTATATGTATATTTTGTGCATAGAGGAAATGAATAAATATATGTTTATTGCTATTAAGACTTTGTGCATTCCATTGAACTATATTTAAGTTTGACAAATCCATTATGAGGATGATGGAAATTTCTTACTTATAGTTGTTTTTAAAACCTCTTTAATTGATGATGAATTAATAGGAACATCTTTAGATGTAACTATTTTTGTAATTGTTTCTACTAAAGTACTTATAAATTTATCGGATTTCATTAGATTATTAATTTGTACATCTAAAGTTCGAGCAGTTAAAGCTGGGAATGTATTAGCGTCAAAGAGCTCAGAGTAAGTGACACTTCGTGACTTAATTTTATTTTCTTCAACTTTTTGTTTTTTAATTGGGCAAGATGAGGAGATAGCTATATGATTACCTTTGCAGTTTGCGCATTTAGCATCTTTTGGGACAACCTGACAATTCTTAAAATTATGGTTTAATGTACAAATTGAACATACTTCAGTATTGCGACAGAATTTAGCAATATGTCCATACCGCAGACACTTAAGGCATTGTTTTACTGGTGGTATGTATTTACTAACTTCGTGACGCCATGAGTCCAAGTAAATGTACTGAGGAAGAATAGTGGACGCGAAGGTTACTGCGACAGCCTGTGTAGGGACGAAAGTTACACCAGCGTCACCTCTGACCCTGCGCATGAAGCGCCTAACTTGTATTACGTTTTTAGAGCTGCCAATCAATGAAAAAATTTGTTTGTTGGACATTTCCACGGGAACCGAAGTAAGTACTCCCGTTATTTCGGTATCTCCAGCAGGTATAGTTGCCTTAAGAGACAGCTGATCTAACAACTTTTTGTTTTGAAGAAACATATTGGCGTTGTTTGGCAGGTCAAATGTTATGCCGACTTTGTACTTATTTATAGTACGTAGATGCATGACGCCTGAAACTCCATGCTCCCGTAAACCTTTTGATAGGGCCATACGATCCCTATCGCTAAATGTTGTATTTTGTTCGTGATGAGCCAGGAAGACTATGAGGTCCGTCTGCTTGGTTTCCTCGGGATATTTACGATTGTATCCTTTTACCTTGAAAATGGCGTACTTATCCTTTGTTGTGTCTTTGCAGCTTTCTGTTGACTCCGCTGAATCGGAGTCCGAAGATTCAGCTAACTGCTGCTGTTGCGGCGAGTCAGCATAGGACATTTCGTCCTTCCTCCGCCTTTTTTTACCCATTTCGGGTTACTAATTTACTATGTACACTATGAACAGTCTATTTAACAAAAATATTTACAAAAATATTGTTTATAATAGAAATTGTGAATTTTTTCGTAAATTTGATAGAGAAAACGCGCCTTTTCACTTTCAAAGTTTCCCGCCTTTTTCAGGAAAGAACAAGAAAGAACAACAAACCACAAACCAACAAAAAACAGACGGATGATTTTTTTTTTTTTTTTTTTATTTGCCCAAAGGGCAGGCTATAGTCTTTCGACCATACTGCCTAGTCTTCCGTGTAGGATTTCTTACGTGGTAAGTTTGTAAAAATAATGTCTTTCGTTTATATACTCATTGTATTGTTTGTTTTATTTATTTTGTCTTTCGTATTTAACCCATTTTTTAATAGAGTAATTTTATTTTTGTCCAAAATCATTAATCATGTCATTTTACTGTCAATGTCATGGTAAATAACCTCCTTTTTCTAAGACAATCGTTTTGTATGTCTTCAATTCATCGATATATTTTTATTTCATATATTTCAATATTTTTGTCCTATTTTCCGAGCTGTCTCCTTAAGTACCTAGTTAATTGTTTACTTTACATTTTTAAGAATTAAACCTAAAGTTAATAAGTATTACAACAGACGGATGAGACAAATACAGTTCAAAGACGTTAGGGGCCAGAAATTAGATTAATAATTTTTCTGCTTTGAGAATTTAAAAGCGATTGGCCTCTAATTCACCTCTACTCCTTTAATTAAACGTAAAGTTACCAGACGTTAGATCACTATACATTAAACTCTCTCTCTCTCTCTCTCTCTCTCTCTCTCTCTCTCTCTTCCCGGCTATTCATCCCACATGACATGACCAAATTCAAATCAGATAATCACGACGCGGACGGCAGCGGATAATATACCCGCATCCCAAATATGCCGGAGGCAGGGTAGACTTCTTCGAAGAAAGTATAGTAACAATTAAAATTTAAGTATACAGTAGATTCGGTTGTCCTAAAATTATCGATGATGATGTTTAATCCTTCAGCTGTCGATAATTCTTAGATAAAGAAACATTATTCTTTAAAAACTATATTTTTTAAAAAAGGTGGATTGGTAGAGAATGTATAGCATTCACTGACCTGTATTATACAAGTACAGGTTAGTGATTGCATTAAATCCGCTGACCTAACCTGTGTGCAATAAGTTTAATTTTTATTCTTTTGTATTTCCAGTTTATTGATTGGGATTTTCACAATACCATTTCATTGAGTAGTTTAAAAAAACGGCAAACAGTAAACTAATAAAAACTAAGCTATTTTAATATAAGGACTAGGATTTTGTTGCCTTTATTGTCTCTTAAAAGTTTGAAAATAACTAAATTGAGTATTAAGAGTAAATTAATAATAATAAATAAAATAGGTACTTATTATTATTGTACACTGAAAAGTGTAAATATTATTATGAGTCTGAATGTAGGTTTATCTGCAAAACTGAACGTTGAACGTCATGCTGTCAATCCTCTCAAATAGTTTTGACAAAGCAAGCGTTTGGCAATTTAGCAAAATGATGGGGGAGTTGTGATGGTCTGTACGATTAATTTAATAAGTTTATTAACGTACGCAAAGTGAATCTGATATGTAATGATATAATTTTTCTAAATCTTCAATTTATCAGCGACACGCCAATAAAGCAATAATGGCGACGCAACCAAGTGATTATACGGAGTTTCCGCCCGAGATCATTCTGAAACCCCTAGCACTGATCGGGCTGTCTGGACTCGACGCAGTGAACAATGCCGTACATAAAGAGATTTGGGATGCCTTTTCTAACAACCGCCGTCCAGACCGTACACCTGTACGCTTCAAACTACTCAATAATACATTCGAGTTCCCTGTAGTGAAACCCAAGAGGAATTCCTACGAGTGGTACATACCTAAGGGAGTGCTTAAAAAAAACTGGATTCACAAACGTGTATCTCTAATTCCCGCGGTTGTAGTTATTTTTTATGATATGGACTGGAATGATCCGCAGTGGAATGAGAAGATTATCGAATGCGCGTCCAAAGTTCAATCTATCCGAGCAGCAGTAGAGGGGCACTCGACGCGTGTCGCCGTCGTCGTCATACAGAGCCGCTTGTCGCCGCCGCCCTCCGAGTACATGCTCGGCGCAGAGAGAGCGCAGGCTCTATGTGCAGCCTGTGAGATACAGTCTAAGTCTCTGTTTGTACTGCCACACAGTGACCACCTCATGGGTTACATTATCCGTCTGGAGAATGCGTTTTATGATATTGCTCAGAATTACTATCATCATGAAACTAAGAACATCAAGCAACACAAAGATCACCTCAACAAAACAACTCATCAGTATCTGTTTGTGCGACATCAGTTTAAACTGGGCTACCTCAATGAACTGAAGCAGGACCTGAGCACAGCACACAAACATTACATGCATGCTTACAATAACTTGCTTGAGACTAGAATTGTAGACACTAATACTAATGAAGTTAGAACTGTTGCTGGATACATTAACTATAAACTTTGTAAATTACTGTTTGCTCTCAATCTGCCAAGGGATGCCATAGCTCAGCTAAAGTCACATATTGAGAGGTACAAAAATAGAGTTGGCTCTACAGAGCTATTGTTTGAACATTATGCTTGGATTGCAAGACAATATAGTGCCTTTGGAGAATTATTTGATGAAGCAATTCGGGCCGGTCTTCCAGCTATTCAGTCTCAACATCCTGGATTCTACTACCAACATGCAGCTCAATTCACAGTGAAGAGAAGACAAGCTATGAGATCAGTGTGCACTGAAGCTACTCAATATCCCCCAGTACCTGATCCACTGGATGGTAATATTGAATTCTATGGTCAAAGACCATGGAGACCGGGGCGCCTAAGTGCTGACCCTCACGACCCGCAGAAGGAACAAGCAGCTGTACTTGCTTTACAGTATAATGAAAGAGTATTCAATCACTCTACTATGATTATCAGCTTTTTAGGCTGTGCTATCTCCCAGTTCAAAACATTCCACTCCCCCAGAATGAGAAAGCAGTTGGTTGTTGAGATGGCTAATGAATACTTCTACTCGGCTGACTATGGTAAAGCTCTCACATTGTTGACTCACATGTTGTGGGATTACAGAAGGGAAAAATGGTGGTTCCTAGCTTCACATGTGTTGAACAGGGCTCTGCAATGTGCATACTTGTCTGCCAAAATTCAAGACTATGTGCAGTTGTCCATAGAGGCACTCTCTAGATGCATACAAGTGCCAAACAATGATAAAGCAAGAATATTTAGAAATATCATGTCTGTCCTAAATTTAAACATTCCTGCTGCAGAGCCAGACCTGCCAGCTTCCTCACAACATAAGGCTCTGGAACTGTGGCAGGCAGCTATTGAGAAAGAACCACTCCTGGTTTCTGTTGATATGGCTAACATATCAAGCTTTCTAGAGGTAAAACCTAAATTTAAGCAGCAAAAATACAGAATGGATGAGATGATAGAAATAGAACTATATGTCAGGTTGTCATACAACACAGTCCTTGAAGCCAAGAAATGCTCAATAGCTATATCTAGTCACACTGAAACTATTGAGATTCCAATCACAGACAATGGTAACTCAGTCTTATACTTAGAAGGTGGTAAAGTGAAAAGATTTTTGTGTCAGTTCAAACCAAATCCCCATGACAGTGGTACAGACCTTCATATCAAGAATGTGTCATTTGTGCTTGATTCTGACCACACGAGAAAAATTGTAATGAATTTCAAAATAGACGACACTAAGGTGTCAGAGCCCACTATCCATCCTGAACTGCTACATTTTATAAGGAGTCCTAAAACTGATTATGAATTTGACTGCATTGTGCCTTTGTCTGTTGCTTCAATAACCTCACGAGAATGTAAGTTGTCACTGCTTGTCTCCAACTCCAGTCCTGCACTTCAAGGTGAGTGGTTTCCTTCACAATTCACTATTACTAATAATGAGGACAGCATTGTCTATGATGTTAAGATAACATTATCCTTAATGAGCTCTCCTGATAATCCAAACCCTGACTCTGTGACAGAATTGAGTTTGAAAGAAGGAGAAGCTCAAACACAGCCGCTCAAGATCAATGTGGGTAGCATCAGCCCTGCTACCAGCTACTCATACATGTTCTACATGAAGACCAACAGGACGGCAACTACGACTGTTCAAATTAAAATATCTTATGTTATTGATCTGCCAGAAATAACTAAATTGGAATGTACTAAAGATTTTACTACAAAAATTACTGTCATCAAACCATTTGAGGTGTCCACTAGCTTTGTAGCAATGAACTTCAAACCAATATCTAAATGTTTTGTCAATGATCCCTTCGTTGTGATGCCACAGATTAAGATATTAAGCCCTTGGGACTTGTTGATAGTAGACACAGAGTTAGAGGTAGTAGATTGCTTCAGACATAGCGATGACAAGAAACCTCTTTCCTGTATTAATAATCTTGAAGTTGCTGAAAAGAATGTAGCATCAGATGCAGTGTGTCTACAGGCCAAGTATAAACCTAGAGACAACCCAACTAGAGTTGGGCTGTACAACATTACATGGCGGCGAAAGGCCAACACCAGCCACTGTGTCATGAGCAGCACCGCACTGTCTGAACTGCCAATAGACGAGTGTCCTATTGCTATTGAAGTCAATTATCCAGAGGTGGTGGAGTTGCTCACCTCTGTTCCTCTCAAGTGTACCCTGTTCGGCAAGTGCTCCACCCCCATTAGACTAAGTGTGAGTGTGGAGGGCACTGATGCCTACATGTTCTCAGGATATAAGAAGTTGTCAGTGACGGTCCCACCTAAGGGTAAAGTAGAACTGTGCTACAACATCCATCCCCTAGTCGCTGGCAATACCACTCCCCCCAGGTTAAAAGCCACAATTATAGGTGATACAACAAACCAGGAAGTTGTCAGTGAAATGTTTGATAAAATCTTTCCACAGAATATATTTGTTATGCCTAAGTACAATAAGTGAGAGTATCTAATATAATATTAAACCTTCAGTTAAAAATAATAAAATATTGTAAATAGTTATATTGTATAAGTTATATTGTAGTTACCTTGTAATTATTATTTTGAAATTAAATTCAGTTATTTGTTAATAACTTGTTTGTTATTTTTACTTTTACCCTTATCAATAACTACTTACACTGGATCCCAGTTATATGGGGACACAGTTACTGTCCATGGTTAAACTCCTATTGTAAGGATTGACCCAAACTAATCTTGAATAAAGAGAGTTGGATCAGATGAAGTGAGAGGAGTTCTTTGCCTGGCAGTGATATAACAACCCATCATAAAAATCTTTGCTGTTTACACAAAAATGTAAGGCTTTAGTGGTGAAAACTTGATAAATTTTATTAGAAAGTAAAAGAGAAACAAAAATGCTAATCATTAACATAAACTTACTTCAATTGAACTTTCAAAACAGACAAGTTGCTCAATTTTTTGTCAATCATCTAGTTGTATTTTGGCTCATAAAATAAAATTTAACTCTTTCTAATGTTTTGGAAAGTTGTAAGAATAAGTAATATTAGTTTATTTTCCCATGACAGTAAAATAAATTATTTAATTACTTTTCTATTTTTTAACTATTTGGTATGGGAAATAAAGGGGGTTTATTGTATTTTAATATAACAATGAAAAGAACAATGTAGATATTCAAAATAACTTTTAATACAAATAACTAATCTTTACGCAATTCAAACTTCTCTTCTTGGGTCCCATTTGCAGTAATGATCAGTATGTAGATGCAGTCCCCCGTGTAGATGTCGCGTTCAGCAGCAGAGATGAACACATCCTTCAGCAGAGCTAGAGCTTTCTCTCTAGGCAATGGAGCTTCTGACACATTTTGCATGTTTTTTAAACCAATCTGGTTATCTAGTAAAGGCTGCAATTGCGCCCCCGCGGAGCCGCCTGCGCGGTAATTAGAGCGCTCACAGTGGCCAATTGGGTCGTAACTGTAGACACAGCCTTTGCCGTCAGCGTCCAAGCCCGCTAGGACGTTGGACACGTAGTAGGGAAAGAAACGCTTGTAGTACAGCATAGTGGAGAGCATTTGAGCAACGGCAGGAGTCGTCATCGACTTGTTATGCTCATGCTCGTACATTTGCATTCTTGCATGAAGTAGTCTAGTCAATGTGAGCGTATCGCACCAGCATCCCGTAGCACCGAGAACGGTTTTGTCTGACAACTTGAAAAGTTTCTTCTGTTCCCTGGTATAGATGGAAAAACCAGTACTGAGACGTGTATCGGCACCAATAACAGCGTAATCCTCACCGGCAATTGCAACTATGCTGCCTCCATTGTCTGCATACGGCTCAAAGCGCACTTGCTTGGCGCCAGGCACGGCGTATTCGGGAAAATTTTCATTTAAGCTAAGCATTTTATTTTAAACTCAGATTAACCTTTTGAACGCCAATGGCATGTATAGATGCCATGCGCAAGCGTGCCCTGTGCGCCACCGACATCTATAGATGCCAAGAAACAGATCATAGAAAAATACAAAATAAACATATTAAAGCATTACTTTAACGTGTTTTATTGATATATCTTAAGAACTGAATCCCCAGTTATTACATATAATTGTACACAATGAACAAAATTGCAAAATAGTTATTCAAATATTTATGATAAAAAATAACTTAATTAATGGCTGAAAAACATGTTCTCTTGCGCCAATGGCATGTATACATGCCTACTAGTGATGTGGTGTAATATTCAAGTAACTTCATTAAAATTTCAGCTAAATTACTCAAATTCGCTTAATTTTTGTAATAACTATTAAAAAAATATATAAGCTTAGTCACTGACAAAAAAGGTAAATACTACATTCTTTGGTATAATATCATATTTTCTATATTGTCGATATTGTTGATTTGAATATTGTCTTTTTCGCCAATCATGCGCATCCCTAGCACAGTACCGATATTGCAATCCCTTCTGCGCCAATGACATGAATAGATGTCGGACTCGTGACGTCGTAAGCGCGTGCCATGTTTTTAAGTGCTGGGAAGTTGAAAAAATATTTTTTCGATATTTTTTTCGATCTGCCAATATTATAATTGCAAAAATGGCAAGTGAAGAGTTATTTAGTACAGAAGAACTATTGCGTATTCTAGAAGGCACTGAAGATGATGAGTTTTTTGAATCGGAATCAGTAAATGAAAATGATTTTGAGGTAAGTTAATTTTACTTTAATATCAGATGTTTTAATAGTAAGTACAATCAACAGTAAACATATAGATCTATACAAGTATTATGTAAGTATATAGGTAAGTACCTACTCATCTAAAGACGACGCGTTTAAATAATATTATATAGACTTAGGTACTACTGTCATTCTCTTAATTAAGCTATATTAGTGATTAATTATTGTAGTTTAATTTAAAATCCGTTCGGTAGTTTTCGCGTGGAAGAGTAGGTAACAAAATTTCGCGTTTATACCTTTAGAATGTTACATAGGTAATAGGATTTAGTTGTCATTATAGGATTAAATAAAAAAAACTCCATAGATATTTAAATTGTATTAAGTACTTATTATATAAAAAGTATAATTTTGGACACATAATTAACACTTATGTAGGTACCAATAACAAGTTAACTGGCACGCCGGACTATGTAAGTACCTACCTGCCTAACGTACCTGTGCCTTCTTGTTATTACGTATCTAATCAACAATTTAACAATTCACATAGGTAAATAACAATCAACAAATTAAAAAATTAGGTAACGTGTAATAATCAACTAATTTAATAATTAACATATTCAATAATCAACAAATGTAATACAAGAATCAATAAATAGGCACCTATCTTAAACAAAATAATCACATAAATTAATTATATTAATATTGATAAATTATTAATGCGATGACAAATAGGCACAGTTTCCTACATATAAAGGCCGCTGGCCAGCAAGCCGGCAAACTCGCGTCGAAGCTCGAAGACCAATAAGTTTGCCGGCTTGCTGGCCCGCGGCCTGTCTTAGAACCTGTGCCTACTTGGTCATCATATTAATTTATCGATATAATACGTTACAAGAAAATGATTAAATATAATTTACCTAATCAATTTTCTTGTATTTTATATTTAATGGTACTGGGGTGCCCGAAAAAAATTCTGGAATTAAATCTATGCTTTCCGACAAATCGGAATCCCCTCTATAAATTCTGATTAAATTAAGAATATGAGCATATAAATTGCTTCGGTTCTCTTCTGGCACTCTCTCTAATTCGAATGCTATTAACATTGAAAAACTTTTATTTCGTTGATCCGAAGGTTCGATTTCATATAGTAACTTCGGTAATGCTTCCGAAGCATAATATATATTGTCTCCCAAACGACCAACATACGGTTCGACGAGCGTTTGTGTACCAGCATCTGATTGTTCGATACACGGCTCGACGAACGTTTGTGTAGCAGCTTCTTTTTTAGTTTCTTCGGATTTTTCTACACACCGCATCTTTAAAAATCCACTCAGTATGGACGGGGACCCCGGTCGTTTGCCAGACATTTTTTTACACCTGAAATCAGACACATTGATGCGATAAGTACGAAGGTACCGTAATTATTAGAATTTATTACGGGTATTATTTTCGTGATTATTCTTGTCGTACATCAATAGTTAGGTCTGACAAATGTTCGTTACTTTTCTGACGTTCAAAACTATCTAATCTAACTTAAATTATACTTATAAACTTAAAGGCTAGTCCTAATATCACCTTCAATAAAAAAAAATACTTATATAAAATAATAAATAAATAAATTAATACATGCTAATAGTCAAGATTATACTTACTTGTTGAATTGTAGTCAGTAGGTAACTTATTATTATTTGGGTCAAACAGATGACCTTCGACTATATATTATTTTCAACTTTTTATCTTTGGATTTAAAATCCGAAATAACAAATACCATGTAATTATCTTCAAATATCTTCCCTTAACATCAAACGATTATGGTGAATTGTCACTTTTGTTACAGTATTACCAGTTTACAAAATTAGCTTAAAAAATAATGAAACTTTTTTTATGCTTTAGTATTTTTTTCGCAGGGTGTTTTTAATCGATTTTCTATTTCTTTTAAGTTTAAAGTTAAATAAAAAAACATTTATTATTTTACAGCCGACGATTGCTGAGCATCAAGAATTGCCTGAAGATACGCCTTCAACTTCTGGACAAGCTCGTCAAAACAGAAATTGTGAGACAGCGCCAATTTTCGAGTGGACTGCTGAAAGACGTACACCCGAAGTTGCTGCTTTTGATGAGTTTGCCTGTGGTATACATTTCACCCCAGCTGAAATTGTTACGGAGTTAGATATGTTTCAGAATTTTATGGACTCTGATTTCGTGTCATTTATTGTTGAAATGACAAACAAATTCCACAATTATTTTATTTTAAATGTTGATTTGCGAATGCATTCACGACTACATGCATGGCATGATGTAACTGTCCCAGAAATGTACATATTTTTTGTAATTATGATGCTGATGACCAGAAACCGCCATTTATCTATAGAAGAACACTGGTCTACAGATATATTATTGAGTTCTCCTATATTTTCAAAATTAATGTCAAGAAATAGATTTTGTATGATTCTTGGCATGTTACATTTTTCCCGACCAAATGAAGAAAATTCTATTTTGTCGAAAATAAAATCATGTATAACTCACGCGAGGGAAAAATTTAGAAATGTTATTACACCGCATAGAAATCTATGCATTGATGAAAGCATTGTGCCATTCAAGGGTCGTTTATCAATAAAACAATATTTGCCAAAAAAAAGAAATAGATTTGGAATTAAATTGTTCGTTTTGTGTGATGTAGATTCCGGAGTGATTATAGATTTTATAGTTTATTGCGGTGCAAGTACAGACATAAATGATCCAGCGAATTTAGGCGTTGGGGGAGCTGTTGTTTCCACTTTAATGAAAGATTTTTTTGGCTCAAATCGTCATTTGTATGTAGACAATTGGTACACAAGCCCTTTATTATTTAAATATTTATATGATAATCAAATTTATGCTTGCGGCACCGTAAAAAAAAATAGAAAAGGTATGCCTAATTTAGGTAGAATACTAAATTTACATGAAATGGAAACCCAGTTTTCTGGTCCTCTTATGGCTTGTAAATGGAAGGACAAGAAATATATATACATGCTAACAACTATACATGATAATGACATGGAACCATCGGCAAGAACCAGTAGAAGTACGGGATTGCCAGTAATGAAGCCTAAAGCATGTTTAGATTATTCAAAAAATATGGGAAGTGTTGACACTGCAGATATGTTGCTATCATCCCTGCAGTGCATACGCAAAACCATAAAATGGTACAAGAAACTATTTTTCCATATATTTGATATGCACCTTTTAAATGCATATTATTGTTTTAAAAAGATAAACGGTACTCCAAATTTAAAATTTGCCGACTTTCAGTTGTCCGTAACTCGGCAAATAATAGAACGTTATCACAATAGCAATGTTTTAGAGAGACCCATTACAAATAGGGAAAGCGCGAGAAATCCCTTGCGTATATTACCAGGTAATTCAAAAGACCATATGCCCACAATCATGGGGAAATACCTTAGATGTAAATCATGTGCAAATGAAAAAAGACGCAAGATGACTCGATATATGTGCAAGATATGTAATGTAAATTTGTGTGCTGCACCCTGCTTTCAAAAATATCACAGCCCAGCACAGTAGATAATTATAAAATATGTTTGTAGGTTGCTATTAACATGAGATATTTTTTTAATTGATATTTTATAGGTATAGATATTTTAAATTTTACAATTCCAAGACTGTTGATGACTGCTAATTAAGTTTCATGTGATATTTTACAAATACAAGGCTGTTAATGAGCATAATAATTATTACAATTGTTGATTTTTTTATATTTTTTATTTTCATGTGACATTTTACAAATAAGAACAAAGCTGTTGATGAGCATAATAATTGTTGATTTTTTAATATTTTTTATTTTCATGTGACATTTTACTAATAAGTACAAGGCTGTTAATGAGCATAATAATTATATACGATTGTTGATTTTTTATATTTTTAAGTTTCATGTGATATTTTACAAGGCAACTATTTTAAGAATATGAAAGTGTATAAGTACTTATCTCTAAAAAACTGTACTTTACCTATTTAGCAGTTTTCAAAATGTATTACCTAATAAGTCTATTCAGTGCCTTTATTAGAATATTCCTATGATACAAATTGTCGCTATGTCATATCAAATTATGGTAATTGAACTACATAAATAACTAATATTTGAAAATATAACTCGTAAACTCTATTAAACTAAATGATTGGAAAATAAATATGTAGTTTTAATGCAACTCCCTTTATTTAAAGATAATAGTTGTTTTGATGATGAAAATAAAATAAGTAAATAAAAGACTGATTATGAATTAGTTTTTTATTATAAAATAAATCTAAAGTAGTAGGTAGCTTAGGTAACCCGCTATAATACTGGCTGTTTAACAGCAAAAGTCCTGTGAATCTATCCGAAATTAACAGTTACAGACTAAAAAAAAAGGTTAATTATGTCTTTTTACTATATTGTGTTATTGATACTTTCTTTGTTTTTTTTTGTAAATAATTATTATTTTGATACTCACAAATAATCACTCCACAATGATACCTAGTTCATATAAACTTAATAAATAAATTCGATAAGTTATAATAATATACAGCTACACATCCCTAATCAGAAGCGAGAAATTATAAAAAAGGATGGTTGCCCGCGCCATTGGCATGTATACATGCCAATGGCCGCGTAACTGATAGAGAATAGTGCTGTAACTTGCTGCAATTTTATATGTATTTTTGTATCTCAAAAGGTTGATTTTTTTATTGATAGTTGCTATAAATGTGGTCTTAAGTTTTTTACAGTAGGAGATGAGGTTAAATAAATATTCTTTTTGTGTTATAAGCTGTTTATTCACAAATTTCAGACGAAAATTATTATGTTTATCGATAACATTTTGGACTCCCTACTATTTTCAAGGTTATTTCATTGAATTTGTCGGCTTGGCGTGGAGGGCACGGCGAAGCGCTTTTGCTCTGGCGGTCAAAAGGTTAATTAGAAATAATATGTGGTATTTGACGCTCGAATACGAATGACATGCAGAAATCAAATTCAACAAATTTTAAATGTCATTACTGTATTCTAATCTATGGTCAATATCATGCTATCCTTATCTCTGTCATGAAGTATGAAAGAGACCTATTTTCCTTTATGTTATGAATGTAAAAAATAATGATATTGGAACGAATGAAAGCATAGACAATCAATACATTTTTTGAGATAGTCTTGAACTTGAATAGTGGACAATGATCTGAAATGAACTTATTATTGACATACGCAGTAAGCACAATTAAAACTAAAATAAACTCAAGATCTCCTCGCGACTGTCATCCGAGTGTCTACAGTCCTAGAATACTTCGGTCTCATTGCTAGAAAAGACGGGGCAACCTCGAGAAGCTGGCAAAGTCGACGGCGAAAGGCCTCATGGACGCAGCCCAATACGTTGGTCCGACTCTCGATTCTACGATGCACAACGCTCTTCACACCGCCGGCGATAGAAATGTATGGCGAAGGATCGTAAGGGGGAAAAATATGCAGAAGGGAGGTCACGACTCTCTACACTGAGGAATACGACGCAAGGAGGAGGAGGAGGATAATATTGGCACATTTAGGCAGTGTGAAAATATATATTGAGTATCATAATCATTTTATTTCCCGAAATAATATGAAACAAAGTTATTGTGTTGTTCATTTGTTTGTTTCTTCTCTAACTTTACAAACTAAGCACATTTCAAGCATAGCACAGTGTTATTCTTATTTCTCAGTTTTAGACTTTTAGTCATGTTTTATCTACACAAACAAGGCAAGCACAAACTCAAGAAACTCAAATGAGTATGTCTACACGGAAGACTAGGCAGTATGGTCGAAAGACTATACCCTTCCAATTGGGCAAATAAAAAAATCAAATGAATATGACGTGTTCCTGTCAAATTATACGTCAAACGTGTTCGTGTCAGTTTTTCAGCATTTGCCGAAGGAGAAATTTTATTTGCCCAAATCTGTATGACCGATATTGTAGAACATTAATTCTGTAAAATGACTTCGTTAACATCTGTTATTCCTAAATTATACCAAGAATACATTACGAAAACCCCTAAGAAGTTGAAGATTATAGATGCTTATCTATTGTACGTGTTTTTGACTGCGGTGATACAATTTGTGTATTGCTGCCTTGTCGGCACTTTTCCATTTAATTCTTTCTTGAGCGGTTTTATATCTACAGTTAGCTCATTTGTTTTGGGAGGTAAGTTGTTAATATCGATATGAGGTAACCTGTGTTGTGTTTACGAACCTACTCACAAAACAACCTGCTGGTAATAAAAATGTTTTCTTGTTTTCAGTATGTCTACGCCTTCAAGCCAATCCTGAAAATAAAAATGAATTCCAAGGTCTGAGCGCGGAGCGTGGTTTTGCGGACTTCATATTTGCTCACCTTGTATTGCATATTGTAGTTATCAATTTCATAGGTTAAAATAATTTGTAAGTCACTATCAAATAAAATCTTTTTACAGCTATATTCAGTGTTATTGCTTGTACCCGTTTTGTTTCAAGTGGTCAAGCTTGTGCCCACACCGTCGTTAGGTCACAAAGTAGATATGTAGTTAGGTCGTAGCCGGCAATGTCGGGTATTTTTTATTTCTCCTAAACAAATCAAGACAAATGCTAATTGCTCAAATTCATACACCAATTACATTAATAATAATAATAATAATAATCATTTATTTCAGGCATCTAAGGCCCATAACATGCCAATACATACATAAGAAAAATTATAAACTACCTAATACATATTTTATATAAACTAAAACTAATTAACGTGAATTATTTCGGCCTCATATTTCGCTGCGCGGTGTTGTGTAGCCTTCCACGAAAACGTCGATATACAACACCTTTCGGCCAAAACTCTTGTTGAAGACAAGTTTCGAGATATTGCGTCGGCACTCGAACCACGAACGATTTAAAATTCGTGTTGTGACGCGACTCCAACCTCTCGACCCTTAGAGTGCAATTAGCTTTGGTTCGCACGTACTGTACGATCTCCTCTTCCTTCGTACTGTGGTGTAGCCGGGACAAGTACAGCAACGTTGTTGGGACTGCAGGACGTAGTAACATATTAGGTCCTGCTAGCCCGGTACCGCACTGGTTGCGACAAGTGGGCTTCCTCTTCTTCTCCACCTTTATGAAGCCGTCCTTGTCGCACTTGCCCTTCTCTTGAGCCCTCTGTTGAATGATCTTAGTGGGCTCACAGTTTTGCTGATTCGTAGTTTGCCGCTTTGTATTAGCGGCAATGTCGGCGTAGGCACGTTTCGGGGTCGACGTACCTACACGAATCACCTTGATTGGTGACGACACAGGGACAGCGGCGACACACGCTGCCTCACTTGCTGTGTCAGCAACAACTGATGACGCGCTCACCGACTGAAAACTGCCGATGGATGCGTTTTGTGCCCCGCGTCGCACGTTCGCGTTCGAATATGGAATATGGAATGTTTCAGTTTTTGGTAAGAGAAAGAATTACAATTAAATTAGATAGTGATCAATAAATTGACCTCAGAAATTGTGTTAGGCCGGTATTACATTAACATATTTAAATCATATAGATATGATTTTATATCTGTCAAATTCTATGATCGTAGTTAAATGATGACATTCTTCATTTTTACTTACTTTTTGATCATAGAAATGTCCTAAATAACATCAAGCCGTGTTTTCCGTTGCTATGGGATCCTTTCCCTGCCCTTCAAATCAACACACTAGCTAGCAATGCTATTTACATACAGACTGTGCTAGTGTGTTGAATAAGATCCTACTTGAACGCTAGCTGCCAAAAATGATCCCCTAACTATGATCATAGAGAATATGAATCACATGTAATTATTATACCATCATAATATGTTCTTCATATAAAAAATGACACATCTATGATCATATTTCTATAATTATTATTTCCAGCGGGGACGCCGGCAGCCGGACGGACGATCGACCCGCAGTGCTTGCCCCCTTGGGGAGAGTGTGGTTAATCCAGCTTTTTCACGGCACCTCGTCATACCTTCTTGTATCCTTGATAAATCTGATCATCTGTTCCACCTTCAGATTTCTTATGTCTTCCTCGTCCAGTCTGTCCGATCCCAGGAGTTCCCATTTGATCAGTGAGTACATGGGGCATTCTGCCAGCAGGTGGAAACTTGTTTCTTCGTTTTTCCATGCACTCCGGGCATTTGGGATCGGTTTTTACTCCTATTACTGTCAGACGTCTATTTAGTCGACAGTGTCCTGTTGGCGAAAACCTCTATGGCGAGCCTCGTATTTCCCCTTGGGAGTTTCATGATGTGACTCGTCCTTTTCTTGTCCATGCCCTTGATGAAGATTTTCGACTGTCTCATTCCAGTCGAAGCTCTCCATCTGCGGTTGGTTTCTGTTTTAATACTATGGCTGATTACTCCTTTGGTGATTTTGTGCGCTATGGGCAGCCGGGGTTCCGGGTCCCACCAGGTTTTCATCAGCGCCTTCTCTGGCGAGTTCGTCCGCCAGCGTTGCCCGTGTTTCCCTCGTGACCCAGACAATCGTGTCAGGTCGGTTTTCTGGGCCAGCCTGTCTAATGACTTTGCATTCCTTGACTATTGCTGATGTTGTCTCCACTTTGTCAAGTGCTCTCAGCGCGGCCTGGCTGTCGCTGTAGATGGTTACCTTTCCCGTATTGGTCCGGTGTTCCACTATTTCCGCGCATTCCTTTATCGCATATATCTCTGCTTGAAAGACACTTGCAAATCTTCCTAGAGGTATCGACTTGTTTATTTCTGTCCTGTCTACACTTTTTATGTGCACTCCGGAACCAGATAGCTTCGTCAGTTCCTTTCTTGAGCCATCTGTGTAGCAGATAGTGCCACTGGAGTCTATCCGCCACTCATCTCGTGTGCCTATGTATATTCTGTATTTCTTGTCAAAGATTTTCTCCTTCCTGTTAAGGTCGTTGTTAGATACGATCATTGACAATCTTTCTTCGTAGTTTTTGTTTATACGTGCGTGACCTGCGTCCATGTAGTTTCCGGTCCATGGGTCAGTGCTTCTGAGTTTGAACCATTGTTCGGTTGCTTTTCTTTTAATTTCTAAGTCCAAGAGGTTCAGCCCTAATATGATCTCGAGCGTGGCTGTTGGTGTAGTCCTCATCGCGCCCGTGGTCATGAGGGCTGCTAGCCTTTGTACTTTGTCTAGTTCTTGTTTATTTTTCCCTAGGGCAGCCTTGTGCCACCATACCAGGGCTGCATGTAGAATTCTTGGCAGAGTTATTGCCTTGTATATCCATGTTACTATTGCTGGTTTGATTCCCCAGGTTCTTCCTATTATCCTTTTGCACTGCATCATTGCCATTTTGGCTTTTGCGCACGTGTTACTGATGTGAGTCTTGAACGTTAGCTTACTGTCCAGTGTTACTCCTAAATATTTGACCTTCTTGACATTTTCTAAGTCTTGGTTGTCGCACTGGTCCAGCTCGTCCTATTTTTCGCTTGTTGGTGAACAGAACTAGTTTGGTTTTGTCAGGGTTCAGGTCGAGATCCTTGCTCCTGCACCATGCTAATGCTGCTCTTAGGCCCCTGTTCATGATTTCGCACATAATACTGAGGACTTTGGCTGTGACCAGGAGCACGCCGTCGTCGGAATAGATTTGCGTATATGTATGGATCCTTATCTTGTTTATTAATTCATCTATTAGCAGGCACCACAGTAGTAGAGATAGGCATCTCCCCTGTGGAAAACCTCTTTTTGCCACCACTTTGAGGGTTATTCCTGCTAGGTCTGCTATATTTCTATGATAGTCTAATAGCGGCCTTATCCACATACCCACCTAAGAACGGGGCGTTAACGTGCGTAAAGGCTCCTTTCCTGTCATGCGTATTTTTGCCCGCGCGCGGATTCAATCCCATTTGTTTCTAAAGTGTCACTCACCTGTCACACTATCCGCATGCGCATGATAGCACACGCTCCTGGCCATACGCAGGACAAAGTTTTCGTTTGCTGCTGCAGTGGGTTTATTCGTCGCCAGTGACTAAACTCGTGCACGGAGATGACGTGACTATCACATGCGTGTGACCCGCACGACAAAAAACGTGCGTCTGGTAGCAGAACTGCACCCGCAGTTGGAAGATGACGTGCGGGCAAGGTGCGCGCCCGCGGCCAAACCGCGCCCCGCGTGCGTGCTACCCGCGATAATAAGAAAACATGTATGTGATAAAATGCCGGCAACCTACACGCGGACAGCTATCCGCGTGACAGGAAACACAGCTAAGAGCTCACCCGCTTGCAGCAGGCCTACGCTCAACACTGGACTTATTCTCTTGATAAAGTATAATTTGGAAGCAGGAAAGAGAAATAAAAGATAAATAGTTTGTAATATCGTAACTTTATTTTGACTAGTCATGAATCAATTTTCATTGTTATTCAGCGTTTCGGCAGTAACCTAACACTGTGGCTAATACAAATATTAAAAATAAACATAAATAAGTACTTAGTTCTCCATTTCATACATGCGGCCTTATCGATATTTAGCTATATCGAAAGAAATTATATTTACAGTTCATCTTTCACATGGTACAAGCTAGCCACTTAACAATAATTTTGTCAAGAGTTCTCTAATATCACATTTAGTCAATTTTGACCCGTCGGCTGACGACGCGCACTACGCACTCACACACGTGTAACCTAAGTACCAACCTTGTAGCTCACCCCACACTGAACGCGCACGCCCAATGTGGGGTCACTCATAGAATGACAAGTGAATACAAAATAATATTTAATGTTAACTACGTTTAACATATAAATATATAAAATATTTTTTTTTTTATATATCAATGGACAAAATACCGTGAAATATTCTTAGAATTTGGTGTTAGTGTAATAAAAAAGTTTAATATTGACAGAAAGCAATAAGTTCTGAAACTGTATGGGTGAAACCAGTCTAGCGTAATTATTTGAGTTGTGAGTGGTATAATTTCAGTCGCGTAATTACTAAACATTACTAATTACGCGACCTAAATTACACTGACTTAACTCCAAAAATTCGCTCGTCTGTCTTAACCCTTAGGTGCGTGCGGTTGCCCATTTATATATTTGTGTCGAATATCGTATAAAACATTTTTCATCGGAACACACTGCGGATCACCGGGTTAAAGTTTGTCTCATTTAATAAAGCATATTACATTAGTACAAATAAGTTTGATACATAAGTTTATAAATAAATTCGCATATTATACGTCATGATCGAGTTACGAAAACGACGATAAAAAGATGATTTGCGACCAACTAAGGTTTCAAAACGAAGGATTTCAAAGAAATCATTTTGCTGTTTCATTAATTACTTTTATGGCATGGTTGTGTATAATCGCTTTATATATTAATCAGCTCTTAAAAAAGTATCATATATTATGTATCTATCTATCATATTCAAATAATTGAACATAATCTTTGTACCGACAAAATACGAGACCTATGAACTGAAACCATCAAGCGGTTCGACACTCGGTGCGGTCACTCCGTACACTCCATACAAAATAATTCGCAACAAGGATCTACCAGGGATCGAACCAGACGGCGACGCAACGGTGATCTACGATTACGGGCGATATTTATACATATTTTTATTAAATAGAAAAATACACTCTCAAAGGTAAAATAGAAAAATAAGGGAGCGCGCGGCGGGCGGTCCCCCCGGGGTGGAGGGGGGAGCGCCGCTCTGTATACTATATCACGCGAGTGCAGTATGTACAGCGGGGGGCAGTCAGCTGCGCGGCTGGGGGGGCGCGGGGGGGCGGCGCGCCAGGTACCGCTGGCGCGCGCGCTGCAGCAGCGCCGCCTTGCGCCGCGCCAGCACGCTCTCGCGCTCCGCCGCCAGCGACGCGAACCCGCCGCCACCGCCGCTGTTAACAAATGACACGTATTTTATCTACGTCAATATTATTGGAATTTCTCCTCTCATCCGAAAGACCGCAAACGGCAAATAAATATCAAAAGGACTCACGTGTCAGTGTCCTGCGGCTCGGCGCGCTCGGCGGCGGGCAGCAGGTAGGCGGCGGAGGGCGGGCTCCAGGGCTCCGCGGTGGAGGTGGCCACGTCGAGCAGCGTGGGCGGCGGCGGGGGCGGCCGCTCGGGCTCGGGCGGCAGGCGCCCCTCGAGGATGTTGTCGAGCGTGAGGTCCGCGGAGGCGGTGCGCGCCAGGTCGGCCGCCAGCGTGGCCAGCGAGTACTGCGGGAACATGTGCTGCAGCTGCTGCGCCGCGCCCCCCGCGCCCCCCTCGCCCAGCCCCGCCACCTCGCCGCGCACGCGCGTCACCTCCACGCTGAAGCTGGGCAGCCACGACACGTAGCGGGAACCTGCAACCGCGCATAAATCTCATTAAAACCTATATCTACGTGCTAGAGCTCAAGCCTTTGAAACTACAACTTATAACGCACTTTCAGAAAACAATTTATCGGATTTTACAAGGATTTTACATTTAACAACACGCAATTGAATTATTATTGTTGCAAACACAGGCTTAGTTAAAACTGCATATATTTGTTTGCTCCTCAGCACTATTAAAAATGCCTTGAAAATTACCGTTGCACGAATATAACGATTATTGATTTTATTGTACCTATACTTAGGGCAGGATCTACCATATGGCTTTTTGGGCTTCAGCCCAGGGCCTCATGGTTTCCCCAGCTAATTCAAAGTCGAAAATAGACGATAATGCGAAAATATCCATAATTATCCAATCCAGGTCTGAAGATTTTTTTGCAGCAAATCCTGCAATTAATCAAACCCTTTCTATTAATTTAATTTAAGTTTAATATTTTATTAACCGACTTCAAAAAAAGAAGGAGGTTTCTCAATTCGACCGTATATATATTTTTTTTTTATGTGTTCGCGGATAACTCCGTCGTTTATGAACCGATTTTGATGATTCTTTTTTTGTTGGAAAGGAGATATCCCAAGGGTGGTACCATGATAAGGAAACCAGGATCTGATGATGACATCCCAGAGAAATTGAGGGGAACTTTCGAAAATCGTACTGACGATTAGTGCAATTGTTATGTTATTCATTAAATATTTTAAGGCACTACTATTTAGTGAAAGTTTGGAGTCGATCTGATGATGGAGCACAAAGACAGTCGAGAGAACTCCTAAACGATTTACAGCAATTACTTGGTGTTTGGACTTAGTTCATTTCTAATAATGAGAACTTTGCACCCATATGGGATGTAAGTGCCATTACAGGTGACCATAGACAGTCGAGGAAATTCAACAGCAGTCATGTCAGGCTTACTTTATACGGTTCAATATGCCAAAATGTTCAGTGTGTACAAAAATAATACCTAAGTACGATTTAGGTCTAACCATCACTAAAAATTGTGAAATAAAATAATATTTATCAAAAAGGAAACCGACTTCAAACAGGAAGGAAACTAAAAAGTAAAAAATAAATTTACATAGCACAAAGTAATTCGTATTTTTATTTAGTTAATCAGAAATGATTAAGTATTTTATATAATTTTGAAGTTGGTGCCAAGTAAATACTCAATAACTAAATACTATAAGAACCTTACTACAATAACAAATTAAGATTGATAATAGATACCTTTGCACCAACTTCAAAATTATAAAATACTAATTTAATTATTTCTGATTAACTAAATCAAAATACGAATTACTTTGTGCTATGTAAATTTATTTTTTACTTTTTAGTTTCCTTCCTGATTGAAGACGGTTTCCTTTTTGTTAAAAAATATTTTATTCTCTAATTTTTCCATTACTTTAAATAATTAAGTGGGCCCCTAAGTTACCCTATTAGCTCAGGGCCCCCTAAACTCACGGTCCGACCTTGCCTATACTGACGAACCATACAAACGTTTGATTTACTACTTTGTACATAATATGTTATGTAAATATATAATAATCAATCTGTATGTTACTCTATTGCATTGGGTAAGGTAACCTGTAAAAATAGATGTAAGTTTGGAAATAAATAAATAAATAAATTTACTTTACACCAAAAATAATGATCGGTAACACAACTTTATTTTAATACTAAGAAATAGAATAATATCCTCCACAATATATTAACTGTCAAATCAACAGATTGGATCCGAAACACAACACACAACACAAAAAAATTTTACTGATGTTGGTCATTCAACAAGTCGCGAGACATTCCAAGTCCACTGGTGTTCTTTGAAGTAATCTCTCTAAGTATATTTATAAGATTTCGATGTTTCTAGGTCTAAAATAACAAATACCTATGAAGGGACTCCTGTTGAACAGTCTTGCACACAACAATATGAGTGCAACGAGGAGGAGGCCCCACACTAAGTAGTAGCAGCGGGTTGCGATCCACAAGCAACCTGTCATTGGTTTATATTCATACCGACCGTTGCCGAGTGTCAGTTATTGTCTCCCCCCTTCACGTCCCTCCCACTCCTCATTATACTCGGGGTAAGCAGGACATGTAATCATTATTGTTACTTTGTAAACTTGTACACTACATTATTTTGATAGTAATATTTTGACAGAAATATTGTGTCATATGTTTGACATTACACATTAAACAACCTGCAGCTTGAATGAGTTTGGTTAGTTATAATAATAATATAATAACATTTCAACAACTACATATAACGCCATCTAGACTCAAAGTAAACATATTATATGCTTGTTATGGGTTCTAGAATGCGGATATACATACTGAAATACTTCTTTTTTGTGTAAATACATACATAATATATATTGAAACACCCAAACCAATGCAAATAGACATGTTCATGCACACAAATATTTGCACTGAACGGAAATCGAACCCGCGACCTCTGCGTGGCAGTCCATACACAGTACCACCGAACCACAGAGGCAGTACCTACATACTCTGGTTCACATAGATCAAGATACTTATAGTTATATAACATATATCGAAGATTTTATAAGAATAAAAAATTTAAATCTATAGGAATAGGAAATACAAAAAAATTCTTTGAGCTTTAATATAGTGAATGCCTTCGTAGTGCAGTGGGAGCGCAAGCGACTGCTGTGCACGAGGTTGTGGGTTTGAACCCCACACGAAACAAAACTTTGTGTGATCCATAAACATTTGTGCCCTAGTGCGAGAGTAGTCTTTAAAAAAAAAAACTGAACTGCAACATTTTTCAAAGACCGATTAACCTTCACACCGCTGTGTAACACTGGTGTGACGGTTAGAAAAAAATATTATTAACTTTCACACTGTTTGCATAGGAGTGTGACGATTAGTATTTTTTTTCCTAACTGTCACACCAGTGTGAAAGATAGGAAGATGTTACCATAACACAGAGGCAATTTAAACCTCTATATTGCTAGTTTGGAGGATCTTAGCGATTATGTGGAACGGCATTTTTATTTTAGGACATTAGTCTACCGACACCGATGTTCATTTGTTTCACGATGTTCATTTGTTGTACAAATTATTTATTTGTTAGAGTTAATTTTTTTTCAACAAATAATTTTAATAAAAAAATAGCCATCCTTTATCCATCATCCCTTTACCCGCATTGTATAGATTTTATTCTATCTAATTTACAAATTGCTCATCACAACTACAAAAACAAAACTGTGAAGGTTAGTCCGTCCTTTGTGTGAACATGAGACCGCGGCATAATAAATAAGCAACGGTGTTATTTTTTCCCTAACCGTCACATCAGTGTGACACAGCGGTGTGAAGGTTAGTCGGTCGTCTAATTTTTCTGCGAGTCTGTAGCGATACAGTCGCCATGCAAACATCAATCAGTCAGTCAGTCAGTCAGTCATAATCGCATTTAGAAGACCGATTTTCAAGTCAAATTCAGTTATCTACCTATTGCGGCGCAGAACATTTTTGTTAAAAGTCGCGTGATGATATATTAGAAATAAGTTCCACAGACTTCACGCCGCGTCTGCCCGTGCAGTCTGATAAAGCACATAAAGTGTCGCGTAGTCCATCTGAAAGTTACTCGGCGTCCTGCTAGTTATAGGTAGAAGAGTAAGTACTGACCGTCAAAGTGGAAGAGGTGGTTGGGGTGGTGGTGCGCGTCCCGAGCGCGCGCCGGCGCCGCGGCCCGCAGCGCGCGCCGACACGTGGGACACGACGCGTCCTGCTGCACCCACTGGCACAGGCACGAGCTGCAACAGTCGCGCACCCTTAGTAACCTCACTGCGCATAGCGAACCGCACCACAATTCGCCGACCAAACTCACCACTCTTTTTAATTTACAAATATAATACTGCAGAGTAAAGGCCTCTTTACATATAGAAAAGGCATAAAAAAGGATACAATAAAGTAGAGATAAAAAAATCTGCGTGTATAATTTCCGTTGACAACACTGCGGATACTGCGGAGTCACACCAGATTGTAACACCAGTGTGAATAACAGGATTTTTTTTCCCTGTTTGTCACACTGTTAATATTGCTACATTTATCATAGAAATAATAGTGCAGTGAATATTGCGAATTTTGGAGAGAAATTATCCAAATGTTAAACTCCTCACTGATCTCGATAAATGAGTGACTAGGTATAATAATTTCAGATTTTCAAACAGAAAAAAGTCAAATTATAAAAATATCGAGCAATAATGACGACGAAATAGAAAAATGACGAAGTATAATAATGTCGAAAAGGAATTAAGCCAAGGAGGCATATCAATTGCTCTACTACCCATGCGAAGCGCTAGTAGGTAATAAATAATATAATCTTAAATTGGAATGCATAATAAATAACTATTAATAGAATAGATATGTTCTAACAAATCAATGTCGACAAAACAAGTAAACGTCTAAAAACAAAAGACTATCAGAAACTGATCAGCTATTACTCATACTTGTAGAAAATAAGTGCAAGCAATTTTAGACCTTATTAAAACTACTATTTTCACTTTTTTTAATATTCGCAATCAGCACCACCAAAATATGTTTTTAGAATTTTGTCAATAGAGTTGGAAATTGCTAGCACGTATTTTTCTAGTGCAAAAGATTATCATGAAAATGTGGTGCACGCGATTTAAGGCGTTATTGAATTTATTTTTTTGCTTAACCAACTCAATTACTTTATGTCTAAAATAACGATTTGTAAATCAATAAGGTCGGAAATCGCGTGCACGTATTTTTCCTACATAAACTTGTTAAAATAATCTAATCTGTCTTCTTTTTGTTTTACCGATATTCTTTTGTTTTTGAGTATACTAAGGAGATTGAGGCTATCGAGCAATCATTGCCGCTATGTGAAGTATGGTGCAGATGAAACAACCGGAGATTCATCATTTTGGGAATTCAACTTTTTAAGATGTCGGCGTTACCGACCAGAAGGGTTTCCTTTGATACATTCATTACATATGATAAATTCAATCGTTTTATTCTTTGACTAGTTGATAATGACAAGTGATAAATGGTGTAAGTATATTATAACAGCAATATTCTTAACAGGAAAAAAAGTCCTATTAGTCACACTGGTGTTACAACCTGGTGTGACTTTGAGTCCGCAATGAACTTATGTACTTACTTATGGAAGAGATGCGAGCATGGTAACTTCCGAGCCTCCTTCATGGGCTCCCAACAAATGGCGCAATTGTCCTGATTCTTCTCTACTTCTTCCTTGCTAGCCATGGGGTAGCTGCGTACAAAATTATAAATATATTTTAAAAATAAATTTAGAGAGAGAGAGAGAGAAAGAGGGGTTATAAAAATCTTTATCAACTAACAAAAAAAAACCTGTTTTTACATACAGTTCATTAAATTTTTATCGAGGTCACAGTATGTTCGTAATTTCCTAAATGAGATTATAACACAGAGTCGAGCCAAAACCTGCGTATCACATTATCTGTGAGGTCAGCCTAACAGTAAAACTGCACTATGAATAATTCAACACGTTCTACTCGTAATTCCGAATTCGCCAGATAAGTAACGCGTAATTTAATATTAGAGTTTCGGAACGAGTTGAGTAGCAAAAAAAACTAAAAATTAATTTAAAAAAAAATTTGCTATATTATTATGTAGATATTTCCGCGACTTTTTATTCTTTAAATTCTATAATGACATGTGCTTTTTAATTTGTAAGGGGTGGCGCAAAAGTAAAGACCCTATTTGGTTCAGCTATAACATTTTTTCTAAATTAGAAAACTAGATTTAGATTTTTTTAAATGTATATTTGTGCCATTAAATTTCGTACCATTAGGATTTAAAGATGATGTCTTTTAAATGGTGACCTCCAGAGTTGATACACATTTGAGCCCTATTTATGAGATTTTCCTTCAAAATTGGTTATGAGTGACGAAGCGCATTTCCATCTCTCAGGGCATGTCAATAAGCAGAATACTCGGTTCTGGGGCACTGATAATCCGCGCATTATTCAAGAAACACCTCTACACCCACTAAAAGTTACTGTATGGTGTGGCATCTGTGTTGACAGAGTGATCGGACCCTATTTTTTCGAAGACGCTGGAGGCAATGCGATTACTGTCACTGGAGAACGCTACAGAACCATGTTACGTGAGTTTTTGATACCCAGTTTGGACGAATTGGGGCTGGAGCACATCTGGTTTCAACAAGACGGAGCTACGGCACACACAGCGCGCGACACTATGGACTTAGTGAGGGACGCTTTTCCAGGCCGAGTTATCTCTCGTTTTGGCGATTTGCCTTGGCCTGCAAGATCACCCGATCTGACCAGTCCAGACTTCTTTCTTTGGGGTTTTTTGAAATCTCGGGTGTATGTGAACAAGCCACAGACTCTCGCAGCTCTAAAAGAAAACATTCGTCAAGAAATAACGAACATATCGCAGGAAGTGTTACGGCAAGTTATGCAAAATGTCATAAATAGGGCTCAAATGTGTATCAACTCTGGAGGTCACCATTTAAAAGACATCATCTTTAAATCCTAATGGTACGAAATTTAATGGCACAAATATACATTTAAAAAAATCTAAATCTAGTTTTCTAATTTAGAAAAAATGTTATAGCTGAACCAAATAGGGTCTTTACTTTTGCGCCACCCAGTATTTACCTTATTACATATTTTCAAGTATTCGCCAAGGCTAGATTTTTAGTAAAATAACTTCATACTTAATATTTATTAGTTAGTTAGTTATCTTGATCGATAAAATGAGTAAAGTACCATTCATTAGCTTTAAGGTCATTGACTGTAATTATCGAATATTGTCAATAAAGCCTAACTGCGTATTTGTCACCTAAGTATAATCTATTAATTTAATCACATGGCTAACAGAAGATAGTTAGTTATGGCGTGACGTCATATATCGAACGATATAGGTACCTACCTAATGACTCATATTATTAGGGGTTTGCGTCATTGTTTATAAACAACACAATATTTAACAACGTGACTAGATTATTAGCCGCAAAGTAATTACAATAGTATTGATACAACAATTAGTAACTAATTGGAATTAATCTCTGAGCCACTTACAAGGAAGCCTTGGTCTACAAACACGTGGATAAATATATATACATATATTACGATCGATATACATTAAGCAGGGTCACTGCATATATTACATTATAATTCGGTATAACATTAAATATGACACACCTTTTACCTTTGTTTTTATTACAATTAAGCCTGTATAATATATAGCGGTTACGATATAAAACTACCAAAATAATAAACATGTGTTTTTATCATAGAGCCCTTTTCCTGTCTCGCGTGTACGTGTCCGCATGCGTGCGCCAAAATAAAAAAAGACCGATTGCAAAGGACAAAATATGCGAGACAGGAAAAAGGCCTTTTATTACTTATCAACTTTTCACAAATATACACATTTAAAATTAATGTCGACCTTCGTGACAATCTTGACCTTGTATGCTAAGTAAGTATAACCAAGGGTACAACAACTTTGCAAACCTCAGACAAACATTTGTCGTTTTTTATAATCTAACTAGCGACCCGCCCCGGCTTCGCACAGGTATTATGCTGATACTAAATATACTACAGAATGTCTTTTTAAACAACGTTCACGGCTTTTTTGTCATTAGACAATACAAACATGTTTTCTTTAGAGGCCGGCGGCTCCCAGCCGATATATACCGCCGCAACCGCTATGTCTCTGCATTACATTAGAAACCTCTAAAATTACCAGTATTTCTCTACTATATTTTGCACGTATTATGCATATAAACCTTCCTCTTGAATCACTCTATCTATTAAAAAAACCGCATCAAAATCCGTTGCGTAGTTTTAAAGATCTAAGCATACATAGGGACAGACAGCAAGAAGCGACTTTGTTTTATACTATGTAGTGATTTATTTTAACCATCATCGATTCTTGGGCGAATGTGCCATTCATCTGTTTCATTTACATCTAGTAAGTTTTTATTAAAACTGCATTTTTTTTTTTATACGACTACGGTGACAAACAAGCATACGGCTCACCTGATGGTAAGCAGTTAACGTAGCCTATGGACGCTTGCAACACCAGGAGCATCACTAGCGCGTTGCCGACCCTGTTAAAAACCTTTTAACTCCTTTCTTGAAGAACTCCATGTTGTAAATTTTACTAAATTATCTTAGACAACAAATCAATTCACTTTAGCAATCAAATAATTCAACGTTAGGCTTAGTAAAGCATTCATCATCATATGAGCCACAAGCCATCTTCTGAAACATAGGCCTTCTTCAATTTTCGCCAACTTGGCCGGTCGTGAGCTGCCCCTCATCCATCTGCATATGTTTGACGTGTGACCTGTGGATATAAGCTCATAGTGTGTGTGGCACGTACTTGCGGCTCATGTGCGTGGCGAGCGAGGTGTAGAGGCGGTGTCGGCGCACGCGCGCCTGCAGCTCGTGCAGCAGGTGCCGCAGCTGCATGAGCAGCACCAGCGACGCCATCGACACCAGCATGTTGCTGTACACCACCATGTGCAGCACGTGCAGCAGCTCCGCCACCAGCGACACCGACTGCATACAACACATGCCACATGTATATGTATAGTACTCAGCAAACTATTTGAACAATCGCGGTTTCAGTTCGCAAATGTGCATAGCAGAGCCAACTTTTGTTTATGATGACCTATGAAATTATATATAATGCAACATGACTAAATGCATTCGCATCTTCGAAAAAAATATATTGGGGATAATATAGATCCCTGAAGTACACCTTGAAAATTACACAAACACACAACTTATTAATTAGAAGCTTTGATAATAGTAATAATCAGTATAGAGTAAATAAGTAATGACCTGACCTTATGACAAACAGCTAACTACAGAAAAACTGCAAATTATAATAAATCAAACAACAATATTGTTAATGCAATCAAATGCTTTATATTGTTTTGAAAATTACAACACTGAATTAATCATCATAACATCGTAAGGAAACCTGGACTACTGAGAAAGTCTGAAATTTCCAATCACGCTTTAGCGCACGTGGCGATCAATGTTCATACCTTCACTGTATGAGAAAGGTCTTTCCCTGCAGCGGGATAATAATAGGCCCATATGATAATGAAATCAAAACAACTATCAACGAAAAAGTACTAATATTAGATTCCGTTTTATGTTAGCGCTAATATAACGAAATCAAGTGAAATAAAATATGAAATAAGTGTAGATAGTACTCACGTCGAATACAAGGTGTGTGTAGTATGCGATGGGACCGGCCACGTCGCACTCGTACAGCTGCAGCACGTAGCGCGCGACCACGTGCAACACGGACACCAGCACTAGGATACACTGCACAACAAACATATACACTTAGGTAGGATTTGATGGTTTCTCTTGGAGATATTTAGATTCTTTCCACATTTTACTATTTCAAATGTTTTTGGAACTATGTTTAATCCTTGGCCGATTCAAAGCCGACCTTCTTGATCATTTGGGGTAGGGTTATATTCATCGGAGGACATCTTTCTGCTGAACTGGACCAGCTGTTTACTAAACACGATTAGCTTAATCAGGTCATTTATCTTTTTTATCGTGACTGCCATTTTAATCTCGATACCTACAGAAAAACTATAGCATGAAGCCACTAGTGGGTTCAACTATGCTAGCAATTTGTCTACCATAGATTACTTACTTGCTTATCACGCACAGTGCAGTTATTAAAATAGTCAGATTATTTAACAGCAATTACTTTTTACTATCAGGTTATCCTCGATAACCATCCCAAAATAGTACATTAGAATATTTTGAACGTATAGTTTCGTCATACTAGGTAATATTGTCCTGCGATATAATGCTGTATTATCAATACTGAATATAACCAACGTGGGTCAATTACATTACGATTAAGATGGTAAAATATTCATTCACACGTGAAGAATTAATTGACGGGAACAATACAGTGAATTATTTATAACAATTCACATTATAAAATACATAATATTCTAGAATACATTATACTGGAATGCCTTTTAAATATCTTCTTACTGTTCCAGCAGATAATTAACAAAATAAAAACTAAACTGCAACTGCAATAAAAATATTTTTTCTGATTTCTATTTGCCATCTACAAGAGCATAAATATTATTGTTTAGCTGTACATGGGCAATTAAAGCCTTATCGCGTTCACTGACTAAACCAACTTGGAAAATAAACACCTAGAATTGCTTATTTTTTGTAGTAATTCCTTACAAGATGATAAGGGCTGATAAGGGTGGCGGGCAACTGATGGATGAGAATAGTTTATGACCGGTCAAGATAGCGAAACTTCGCAGTAGACCTGCTAATTAAAATTATCTTCATTCGTTCATCTGATAACATTTGTTGCTAGATTAGTTGTGTTGTTGTTACTAACTTCGGCGGCCATAAAGGTGAAGGTGTCGCGGCCGGCAGGCAGCCCCCAGGCCGCCGCGGCGCCCAGCAACGCGAAGGCAGCCACTAGGATCCCTCCTAGCAGGCACACCAGCCGTACGTGAGCCCACCTACCAGTGTTCGGCGACGACGACAGCTGAAGATAGAAAAACATAAATTAAAATTGTATGTGACTGAAGATATTGTACATACTTTTTTTAATAAATAAATTAAAATTTCCCTTCAGAAGTTTTTAATTAAGATATTTTATAACTTTTTGCTGTATTTAGAACAATCATATTCGTAAGTATCTTCACAAAACGGCAATCATAATCATAGCAACAATAGCCAAGTAAAATTACGAGCTTGTTGACGTCCTGTAACGAGATGTGAAAAAGGCAGTTTTGTAACTAAATTAATATTATATCTAGGTACCGATTTTACATGCAATACAAATATATAATCTGTAATTACTACGTATTACCATTACATCAAACACAAGGTTCATAAATTACCGAACAGTCTGATTCAGTGTGCAATTACAATGACTCATCAAGTCTTAATTTTGTTTATTTTTTGAAGTTTATGGATTTGACGATTCCAATACACTTTTAGGATATGGAATAGGTATATCAGGATCTGGAAGTCTTTCAGAGCATTTTGTGTATGTCAAGTTAACAATCAGAATGGTTATTAGTTGGCAATATTTAAAAAAATAGTAAGCAAATTTAGCTCATATTTGTAGAAGGTAATTTGAAAATATAATTATGTCAACTTCCAGCCAAAACTGTATAAAAGACATAGCATGGCTTATAGAAGGAATATTATTTGCTATGTATTGATTTTCGCAAATAATTTGAATATACTTTTAGATAAAAAAAATTTCAAGAGATAAATATTCTTATTAACTTCCTGAACAGAATGTTAGGTGATATAATTTGCGTCTTGTTGGGGATGTTATGTGTTGCGGACTTCCATAAACAAATGACTTCATGATAAAACCATACTATAATTTCCTGGTACCAGATTAATACATTCAATAAATAATAATACTAGTGCACTACATGACTGAGGGGAGACGACTGGCGAGCCCTGCGGTTGTGTGTACGTTCTCACACAGAATTGCAACGCAAGCACAGTGTGTCGCCAAGCCGCTACACGTCTACATTTGCATTTGAATGGAAGCAAGAAGCCTTAAAGATTATTGACTATTTATATTGATATAGATACAATATTGCTAACGCAACATAACATCAGCGCTTCCGCATATAATCTAACAGGTTTAGCTAGTTGTCGTTCTTGACTGCCAATGCAAATTAGAAATGTGTCTATTAGACCTGACTCGAGCGATACTCGTATGGGAGCGGTACGACGTTTTCCTATCATAAACGATATATATAAATATTAAGGAATAATTATGCATAATATCAAGTCTTTTCCCGTAAAGTCGTAGGTAGAGGCACAAGAAACACCCACTTTTTTCCATATACATTATAGTTAGCGGAAGTGCTAAATTAGATCTAATAAGACACAAAGCTGTAGCCAATATTGAAATGCAATAATGCAATCCTCTTCGGAATATCTGAGCATTTCTCGACATACGCATTTTAGTTTTTGCACAACATGAGGATTTAAACCGCTCCAGTTTGAACTTGGAAAATAAATATGAGCCTCAAATGCATGGCAATACTTCACGAAACAAATGTTTATTTTATTCAGACGAGAAATAAGAAAGCTTAAAACTTGCTTATAACGGCTTCTAACCATCTTTACGATTTC
This sequence comes from Parascotia fuliginaria, assembly GCA_963082885.1. Classification (NCBI taxonomy): domain Eukaryota; kingdom Metazoa; phylum Arthropoda; class Insecta; order Lepidoptera; family Erebidae; genus Parascotia; species Parascotia fuliginaria. Next base: position 16,331,161 of record OY720190.1, read on the forward strand.
ATGGTACTCTCGGGTACTACCCGAGAGTACCATATTGGTAATTAAGTATTAACACGAGCCGGTCTTGCAAGTTGCGCATATGGTTGCAACTCGCAATGTACGTACACTTTTGACCCATCAATATTTGGTCACTCAAATTGCATTGTTTTTATCATTCTATGGTTCTAGTCTAATTTCTTATTTGCAATCATCAGTCTAGGATATGGAACCACTTCATCAAATGCAACGTTTTAAAAACTAGCTGCGGCACAATGTACAGGGCGCTAGACCGCACACTGTGTTTCGTTGGGCAAAGGAGTCACACTTTTTTCTTAAGAATAAAAAAATGTTTATTTATTTTACTATAGGACATAATTTAAATTATGTCCTATAGTAAAATAAATAAATATATTTTTTTTTTTCATTTACCAAAAATGTAGTCCTTTTTTAACCGACTTTGTTACCTCATATATCGGTCATTTATGAACCGATTTGAAAAATACTTTTTTTATTTGAAAGAGTATACTCTGAAATTAGTCCCATATTTTTATTATAAGAAATGTTTCAGTAGTTGTATGTTTGTTACAACAGAACTCGGTCATTTATTTATAAAACAATTTGGAAAATTCTTTTTTTATTTGAAAGGGTATAACTCTGAAATCGGGTCCCATACTTTTTTATAAAGAATGGTTTAGTGGGTTGACTTTAATTTTTTATTTTGTAACAAAACGTATGCAAATAGTGAAGACGTGTAAAGCATCGCGTCGATGTCTTTTGCGACGAATTTTCTGACATTGACATGTCCATGCTACAAGTGTGAACTGATTTCCAAAATATTTTTTTTTTGTTAGAAACGACGTGGCTGTGGATGGGTGACCATTTGTGTCATTTAATTTTGAGCGTCTTCATGCTTTAGAAGCAATGGACTATGGTTATCAGTATAATTTGGTAGTCATTAAGCCAAGTTACAGGCCTTAAGGTCGTGAGAAATTACAACAGCAGCGGGCGGCCATAAACCTGACCTTACAGCACCACTGTTTATTTTTTGTATATCTGTTACGCGATTGCTCCGTTAGTTAAATTATGTTCTAGATGATTCTTTATTGTTGGTAGGTCATCACTTTTTGCTTGGATTGTGGTTGTCGGGATTCAGGGTTTAGCGATCAGCAAAAGTGTTGCTAAGAATTTTCTATCTCTATTTACAATGTTTCCTCTCGTCACTACTTTCTTTCAAACGGCGCGACGCTGTCTTATTTGCGCAGCACGTTTAGTAGGCCTACCCATATTAAATATATTAATACACAATTAATTTCCACTAAAACTATAAAAATAAAATTATTTTTATAAAAAAAAAATTAAAACCGACTTCAAACAATACCTACATGTTCAATCCTTATTTAATAGCCGGTATATCGTGTGCATAAATATATTAATTGATTAGCTAGGAGTATTAGTTACACCATTGCATAAGAAATAATTGGAAATCAACAACTTTTATTTTATTATTATTCTAGTTATATGCAAGTAGCGTTTTGACAAAAAAATACTTTGTTTTTTTACAATTATTACTTAAAATATCTTAAAAAACAGTCATTAGACTTGTAAATTGTAAGGCACGTGTATGTAATTATAATTAAAAAAATAATAATCAACATTTGTCTTGCGCAAGTGACTACCTATTTTTAAACTAAAAAAATAATAATTTTAAACAAAAGTATTTTTTTTATAGCTGTCAATGGTGGACGAGCATGCCGTCCACTTGATGGTAAGTTGTACGTAACTGTCACTCATGGACGACTCACAGTCCCTGGCATTGCTCTAAAATTAAAGGGACTCCCCGACGCCACTGCCTACCGTGAAGGGAGTGGGTAGGTAAAAGGATTGAAGGAGATGAGGAAAAAGGAAAGGAGGGAAATTGGGCCTCCGGCGCTCTCATTTTCCGAACAAAATGCAATAGTACGGTTACTACTACTCTTACGTCGATCTTCTATGAGAGGGTAGTACTTCCCAGGTCGATCCGGCTCATTCATGCTGAAACCAGAGTGGATCTACTACCGGATTTACCTCTAAACAACTATATATATGTACTCAAAATAACCGTATTAATTACGTACACCAAAAAACTACGTCGTATGCCTGGTCGGGTCCGTCAGACCTGCGTGCACTTACGCTTTTCTACTAAAGGAGCATAATCCGGACTGAGAAGGCGGGCGCTGGATATCACGAGACACGTAACAGCCAGCTACTTACTAAGGTGGCATGCAAAATTTAAATTTGAATAAAATACAACCATTTATGTTTAGTGATGGGTCTGTGGCACCCTACCAGGCCAGACATGCCGAGGATTCTTACGATAGAAATAATATAGAATCCTATTAACACATTGTACCTTTGGCAGATTTTTACGGTATTGTTTTATGCTGTGTTGTCCATGAATTTTTTTTCGACTACATCGGAGTTGGCATTTAACTAATGTTATTATTTTATCGGTATTAGATGTTAGACACCGAGTGGTGGAAACCGGAACCACCATAAATAACATGTGAACAATGTTGTATGGTGTGTCCACGCGTCTTTTTACTGATTATGGTATGTGACTCGATAGAGATGTATTAAAACTATCCACTTGATTAGAACACTGTTTATTGAGTTTACCGCCTAACTTATATGATTAATGAATTATGTGTGTATGCGACGCGATCTAAATGTGAACTGAATTGAATGCAATAGGAAACAACGTGGCAAAATGATACATAATATTTTTGATGAGAGTACAAATGTGACAATGTGCAGTTGCACCGTAGAAATGTAAATATGGCGTGTCGGTACAAATTTATATAATTTCATCATAATTTCCCAAACAAGATAAACCGGTTTTTGTTGGAAATTGTAGCTACATCCTTGCTATATCTATGTAGGTATGTATTATAGTGAGTTACTCATTATACTTACTTTGACATGGCCGTTGCCGACAGAAACTGATTGGCATTTACGTGTATTGATTCAAACGTACTGTCTTACGTGGTCTTGCTACAAACTATGACTAATAATGACTATGTTCAGGTCTACTAATAAGAACCTAAAAAATTGTGAAGTTGTTTGAATTTATCACATGTAACACGTTGATAGACAGAGTAAACTAAATTGCAATCAAATTGGCTAGTGAGTACATAGTTCGACTCTGTCCTTTACAAAAAATAATTTTGTGTTAATCCATCTGACGTGAGAATACAAACATTTAGCGTGTTTTTCATGAGTTTGGAGCCCAAAACAAAGGTAACCCTTTATTGACAACTTTTTGAAAATAGACGTGACGCTGTTCTATAGTCATTTTTACAATCTTCGTGTCAATTAATCTGTTAAATATCACCTAAACTTAAATGTAATTTATTTTTTAAAGAATGCTCAACAAAAAGTATCAAGATATTATAGAGATCAAATGGTAATTAATCCGGCGGATGTAGTGAATATTTTTGCTGACGAATTTGGGCGGAATTTCAGCAAAACTTTTAGTTGCATAGAAACGGCTGGTGATATTTTGGAGCAAAATACCTCAAAAGTAGAAAACCAGATTACATGGGATCCAGTGACTCCAAGTGAAATATTCAAACTGGTTAACAACATGGAAAATAAAATATCTTGCGGTTATGATGAGATACCATTATGGTACTTAAAGAAAATATTGATGTTCTAGTTTCACCTCTTAGTAATTTTTATAATCACTGTTTTTGCCAGGGTTATTTTCCCGACCAGTTTAAAATAGCAAAAATATTACCAGTACATAAAAAAGGCTCAAAAAGTGATCCGTCTATGTGGCCTATACATAGACGGATCACTTTTTGAGCCTTTTTTATTTCGTTGCTTCGTACTTTGTCAAAGATTTTTGAAAAATTAATAAAAAGTCGTTTGATAAGACATTTATTTATTTTATTTATTTAACATCTTAACTTAAATAAAGTATTGAGTCTAAAACAGTTCGGATATCAAACTAACGTTGGGACACAAGATGCAATACAAACAATGGTTAGATATGTGGTAAATGAAATGAATCAAAATAAGGTAGTGGCTGGTCTCTTTTTAGGTCTAAGTGCCGCGTTTGACAATGTAAACCACGAGTTGTTACTAAAAAAATTGGATTATTATGGGGTTAGAGGTAATGAGCTCAATCTTCTAAAATCGTACTTAGAAAATAGAAAAATGTTTGTGAAAATCCAAGGCAATAAATAGGGACAGGGTCCTAACAGCAAGATGAATTGTAAAGAAAGTTTTAAATCTAAAATGATACAAATTAATACAGGCGTTCCGCAAGGTTCTATTTTGGGTCCTATATTTTTTATAACATTCATAAATGATTTAATTCATTACGTAACTAAAATATCACGAGAGCAAATAGAAATGGTAATGTTCACAGATGATACAAATGTCATAATATCGGCTGATAACATCACTGGTCTTAGTTTAAAAGTGAATGAAGCGCTACAAATTTTTCATAAGTGGTTCGCAACCAATAATCTAAAATTAAATTCCAACAAAACAAATGCAATGCTGTTTCGATTGACAACAAAGAACAGATAATTTATTTATTTCATTACATATTATTATTTCATTATTTTATTGTGACATTCAAACACAATGTAAAAGTTGTTAATGAATAAATGAATACGAATATGATATTTATGCACAAAGTCGATGTAAGAAATTGATTAATATAAAATTATAAATGTACAAGGTTTGAATAGAATAAATCTAGATTTGTTTGTTACCTAGGGATCGAATTATTTATTTTATTTTTATTAATTCAGGAAAAATAACAGTTGTATAACACAACTTGAAACAAAACATTTAAATATAGAACAACTCAGGTAGTTACACAACTACACTGTTTTCCACATAAAACAGTTTGTATCTAATTAGGTTTTAAACAAAGAGACTTTGTATTTAATTATTACAAATTTTAAATAAGAAATATGATACTTATATTAATATCTATTTTTTTAATGGCAAACAATAATAGCAGTGCAGCAAAGATAGAAAGGAAGAGGAAGATAACTATTTTTAAGGAGCAATGACTGTTCTTTTCAAACTGATTTAGCGATAAACAGAATAGATTCAGTTTGATAAAGTCACGGTTATAAGATTTCATTAAACGACGCAGAGGGGTACACCCGGGTTAGTTCTAGAAGAATTAGGAGCAATAAACAATGAGAATAATTATCGCGAATACATTTTGAAAGACTTGGTGTTTGAATACTATATCTGATTCTTATGGTGATTACAATCGAATTAGTTGTAACAGATTTTATAGAGCATGATTTGGTCATGAAATAATCTTTTTAATTCTAGGGATGGCAATGAAAACTTGTTTTTAAAGGGAACAATAGGAAGCCCAACTATGAAAACATCTGTAATTAGCAGTGCTAAGATATTTTTGCTAAATTGTTAAGGCATAATACATTTTATTAGGGTTCTTTTACCACCCATGCCCTGCATTGTCATGCTCACTAAAATGTCATTGCTTGTGGTGTCGTATTGGCCGGGTCATCACATTCCCTCTAATATGGCGAAGGTGATGATGGCTGTCCCGTGCGTCATGCTCGTGAACGGGTGCTACTTGGGATGACTGGTCAATCTAGGCATGGCATACATTTAATATTCAATCCAGTATTACCTTGTCGTTCAATGTGACCAGGGGGTGCATTTACCAGTTTAATTAAAATACGTAGTCAAATTACCATACTAGTTGAAACTAAATAATTGAAATCCTCTTTTTCTTTCTTTAATCTTAGTATTATATTAATTAGTTAATTTGTAATAATTACTTTGTATGGTTCTTTGGTTGCGTTGAGTGTTTAAATTGTAACTCATTCAAATAACTGTAATTATCTGGCGATTGAAAAGAGTGGCGTGAGTTTCTTGCCAGTTCTTCTCACAGCTCTACCTCGTCAGCGAACTGGCTGTAGGTCAATTGGCTGACAAAATGTAATGTTAACTTTTCATAAGCATCATACTTTATGATCAAAATGAAATAAATGCTTTGACTTTGACTTTGACTTTGACATGTGAGTATATCATTTATTAAAAGTACAAATAAATGTGGGCCCAAATTTGAGCCTTGAGGCACGCCAGATGACACTGTTATAGCATTAGAAGAAAATCCGTTGATAAGAACTCTTTGTGTTCGATTTGTTATATATGAGGTGAACCAGCGCAAAAGATTACCACGGATTCCATTATATGCAATCTTCTGAAGAAGTATAGAAAGGTCCACCTTGTCAAAAGCTTTGCAGAAGTCTGTTCAGTATAGACATAGTCAATTTGTATGCGTTTATCTAAGTTCTCAAATAAAAAGTTAGAATATAATATCAGATTGATATAGATCGATCGAACAATCTAGAATATATAAATGTATTCAAGGTGTGAACTAAAATTTTCCAGAACAAAGACTTTATGAGTTCGTTAATTAATTTGTTTACAACTTAATATCAATGCAAACGAATTAGTACTAAACTTTTAGGTTATATTTTATTAACAAAATATTATCTCGTTTCGTGCATTTATTAATAAACAAAAAAACACCATGACAGCCAGTTTACCACGATGGCTTTTGGGTTGGTGTACAGACTGTACAGCACTCCCGAACTACAAAGACTGTAGACTTACCATCAAGCACAGTGGATGTAATTTGACAGGCAACAACTTAAAAGAGTACAATGGGAGGTCATATCATTTAAAACCTCTTAGCCTATAATAATTTCAGCATGTATAATTACATTGTTCCACAATACACATTAATTATATAAAGTGACAGCCCAATATGTAAAATAAAACGCCATTTTAAGGGTCAATTTATTGTAATTATTCATAAATTATATGTTTATATGAGGTTAGTTATTAAATAAACACTTAATAGGTCAGACAAAAGCAAATGCTGACTGAAACCTACTGTTCAGTCAGCATTTGCTTCTGTCACATCACATCTTGTATAGGTACCTCTACCTATTATAGGCATTATAATGTGAATTCTTAAAAAAGTAAACGTTTGCATGCTTCATTTGGGTACACAGCGCGGGCTGACCCCTCACAACGTTTAGGGTCAAGGGTGATGGACAAGACAACCGATGGATGAGGGCGACTCACGACCGGCGACGGTGGCGAAAATTGGAGAAAGTCTATAGTGATGAAGAGTAAGCAAAGGCTTAAACGTAAGTTTATGTAAGCGGTTTTGAAGTCGACCAGCAGAATCCGCAGGGATTTTTAGAAATGATCTTATAAGAAAACTCAGGGACCGGCCGGATGCTCGTTCAAAGGGTTTTTGAAGGGGTGTAAAAAAGGGCACAGCAACATTTCTTTCTAAGATTTTTGTTCTCTTATGGAAAGCACCATATTACCAGCAGTAGCGATTGTTTTACGCTGAAGGTACAGTGTTCTCATTTTAATTTCCATAGTACCTAGGTGCAACTATGTTGTAGCCGAGCTCTTGAGGCTTCTGAGATGCCCACTACAGGACACGTCATTCGCATGAGGAATAAAAATTATTATGATTTGACTTCGATACAGCAAAATATAGCCACATGTGCCTTCTATAAATTTAATAGCCTGGGCATATTATTAAGTTAAGTACCACGTCCAAGAATTTACTTAAGTATTATAATTATGTATGTTTTTTTATTATTAATGTAGGTTAATAAGTGATACAAAAAAAAAAGATTTATTTTATCAATTCTGTGCGTCAGTGACAATTTAGTAATAAATATTTTATATTCACATGAGTAATAAAAAAATATTTTGATTTCACTTTGATACAGCAAAATATAGCCACATGTTCCTTCTATAGATAGCCTCGGTATACGTCCAAAAATAAAATAAGTATTATAATTATGTAAATTTTATATTATTAATGTAGTTAATATGCGTTACAAAAAACAATGGTTTATTTTATAAATTCTGTGCGTCGGTGACAATTTAGTTATGAATATTTTATATCTTTCTTTACATTCTTTAGAGTTGGTAAGTAAGTACTTATTCAAAGTTTTTACAAAAACAATTTTTTGTCATTGTGAACTTACATTCGTGTGATTTAATTTTCCTTACATGCGCTAAAAACGCTAGCATGTCTGATAGATATTTCAACGAGAAATGATTAAATATGTCAGAAAATTTCCGCGAAGCGATTAAGGCCATCATATTTTATTTTAAATGTACTTAATATACACAGATTTTAATAAAAACGTTATAATAATTGGCGTGTTCGATAACAGCGCACTTATCGGAGTTATTTTGGTCATAGAGACGTCGCGGCAAAAAATATAAACTTGTTTATTTATTGGCCGCTTCGTGGATCGTGACTGCTGATTATAATGAGCAAAGTTTTATTATTGTGACGTTGTTAAAAAAATTGATTTAAGTTCATTCATTTTAGTTCTCAACTTGAAAAATTTAAAGCCTACGGATCTCTGAAGCTGTTTATAATCAATATTGTAACGCAATAAAAGTATTTCGTACATTCGCAAATAAACCAAAACTTTTAATGTAGCTACTTACCGTTGACCTACATACAATTTCGAAATGTTGCCAGAAGCAAGGTCAAGGCAAAGGAAACATTCCAAACCAGTAAATTTAATAAATATATATAAATATATTCCTCGCGGATGATCTCTTTCACCAAATGTCTGTGGAACTAGGGGCAAAATCATATTGGTATTTACCCGGTTTTCAAAAGGTAAAGGAGATATTACTTTAACAAAGGTGTCATTACTTACATATTCATACCTATCCTTGCAGAGTTGTCCCAAGAGATGGAGAAAGCCGACCAGAGTGAACCAGGAGCACCATAGCAGTACTTCATCCATGTACTGAACATTGATGACGCCGAAAACGAAGATGAACTTGTAGAACACGTAGTTCCAGAACTTGTCTTTGACGCGTTGGGCCTCGGCTACCCGCAGTTGGCCGAAGACGATGCGTTGGATGCCGAAGCCGAAGACGGCTAGGGTGCAGTATGCTATGTTGATCAGGGTCTGTAACAATAGAAAAGAACACTAACATAAAGATAAAATAAAGTAGATATGAACTCAGCGAGGTGTTTTTAGAAGATTTCTTGCTTAAATTGGAGCATCTTACAGAAAATCGAAATCATGGCACTAATTTCTAGTCGAGCGACCTAAAGAAAGCACTGTATTAGCATCTAAAGAAATTGCACCTTCGACTGCTTTGTTTGATTTATGTAGATAGCGGTAAAGGTAATATCTGAGTGACAGAGAACTGTGAATTTAGCATTTCCATAGGTTATAACACCACTATTTTGGATTCTAGCTAATACGGCTATGATCACTTTAATCCAGAACTGTAGATTTATTTATATTTTTTTTATATTAGCCTATCAAAGTGACTCCACCCCGCCTGATGGTAAGCAGTCAGTGGAATTCAGAAGTGGTGGTCACTATACTAAAAGCCATCGTGTTTAAACTACTGGCATGGTGGCCTCCACTATGGCGGCTGGGAATGGGGTTAGGTGAAGGGAGTGAGGGAAGTGAGGAAAGAGGAAAGGGGAGAAATTGGGCCTCCGGCACTCTCACTCACCGAACGAAACGCAGTAGTACAAATACTACTACTCTTACGTCAATCTTCTATGAGAGGGTAGTACTTCCCCGGACGATCCAACCCATTCATGCTGAAACCAGCGTGGATCTACTACCGTTACTTACTTTACTTACATACTACTTACATAAGTTACTTTCTTTTAAGGATGACTAAACTCCTTGCTTGCCTGCTAAATCTAAGCTAGATCCGTTCGGAACAGTGCTACAAATCTTAAAGCTTTAAGTTTGTGTATTTCTATGTAGATTTATTTAATACTACTTCCCGCAGCGCGGTTTCACCGGAGTTAAATTACATTCTAAAAATTCACAAATATCTAATAAATAGCACAACTTTATCTTAACATCTTTATAATTAATAAATAGTAACTTATTAAATTACAATTATTTAAAAAATTTTTGACTACAGAATCTTTCAAATCAATAAGCAATACTATTTTGCATGTAAAGTCCGTTACTGTCTTAAGGCATCTTCCTCTCTCCTACTATAATGACGATGCTGTGCCCGACAGGGTCCATGATAGTTACATAATTAAGATTTATTCATCTGTTAATACATTGTGGAAGCAATAAACGATTGAGTATTAAGTATTGAGTACATCTTTGGTTACTGCTCTGCTTCCGTCACCACTTTGCCAGTAGCGTGATTTTATATTGCCTATAACCTTATTCAAAGAACTCCCAAACGCAAAAACAATTACTCCTAGTTCCGACTGCTAGTTCAAGAGATTGGCGCGCTCAAACAAACAAAACGAACTCTTCCCCTTTATATAATAAGTATAGATGTAAAACAAGTCACATTAGTAATCTGTTATCTCCAACAAACAGACAAATGTTATTAGTCGTATGTTTTTATGTCGATTATAATTTTTGCCATTCCTGTAAGTACCTATAACAATTAATATTTAAATTAAATAGAAACGAAGTATACGTATACGAAGGCTTTCTAATTTTTATCATTTTCTAGTTATTCATGGCACAGAAAATACTTTAAAAACAGGTATGAATCGATCGGTACACGAGTTCATTGAATAAAAATTTTGGCAGGTATTCAGAAATACCTAATTTTTAAACACGCTGTTACCCCAGATTTACATAAAATATACCTACTCAAAATTACACAAATTAAATAAAAGAAATCCTTATTAAAACATTCGGCGAACGGAAAATTATTGTCATGATTCAGTGAATCATAGGTGGTCATAGTTTGTTCTAGTTCTAGTCTAAAGGCACCAACGCCGACGCTGACGTTAATAGCCAACGACACACCCGCAAATACGAAGTCAAGCAAACACCCATTAAGACTTACTTTAGAAATTAGGTATATCTGCTTATGAGCAACGGTTCTTTTTGTTTAAGAAAACTTTCACAATAGCGAACATGATCTGAGTCATGTGGTCCTTACAAACACGACGATGCCCCAGAGGATCAGATACAGACTTAGAGCATTAAACCAACAGGAGTGGACACGTGCTCTATTTCCCTTGCGCAAAAGTCTGCCACTTTCGGCGGGGGACGGGGTAACGCGAGCAACGCACACTAATTACAATGTTAACTACTAATGCATTTTTAAATCGCGTCGTTATACACGCACACAATAAAATTATTACACACTAGCTTAAACTAAACACACACAATCACATTCACACACAGGGACATCTATTAGTTTACGCTTCCTTAGCGTAGAACAGTTAGAGCTTGACTCTGTCGATATTTAGTATCGATGTTTAGGATTTCATATAAGTACGCGAAAGATTTAATTATTTTCATGATTATTATGTTTGCTTATTAAAATGAGCATTATCTTATATTATATAGAACAGTTTTAGGTAATAATAATCTATTATAATTTTAAGGTTTTTTTATATTTAAGCACTTTGAAATAGATGAAAGTAAAGTAAATAGTTCATAAACATGAATTAACTAGAAGTAATTCTGTTGATTCATGTTTATGTCAATATTACAGGAAGAATAAATCAGTGTTTCTAACTAGCACACTTTTTCGTAATTATTATCAAAAAAGCCCGTCATACGGTCGGGCTAAATTTATTTGTTAAACATTGTTCGACAAACAAATCTGGTTATGCGGTCGGGCTCTCCTACTATGTTTACTAATGTTTATTCAATACTTCCGATCCCTGATAGTACGGAACCCTCGGCGCGCGAGTCCTACTGGCATATAGCCGTTTTTTTTTTAAGTTTTTTTGGCGCGATTGGGAAAAATGATGAGAGTGAATTTTCACGATGCGCGCGCACACCGACAGAAAAAAGCAACACCCTGAAGTTATTTTTTTTTAAGTTTTTTTGGCGCGATTGGGAAAAATGATGAGAGTGAATTTTTACGATGCGCGCGCACACCGACAGAAAAAAGCAACACCCTGAAGTTAGTTGCGAACCTTTTACACACTGAAGTTAGTTGCGGATCTTTGTGTGTCGTATCAGTACAAATAATCTGTGTGAATAAATAAAAAATATATTGGCGTTTATATCAATTCAAATATTTATGTATGTATGCGTTGTATTATTATTTGGTATTTTTGGATTGTTATGCCAAAGAAGTATAACTTCTTACGTGCGTACATGGGTACCCACTCTTTTTTTTTATTTTACTACTGCGCACAAGGATGTATGTTCAATAACCACCACCTGTTGAAATCTGTTCTAGTGTGGATTAAAGATTGTAATTAATTATTACGTGTCAATTTTACGTGTATTACTCCTAAGTATGTATGTATATTCAAACCAAATAATACTTTGAATTAATTGTCTGTTGCTTTTAAATTTCGTTCCAACTAAGCAGAGCTTGTAATTGGAGGATTTTGTTCTGATTACACAGTAACAAGACACTGACATGAGAATGTATGAGTAGATTTTTATTAGAGAGATATTTTATCTGTTCAGATAACAAAAATACAACAGAATATATTTCCGAAAGTCTTTATTTAAGTAGGTATAATAAAATACTGAAAAACTGTGCAATTTAAATTAACCTTATAAATCTAGTTTAACTAATCCTAGGTAATGCAATAAGAGGAGGTAGCGCACAGCGAGTTTACTTGCTAAAAACTGAGCTCTCCGCCGCTTGGGGGGTAGGGAGGAGGTAGCAGTGCTGGCAGCACAGAAGGCTTTGTCTTTTAAGCTGTTAGTCAGATACTTGTACGCTTAGGAACCCACTTATATGGTTCCTACAATATTGGACCCAAGCGACTCGAGGCGCTGCTTCTTTTGAAAATCTAAAACAAACAAAAAAAAATTAATTTAATACTGGAAAACCAATATCGATATTTGTGATTAAAATGTCTCATCTCTAATTATGTTAAAGTGTGACCAGTTTCTTAAAAATAAATACGCTTATTTTTGTAAGAAATGAGCAATTATCTTTCGGAATAAAGTGCACTAATCTTGTATATTTGGATTTATAATCTCATTTTACTTGTTCATTTAATATTATTTTGTGCATTACTTGGTAAAAAAAGATTGGTTTTAATTAAAAATAAATAAATATGGGAACGGTGACACAATAATGTACATCCAAAATGAAACTTATTAGATATGTCAACAAGGCGAGATATAAAAAAGGAAAGGTTAGTTTTTATGTTAATTCAACTTAAAATATTACCCCAGATTGGAGTATTGATGATAAGCCTGGCAACACTGGTTGATTAGCATTTTATTTGGTTAAATTGCTAATTTAATGCCTTATTTAATAATATTAGAACAAAATAATACTTACAGGTGGAATGTAATATTATCCTTTTGTAGACTTGATGTCGCTGAACGCTTTTTACACCAAAATACACTGCAATTCGGCATTTCTATTGAGACGCTATTACGCATGCACTGATAGGTGACTTATGATGTGGAACGCGCGTCAACTAGTTTTATATAACGGGTATGACCGGTGGTCTGGTACCTTTGGCAGAGGGGTACGCCTGTCAGTGGCCTCTCCGGTTGGTTTAATGCTCTAAGGATACAGAGGATCAAACCGGCAAAATTCGATTAGAATACAATACCTACACTACACTGGAAACAAAAACCTATTTGAGCCACAAGTTTTTGTACCCGGTGAGCATCAAAAACGAGTTCGACATCGACATGACTACTTAACTGTAATCGCTAGACAACGAATAAACTAATAATTAGATAACTAACGATAAAGCCCAATACAATTTACATAATGAAAACATTTTTTACTTATGCTTTTATAAATCAGGGAAATTAAACGATACATTTTCCAACCATTTGCAACTAATAAGTGGAGAACGATAATCCAACAATATATCAAGGCTTAAGGCAATTTTCTTACACAACAACTCAAGTGATAAAAAACCTACTTTTAGACCTCCGTCGCTATTAATTTCGATCTCGATAAGAAAAGTTTGCGAGGGTCAGCGTAATCTAACGTTAACAGATTGTCATTATGTTTATCCGATCATCTTTTGTAGCAGAAAATGGCTTGTCCAATAAGCAAAACATTTAGGGCCTGTTTCACCATTTGCTGATAAAGTGCGTGATAAGCTATTCGAAACTTAAAATCAGTTCCACAAGTGCCTGATAACATTAACTGACAAATAAACTCTATAAAGATATAGACAGATTTAACTACAAGATGTTTTATCTGTTAGATATATATCAGACACTTTAGCAGCTTATAGTGAAACAAGCTCTTGGTCATGCAAACACTTGAACGAGTAAAGTTAGACTATGGATATATAAATAAGTTTCAAAGATACAATTTATTGAACTCGGATTTAAAATAGGTTAAAATTTAAATGACACCCACTAGACGATATTTATAAAGACAAAATAAAAGTGGATTACCAATCATCCATCAGTCCGTGATTGGTGCGATTCGAGGCTAAGTTGTGCGTTAATTTATATTAAACAAAGGAATGTTACAAATTCCATTTTAATTATGATTTAAAATAAAAATAGAATTTTATTTAAAGTTATTATCAGTAGCACTAGATCTGAAATAAATAATAACATAGTGTACAACGAGGACGCACAAACAAGTTTATCGGTGGGTGACCTTTATCACAAAGTAAACCTGCTTTCATATTCTCCAATGACCTCCTCCCGCGTTATTTTTTGTTCGAAAATTTCCTGAGCTCTAGATAACGGATAACCTAGTTTATTAACTATGCATTAAGCTTGCCAACAGACGTAATGTATATGGAGTCCACTACCGAGCTTTGTTAATTAGATTCAGTAAGTTTCCTAGCACCAAATTAACTTGCGTTTTTGTTCGTAGACACATCAGTAACATCTTCAGCTAGAGTAGTAAATAGTTTCATACCGCACAGTGTGCTGAATCGCAGAACCTCTTTTTGTAAATGGTTTGGATTCTGATATGAACAAAACCGTATGTAAAGAAAAATAACTATTGTAGGTAATCAATTTTATCTTTATATGTGCTAGTGGATAGGATGTGTATTCTGCAAACACCTCAATCATTTACCGAATAGTTTTTGAGCGGTGACCACAAACAATAAGTGCAGCACACATTCCCGTCTGCTTACATACCTATGTATGTCACGCCTTTTTATTCCCGAAGGGGTAGGCAGAGGTGTTTAACCATCCACGTTTCGTCATTTTATTTTTGTATCCCATGTGACAAAAGTCGAGCCTGTTGCCATATATCGGCTACAATTCCAGTCTTAGGCTAATACTAAAAATTTCTCGACAGAAAAACCCAATACCACTTTATCCTACCCGGGGATCGAACCCGAGACCACTGCGTAATAATGCGACACAGTACCACCGAACCACAAAAGCAGTCCCGTCTGCTTATGTTAGACATATTATATATATATTATTATTATTATGTGGACACTATCACACATCGTCGTCTAGTCCCAAGCTAAGCAGAGCTTGTGTTATGGGTACTAGATAATTGAAATATAATACATACTACGGAACGAACTACCAGCTGCGGTGTTTCCCGAGCGCTATGACATGTCCTTCTTCAAACGAGGTTTAAAGAGAGCATTAATATCACGATAGGCAGCGGCTTCGCAGAGCCCCTGGCATTGCAGAAGTCTATGAGCGACAGTTTCCACTTACCATCAGGTGGGCTGTTGGCTCGTCTGCCACTGTAGACAATAAAAAAAAAAAAAAAAGAAAAAAAAAAAAACATATACATACTTTTTTTTTTGTAAATACATACTTAATATACATAATGTAGTAGCAATGTCAATAATGAATTGCGTACACAATTACCATATAAACACTAGATGTTGAAACACACGTGAGCGTGTTTGGGTCAATCTTGACACTGAACCGTCCTCGTCATGAGAGCCATGACCTTACCAACAGTTATGTCATGAGATCTCGACTGTTCGACTATGAAGGAGAATTGTATCAACGGATTAGTGTGGCGGTAGAAATATCTGGTGCTTTAGCGTGGTAGACCAAAACACTAATTTATAATTTACTAGCGGAAGGTGGTTCACATTCCCGTGGGAGTACGAGGATAAAATATAGCCTATGTTACTCAGTGATAATGTAGCTTTCTAAGGGTTAAAGAATTTGCGAAATCGATCCAGTAGTTTTCGAGTTTATTCGTTGCATACAAAATACAAATCTTTAATAATGTTAGTGTAGATTTCGACGAGTTTTATTCGCGTCTATAATATTAAAAAAAAAATTTCAAATCGTTCCGGTCGAATTGATCGTGACCACAGTCACGAGTTTGTAGGACGGTATCGTCTTCGTTGCGAAGTGCATACGCGTGGTATTCCACCGGTTATGGCCCAGTTTTAGAAGTAGTATTAGTAAGAATAGTTAAAATACAAATCCAAGCAAGTATGAGTAGCAGTTTCCAAAAAAACGTCACAGAATCGAAGTTGCTTCGGCCTACAAGAACAGACTTTTTAAGTCCCTATGTTGTGGCATGCTCTTGCTCAAGGAAGCTGTTCTCGTGCTAATGCAGCACTTGGCTGCATCAGACAACCTGTGACCATTATCATTCTGTTATGTATAATCAGTATCATTAGTATTCTGTTGTGTATAATCTATTACAAGACCCGTTGATATATAAAAAAGTAAATTACAGACAGTCATCTGGACTTTACAAAAAATACTTGTGTTATCATCATGAGTTACATAATTACTTTAAAATGCCTGTATTTAGTTGTGTTAATATTATGCAGTAAAAAATGATATAAAATACTGATTAGAAAATAACCGCTCTTGTAAATGAAACCTTGTCATCCAGCCTATATGTCGCTGCAACATGTAACGCGACGAAAATTCAGTTTTTCAATCCTCAATTTCATTTGCTACCAATATTTTGTTGGGGACACTGGCAATCTTTTTATGCATTTCAGATGGTTAATAGCAGCAGAAATGCACGAAAACTAATGATGTTATGTAGAGTGCAGCTCGTCTAACCTGCATTTAATTACTTCATTACACGAGTCATTGACCCTAGCACTATTATTGCTACTACGTCACTTTAGTAACATATTGGCGAATTGTTGCTGTAATCTTTGCTTGAGAGGAGCGAAATATAATGTGTAATGGGCAGTATGTAATGCTACGAATTCAGAGTCCTTGTGTTATCTCGGAACTAAGACAATGTTGACCTCGTCCATATAATATGTATACATCTGTTCGTTACACGTTTTACGCTAAGCTATGTATCAAATATTTCCGCTTACGTAGGCACATAATTTGTATTCTCGACATCTCGTTTTATTGCACAAAAAAATTCACAATTATTATAAAAGTACAAAAACTTTGCATTTTGTCACATCTAGATTTTGAAACAGCAAAATTTTTGAAAATTAGCAGCATGTTTCTTTTCCAAAACATAATAATATTATGTACATACATTATGAGTATAATAGTGTTAAATGCGTCTGTCAAAATTTTCAACTGACGCCTAAATGTAATTTAAATAAACAAAATTATTTGGCCATGAAATTAAAGTATTTTCATTGTAATAACAAGTCATTGTTCTCAAAAAACGTGTATTTTTTCATATTTCTAACAATATGTGCCGCTACATATATGTAATTTAAAGTAAAGTGGCTCTAACGGTCTTTGAACATAATAACAACACTCTTAGTATTGTATCATAAAGTAATGGTTACAAACAAGTAGGTACATTACGGATAATCTTTATCTTGTTTCCTAATAGGCCAAAGTATTTCGACCTTTATAATCTTTGTGCTATATTTCTTTATAAAAAAATTAACAAATTTTAAGAGATAGAGATAACAAATAAATCATAATTATTATTTTATTTTAATTATTATTTATATTTTTTATTCCATCTCTTGCAGTAGTATCGTAAAAAGAATTAGTACTTGAGATTTAGCTTGAGCTTGACAGCTAAGCATGTATTGACAAAAGCAAAATCCAAAAAATGCCAGCAATGATTTCTTAACGATGTTTTTTTTTTCACAGCAGTTACGTAATGTCCAAAATGAATGAATGAACTTAATAATATGATTTTTAAAATCTTGTCCGGTTTGAAACTCTGAACTACGTGCACAAGAAATTATGTAATCAGATAATCACGATACAAATTACGGACAATAGCGATGATAAACAAATATACCATGTTAGTATAACCATTTGATTGTTTTATAACCGCTGGTTAACTAAACTTAACCTTGATAATTATGTAAGTAATACATTTTAGATAAACTTGATAACAGACGAAGTTACGCAAAAATATTAACATATCTAGAAAGGTAATTCAACAAAAATCTACCACTAGCTGCTAAAGTGTCTGATATATATCTAACAGATAAAACATCTTGTAGTTAAATGTCTTATATTTTTTAGGAGTATTTTGTCAGTTATGGTCATCAGGCACTTGTAGAACTGATCTTTGAGTACGACCTGTCAGTTAAGTTTCGAATAGATTATCACACACTTTATCAGAAAGTGGTGAAACATGGCCTAAATATACAATAAATTACCGGGTCATTTGTTCACTGCAGAGCAAGAATCTTTTCCCAGGAAGTCTAGAAGAATTGATCACCACGTTTGCTCAAGGCGGCATACCTAAGCACTGATCATCAACTGGCTTAAGTCTGAAATTCGTCCATGAGTCTAGGTTGTCTGCCGATGACTTCCTTAACCATCATTGACAAGATTATGCAATAGACACATACATAAATGACTTTTTGAATTGGTAAGTAGGTATGTGCTCCAATTCAAACACAACTTCGAGAATAAAACGTATTTATTTATTTAATATAATGTATGTATGTACTTTACCACTAGGTTATCAAAATGTCATAAACTTATTATCCTACTAATCCTACTAGTATTATAAATGTAAAAGCTTGTGTTTGTATAATGTGTTTGTTACCACTCAGCGCCTAGACGGCTGAACCGATTTCGATGAAGTATGTAGATAGATTCGGTCTATCGTATTCAGACATAGCGCTACTTTTTATCCCGAAAATCGGTCTGGTTCCCGAGAGAGATAAACTCATTTTATCCGCGGACGAAGCCGCTAGGCGCAGCTAGTCAATCAATATAATCATCATCATTATCATGAATACGTAAAACGTAGGTTTTCTGTAATCTGTGGTAAAACATTCAATCGAACCGGTTAAAAGTGGTCTATAATATAAGAACAGTATCAACACACCGCGTCATCCAAATAAGTTGTTTTTCTAACTTATTAGTAGATAATGTAGATTTATTGCAAGGTTAATTTATTCGACTTTAGTCTTCGCATGCAACAACAAATTTGCTATTTTTAATTATTCGTAACATTATCGGCATCATTGTTTATTTAAAACATAAACTCACAAAATATTGCTACAATCTGTCGATCGAAAAGACTGGTCAGATTTTCTTGTTGGTTTTTTCACTGTTCACCTTGTCAAATTATTTACGGGACAATTCATTAACGCAATCTTTAATCACTGGGTCTTTTGTTATTACCTTTTAAACCCAAACAAACACGCGGTCTCGAAAAATATCTTGCATTCTTCTTGGTTCTAAATGTAATGTAATGTCTTGGACACCGCAAGGAATTTAATTAGAAGTAAAATGGAGGAACAAAGAAATAAATCAACTTCTCGCTAATTAATATGTATAATCTAAGAAAATTACCTACTAAAAAAAATATTTCTAATTTGTGTTTAAACAAAAGTAATTCTTCAAAGGATATGAACGATATCAAGGTGATTGAATCATCGTATTAACCTTCACATTCAGAAACTTCGAGTAGTCGTAACAGACAATACACCTACATAATATTATGTTTGGTAACAGAAAGAATATTTGATACGATAGTGGTGGCAGTATTGTTAGATGTGGTAGTGTGTACGATATGCCGTGCAAACCTCAAGGATTGATCCCAAAGTCGAGTAAAGAAAGATCGTGTATATTAGGGGGCAGGTCCTACTGAATATCCGAATTATTACGGTCTGATCCTCTGTATTTGATCCTCGGGGGATCAGTTTTTTTTTCATTCGGTCTGATCCCCTGTAATGAGTAGGCTATGTCTTTTTAAGAGATTCTCTATGAATGTTCCTAAGCTGTGGTTACAACTCAACAACAGATAGACCGCTTGTGTTATGTGACCGCTGCTACCATAAGCAAAATTTAATAGGCACACCCTTATTTCATAGGATACGTAACAACGTAATAGACGTTCCTTTTTTCTGCCTAGTCTTTCAGTTACAAAGGCGTCATGTTATAGCATAGATAACCGAGCTAGTCTTGTCTCACCGCTAATCCTTTACAAATTGTGTAATTAGTCTTCCAGTCGTTTAGCATTGATTCGTTGTTAATAGGTATATAACCGCAAACCTCAATACTAAGAAATTGCCAACGATTTCTCGTTATTAACAAAACTATTATCTCATAATTATTTGTCTGGTCTCGGCATATTAGTACTTAGTAGGTAGTCGTCTGAAGGAGATATCCCACAGACGATTTGCACAACGAAACGGACTTTGTCTTAACCACTCGTTAGAGATGATTGTTGACAGTTGTAATAACTTCACTAAAGTAAAATTATGTAATGATAAGTACGTTGATGTTGCAATTTTCTTTCCTTTAGGCTATGATGTAAGACTTTTCCTGCTAGCACAAACTGGCGGCGGTTATGTGGCCATAGGGCACGTACACATAGTGTTGCTAAGCGTTTAATGAACGCGGTCAATGACTCTCCTGCGCGAACGTTTGGCAGGCACGCGAACAATACACCTAATATTACTCCGTTATGAGTCAACTTTACACACAAAATAATCGAACTAATGAATAACGTGTAAATAGTTAAACAGGAATGAAGGAGGAAATAGACTACGTGGTCAGAGGTCTCCGGTTCAAACTTATTCATTTGTTTTTATTTAGATTTTGTTATATCTTGAAGGCACCAATCAATCGTTAGCATGAGAGTCGATGTCGTCGAGTCATCAAGCTAGTTCGTTATAAATTTATTTATATTCTTGTTTACAGGTATCAATCAACCTGTCTAGTTCAGTCCACTGGCGTTTCTTAATAATGTGCATCCGCGCTTCCTTACCAATTTACCATAGTAGCCCGCTTGTCTGTCTACCTTTCATACATTATATTATTATTATGAGAGTTTACGCGTCATAAGACGGGCCTGTTGGTCTAGTGGTTAGTGACCCTGACTGCTAAGCCGGAGGTCGTGGGTTCGATTCCCACCCAGGACAAACCTTTGTGTGATGAGCATGATTGTTTGTTCTGTGTCTGGGTATAATTTATCTATAATATGTATGTATTTACAAAAAAAAAAATGTATATATGTAGTATATCAGTTGTTTAGTACCCATAACACAAGCAAATATAATTGCTTAATTTGGGGCTAGATGGCGCTGTGTGAATGTGGTAGAATATTATTATTATTATTATTATTATAAGTAGCAACGTCGTCATTTAGAGCAATATTTCGTGGTTTTCAATTTTTATCATTTAATCGGAGCTATATTTTAAAATATGTTCTGTGTAAATGCTAGAATTAGGTGAAAGCTGTATAAAAAGAAAGTAATCATAATGCTTACAGTTATTTTACTATGAAAATAACGCAACTTAGGTTTCAAATGTATTATTTGCGTATTCTCGTAAACGCTCTTATAATCAATTGTTATTTTCTTAGTTATATTATATTTGTAGGTAGTAGACGTTATATTATGTAGGTAGTAGACGTTCGCCCGCGTTTCACTTCGGTATCAAAAGTTTCATTCGGTCTCAAAAAAAAAAGCATACGAAGAATATTATAGCAATAGTGACGTATTGCATCATTCAGATTTACAAAGGCGTTTAAAATATTGAAATTTTGAAAATGTCTGAAAATATGGTAAACATAATAAAATAGCTGCAAAGGAATATAGGTAGCCTATGTTACTCGTCCTATTTGTAGGTTTCTAAAGGTGAAAGAATATTTTAAATCGGTTAAATAGATCTTGAGTTTAATCGGAACAAACAAACATATAAAATCTTTTCTCTTTATAGTATTAGTTTAGATAAACACGATTATGTATAAATAGAAGATTTATAACTCTTCAATGTATCAGCTTAATCATCGGTGGTCTGATACAATCCACGTTCTTATCATTATTATTTAAATCCCTATGTTTATCTTGAAACACATGGACTTTATAGGTACCTACCAGTAGCGAAGAGTCACTTTTCCGAGGAGAGAAGCCGGTGGGACTAAAATATTTTGAGTTTCGGAAGGCTAGTTATTCTTTGAGTAGACACGCAAGCAGTGATAGGTCTATGGTGGTCAGGACATATTTTAAAGGAGAAGCCGGCAGGAATCGTGTTATATGGACGCTTCGCCACTGGTACCTACCTACGTAGGTAAATCAATTTGTGCCGACACTAAAAACTTTGAATATTATTGCCCTTTGATCGACAAGGTATTATACATTATTATTTAGTTTTTATGTAAACGAAGATAATGGATAACAATTAGACATATTATTTAGTCAAAATAATGTCGAACAATATCGAAAGCTTACAATGTGTATAATATCCAAGCTACGGTCTGCAGTAATAGAAAAATAGTAATGGAGGAAGAAGGAAATTATAATTAAAATTTCAGTTTTTGACCACTCAGCGCCTAAACGGCTTAACCGATTTCGATGAAAATTGGTATGTGCATAGATTCGGTGCCGTAGACAAACATAAGATACTTTTTATCTCGAAAATCTAGTTCCCGTTTAACGTTAACGTTTTACGTTAATTAAACACATACCAATAAAATTTATAGCGTAGCTAGTATCTGAATAAATGCAAAGCTGCGTTTCGTTCGGTGAGTGAGAGCGCCGGGGGCCCAATTTCCCCTTTCCTCTTTCCTCAACTCCCTCATTCCCTTTCTCTAACCCCATTCCCAGCCGCCATAGTGGAGGCCAGCAGTTTTAAGACGATGGCTTTTAGTATGGTGGCTACCACTTCTCAACTCCACTGACTGCATACCATCAGGCAGGGTGAAGTTACTTTGGTAGGCTAATATAAAAAGGAAAAAAAAGAACTCAGTTGCTTGTACTTGATCAAATCATTCCTGTCACAAAATCCTTTGAACTTGTAACTCTTACGTCAGAGTCGTGAGGACACGACTCGAAGTGACGTAAATTACGCTACCAAATATAGATTAAGAATATTACAAGTACGAGTAGTAATCATTCATTATTATTTATGTGTGGTTATCAAATAAAAAGTAAAAATCTGGCAAGTGAAATTATTACAAAAGAGCTCCTTCGCGAGTTGTAATTTTTAAGGCATTCTTCAATAAATATTGAACTCTATCATATTCTATAACTAAGAATATGATAGAGTTCAATATTTGAAGAATATAATACTAACCATTATTTTTTTTATATATAATAATAGTAAGAATTCCAGCCTGTTTTACTATCCCACTGCAGGGCAAAGGCCTCTTCTCTAGAGAAGGTATGAGCATTAATCACCACGCTTGCTCAAGGCGGATTGGCAATTTCAGACTTTTTAAGTCCAGGTTTCCTCACGATGTTTTCCTTCACCGTCAGTCAGAAATGTCCAAGATAAACTTAGAAAGTACATATGATTTGAAAAATCACATTGGTACTTGCCCGGATTTGAACCCACTACCTCGTGTTTACGAAGCGGGTGCCTTATCCACTGGACCATTTCGACCACAATTTTTACGAATTATCATTTTATCATAGTCGAAATGTTTCCTTCTCATTCTATCACTAACTTTTTACGACTAATAGCTACATCCCTTGCACTGCGGGCAAGTAAGCAAGTGCCGCACTTGGGTGCTTGCCACGCCACAGTCGCCTCGGGTCGGGTAAAGTGTTATTGGCTTGTTCTTTTAAAATATTCTCAGTATTAACCCTGTTACGTGACCCAAAAATAAAAAAAATGGGTGGTTAAACACCTGTGCCTACCCCTTTGGGGATAAACGGCGTGAAGCTATGTATGTATGTATGGAATAATATATTGACAAATGTGAATGACAATGCCATTACATTATCCTTCTTCAGGTGTTTTCCCCTAACTTGAGGTCGGCTTCTATTTCAACTGACACCAACTGAGTATTATGAAGCGAATGTCATCAAACCTCCACATTCATACATGACCTAGGAACACTCCTTGTTTTCAGTCAGTAGTTATTAAAACTAAAACACTGAAACTCACATTAATCGTGTTGGTCTTAACAGCATTTGTAGTGTTCATACACAATGACATCACTTCTAAAAGTCTACACCGTAGACGGAATTTGTTCTAAGTATTTTTTATGTTAAAATGAGATGCTATTATGCTAATCTGAGCGGCTAGGTCGTCGCCAGTATCGGCGCAAGGTTGAGCTCTATAGCCACTACAAGGCGATAGTATTGTACATTAACACTACTTGTTTATTGTATAATAAATGCTTTAAAGATGTCTGGTAAATTCAGAAATAACTTAAGTGTCTCATGCTCTGATGTTTTCTCATGGCTCTACCTCTTGTTCTTAAAAACAACCATAGGCGCATGTGATCTAAAATAACAAAGAGTTTCTAATTCACACTATAAAAAATACTACAGCGGCGCGGCGGCGTGAACAACAAATTAGCAAAAAACTATCTATGGAGAAACACATTTAGATAGAATTACAAGCAAAATATATTAAAAACAAAAAGCCAGCCATTTTTTTTTGCGTGCCGTAGCTACTTCAAAATTTTATACACCCATAAATATATTTCACTACTCCCACAATCAATACGAATCTAATGACACCTCAAAATATGTTAAAATCCATCAAGCCATTTAGGTTGTAGAGCGTGCTAAAGAAATAGAAGTACATACCCTTAAACATAATTATATACATACGCAAAACCCTCCTTGACTTCGGCAGTCAGGCAATATCTTCTTCAAATAGAAAATAAAAAAAATTGTAACAAAAAGAAAACCGACTTCAATCAGGAAGGAAACTAAAAAGTAAAAAGTAAATTTTATTTGGCAATAACTTCAAAATTATAAAATACTTATTTAATTATTACTAATTAATTAAACCAATACACAAAATACTTTGTGCTATGTAAATTTATTTTTTACTTTTTAGTTTCCTTCCTGATTGAAGTCGGTTTTCTTTTTGTTAAAAAATATTTTATTTTACAATTTTTAGTGATGGGTAGACCTAAATCTAACTTAGGTTATATTTTTGTACACACTAAACATTTTAGCATATTGAACCGTATGAAGTAAGCCCGACATGACTGCTGTTGAGGAATTTCGTCGACTGTCTATGGTCACTTGTAATGGCACTTATAACCCTTAAAGGAGCAAAGTTCTCTTCATTAGAATTGAATTAAGTCCAAAAACCAAGTAATTGCTGTAAATCGTTGAGAAATTTGGAAGGAGGAAGACAAGGTCACTCACAAAAGAACTTTGTCAGGTCAAACCAAGCCAAGATATTTGTAAGAACCGGATCTAAAACCCATAGTGCCAATGTAATCTTTGTACTTTGAGTTGCTAATAAGGTAAAGACTACTGATTTTGGAGCTAAGAAATTTCTGGAGAGATATACTTAGAGTATCACCTAATGTCGTAGGAGATCCTCTAAGAATATTAGAGATAGTTTCATTCTCATTTTCCACAAAAACCCTGTTAGAGATTGTTAAACAATTTTAAATAGTAATTGCATACTTCTATCAATTTGCGTCATTGAAAAACATTTCATACATCGGATCATACTCCAAACGCTGTTTTGGTCACAGAATGCTTCAACGTGCGCATTTTATAAAGAATCTTGGCATTCTATGCGAAAGAAAACTAAAAAAATCCGGCAAAAATACAATAATACCTACTTAGCTAGCTTATACTTAATAAAATAGTTATAAAAAATAAATTTCTATTATAAGTGTAATGTCATGTATTAGCCCTATGTCCCAATCTCGTTACCTCACAGTTATATGTACCTACTAGCTGTTACCCGCAGCTCCGTCCGCGTGAATCTCTGTTTATGTAATGAAGATTTTTCATACAAACTTTCATCTCATATTTCAACTCCTTAAAGGCATTTTTCGCAATAAAAGATAGCCTATGTTGTTCCCCGAGTTCTTATCTATCTTTATTGTTTTTCATCAAAATCGGTCAGACAGACGGAGTTACTTTCGCATTTGTAATATTAGTATGGAAGTATGGATATGAAATATCATAATCACAGTGAGATGTTTCGAGTTTTCGTAAAAAAAATAACATTAACAAACTGCTTCTAACAGTACCTACCTCGTATAGGTAGGTCATATTCAATGGGCGAATATCTAATTGGGGATGTTTGAATTAGTTTGACAACAAATATAATTCGTACTTATTTATAGAAATATAATTATGCGTTACCGCGCACGCTCGCTACACTCGCTTGGCTTGAGCTCTCGAGCGCAATTCTAACCTAACCTAACCCAATCTGCCTTCGACATAACTACATAACGCCGATGCGAGCGAGATGTGAACGAGCGTTTACAAAATGAACGCCGAGGCAGTATTTAAACGGCGATTTATACAATTTGGCTGCGACGTACCTACATATTAAATGATAAAACAAAACATAACAGAACAATTTACCGGTTGTAACTGGCAGTCAGCTTAAATAAGTAAGCCGGGGTCAACGACAAACGTTTGCTTTTAAAAGGTTTCAGCGAGTATGCCTCGACGGTATTTAATCAAATTTGTTTCAAAGTCAAACTCATTATTAATTTATTTAGACCAAGTGAATGACACTACAACGATACGTCACTAAAGCATGTCAGCCCATTTACATACGCCCAAATCGCTGATTACGAGTAGGTAAAGCCACGAGAACAGTCTTCTTAGTAATTGTTTTATGATGCTTTTTAGTCATCAGTATAGAAAGTCAAAACATAATTTTCTTTTGTGTTCTGTGGATCCATCGGTCGGTAGGAGGTCCTGTGCTTCTTCTATTACTTCATTGATAAAAATAGTGTCTTCCTATCGAGATTGTCGAAGTTCCGAACTGGAGCAACAACAGATAAAATATTTAAAAACAAAAGCAGCACAAGAATGTTATCAGATAATGGTCTAGTGCGTGACGTGGCGAGTGACGTCACTTGGCGTGATCCGAGGCACGTTCGCTAAACAAACAAGCGGCATAGTTGGCAACTAAATACTTTCAGATACATCGTTATCTCTCTGTTTTTGTAAACAACGCATATGTATCGTCCAGCACTCTTATATTTTGTTTTTATAGCCTTATAGTCTTAGACGAGCAAAACCAATGCATTTGCAGCTTGCAGCGGAACAATGTTTAGCTGCATACAGCGCCTTTGTTTTAGCCTTTCTTTTTTTTTTGTTGTTATCAACATTAAGTAACGATTACTGCATTTATCTATGCTGGTTAACTACGACATGGTATGTTTGTATGTTGGTAAACAGTAGCCAACGTCACTGCCAGAACAATGTAACTTTCAATAAGATAGATTTGGTTTTGAGATTAGCGTGTGCAAACATAGAAGTATAGTAGAATCGCATTCTACTATGAATAGTGTTAATGATCTGTGAAGAAACAAGTTTTATAAACATTGGAGATAATTTTTTTAAGAAAAATTGGATTTTATTACCAATATTTATTAATAAAAACTAAAGTTTAATTATACGCTTCAAACAACTTCCGTTGCATTTGCATCACAGGGTTTTGTTGGCAGACGAGCAGCCCACGTGATGGTAAGTGGTAACTATTGCTCATCGAAGACTCAGAGTCCCTAGCATTGCTCCTGCAATGCCAGAGACTCTGCTAAGCCGCTGCCCACCGTGAAGGGAGTAGAGTTGGTGAAAGGATTGAGGGAGATGAGGAAAAAGGAAAGGAAATAAATTGGACCTGCAGCACTTTCACTCACTGAATCCTTGTCACACTTGTCCTTCTCTTGAACCCTTTGTTTTGAAATCTTAACGGGCTCACAGCTTCGTTGTTTTGTAACTTGCCGTCTTGTATTAGCGGCTTTAATATATTGTATCTACTCCGCACAAGAAACAGGACACGGACTTGTTTAAAGGTCACGCATTTATTTATCCGGTTGAGTTAATTACAATAAAAAAGAATTTTAACATTTCATGTGACATTTTATAATAAAAAATCCTTAACGATCGATTCATTCGATAAAACAATATTAGGTAAGTATACTGTATATCTACTTACCAACATATTAGTACAAATAGTACAACAACAAACATTCAAACTGCCTAATATTATCATCGTTTATTGTCGTATTAAGAACAATATGACATCAAATGATTTCATAATTAACCTTTGGATGACCAGTGGCCGGTGGCTGTGACCCCGTCTCAATAGCTAAATATAACGAGTACGATAATTTATTACGCCGATGTTGTGCCAAATTACACATTGTTGGCGTAAACAACATTATGCAACGTTGACTTTAAAAAAACACAAAAACTGGCAAAAAGTACATCACTGGTCGGCCAATGTTGTTCCAATATTGTCGTGATCGCTGCTCGGTCGACCTTGGCGAGCGACACCAGTTCAAATGCCCACACAATCGGTACGAACGTGCTAATCAACGTAATAATAACACGAGTTGGCACTTGCTAAATAGGTACCTGTTCATGCTTGTTGTGTGTCTCACTCGGCACACAATATCATATTGATAGAGGAAACAATCGGCTGGTTGAGGTGCTTGGAGTTGCGGTTGCCGATCTACTTATTTTTAATCGTTACAATAGTGTACGTTTGTAAACTATTACTAAAGAATACTACATATTTAAAAGCTGCTAATTATTGCAAATCGTTTCTATGTCCCATGCATCCAAGCGCGCGATCAACACATTGGAATCAACATGATTGTTAAATGACTTGCACCAGGCGAATATAAACAATATTTAGAAAATTATCGAGAACATTTAGGTATATCTGTTGCGCAGTCTTATGCGTCTAATATAATAATGCTCATCATAATGTGCATAACGAGTCTGCAGCAACGGTACTTATTTACTGCTCTACATACGAGGTGTTTGCAGAGACCAATATAATATCGTCATTATTAATAATAATAATAATACCAGCCTGTTTACTGTCCCACTGCAGGGCAAAGGCCTTTTCTCATATAGAAAAGGCAAGAGCATTAATCACCACGCTTGCTCAAGGCGGATTGGCAATTTCAGACTTTTTAGCCTAGGTTTCCTCACGATGTTTTCCTTCACCGTCAGTCAGAAATGTCCAAGATAAACTTTAAAAATTACATATGATTTGAAAAATTACATTGGTACTTGCCCGGATTCGAACCCACTACCTCGTGTTTACGAAGTGGGTACCTTATCCACTGGACCATTTCGACTTTTCGTCATTATTACCATGTCCCAATACTAATAGTGCTCATGGCTATAGTATAAAACCGCTCAGATATATAGATTTGTGAGGTTTCTGCGTACTTCGCCAAGATGAATGGCGTTCTAACAAAAAAATAGCCAGCCGATATCCCAGACAAAGTGAAGATGCTTGAAGAAAGCCAATGTCTGGCAGTACGTAAATGTATTTCGGCTAAGATAATGATTTATTTGAGTTCAGATGACCTAGGCCCACAAAGGTCCACAAAGAATAAAATATATAATAATATCGGACTTTGTCAGAAA
Source organism: Parascotia fuliginaria (assembly GCA_963082885.1). NCBI lineage: Eukaryota > Metazoa > Arthropoda > Insecta > Lepidoptera > Erebidae > Parascotia > Parascotia fuliginaria. The sequence continues at coordinate 16,360,814 of OY720190.1, forward strand.
TTAACATCTATTATAATTAACCGACTTCAAAAAAAGGAGGAGGTTTCTCAACTCGACCATATACCTACATATTATTTTTTTATGTGTGTTCGCGGATAACTTCGTCGTTTATGAACCGACTTAAATTATTCTTTTTTTGTTGGAAAGGAGATATCCCAAGGGTGGTACCATGATAAGGAAACCAGGATCTGATGATGGCATCCCAGAGAAATCGAGAGGAACTTTCGAAAATCGTACTGACGACTAGTGCATTTGTTATTTTTTTCATTAATTATTTTAAGGCACTACTATTTAGTGAAGGTAGAGTCGATCTGATGATGGAGCACAAAGCCAGTCGAGGGAACTCTTCAACAATTTACAGCAATTACCTACTTGGCGTCCAACTTGAAAAAATTATAAAATATCTACTTATTTCATTATTTCTGATTAACTAAATCAAAATACGAATTACTTTGTGCTATGTTAATTTATTTTTTACTTTTTGTTTCCTTCCAATTTGAAGTCGGTTTTTTTTTGTTAATTTTTTTTTATTTAAGTATTACCTACTCTAAATTTTAATTCAAATTTGTTATTTAAAAAACCTATAACAATAGCCAGCCCGAAACCAAGATGGCCTTAACTTGAGTGGAATGAACCTCTGAAGGTTTCCAAGTTTGCAATTTGTTGCGAATTTTAATAAAATTATTATTACTCAATTAGATTCTGTATGTGGCATATTTATACCCTAGCTTTTCGCGGCGCAGTTTCACCCGCGTCTTTGCTTACTGCTCTGGTCCCGTCGCCAGTAGCGTGATGTTACATAGTCTATAACCTTCCTCAAGAACTGGGCTATCAAACGCAAAATAATTATTCAAATCCGACTGGAAGTAGCAGAGATTAGCGCGTTTAAACAAACAAACTCTTCCGCTTTAAATAATAGATTACATACACAACATTGTCTTAAAAACCACTTTGTTGTTATAACTTCCTGTGTAAAAACATGCACACTTACGGCAAAACTAGTTTGTAAATTCAAGATCTTTGAAGCACGCAAAATAAGCAACATCTGCAGGAACATCGATGATCGTTAGTTGGAGCAAGCTAGTGCTATAGCACGCAACTCGGCAGACGTTTTAGGATAGCCTCCGGCCAGGAGGACTGACAAACTGTAGAATGTAGACACTGGAGACGTAAGGCGGGAGCCGACTATCATGACAATAGGCTAATTGGTTACTATTCAAATTTTAGGCTATTTCCAGAATCGCACATTTGACTAAGTATAATACTAATTTAACAAAGTACAGAAACCGGCACGATTATGTGTATTTTTGTGTCTTAGGAAACTTTAATTTTCGACAGTTATCTGTAAGAAGTACTTTACATGTGCTAAAGTCATAAGGCGGTGCGCTGTGATCGTTCATAACTAACAAAAAGAGCGCAATGTGCACATAGGAGAACCGGTAACTGTCGAAGTCCACTGTTAAATCACTACCAGCCTTCTAGGCTAGGAGTTACTGTTACCTAAATCTTAGAGGTAATCGCTAAATCTTCAATACCGTTATCGTAAATTGTGGTTTCGTTTCCTGAGATTTACCTGTAACCTAGTTAATAATGAATAAATATGAATAAATATGGTTCAAGAATTATGTATTTGAGAGGTAAGTAATCTAAAATATATAATTCTTGAACCACAAATAAAATAAACGTAGTTTTCCGACATTTACGTAATAAAAATAACAGACGTAAGACTTTTATAACAAGCAATTATGTATTCATGACATCCCTACCTGTTTTAATCGTGGGAATGTCATGATAATTTTAATTCAATGATGATTTTATTCCTATGAATTCATCATAGTCAATCTGATTCCTAAATCATTACCAAAATTATGTAAATTAGTGAACACGCTTCTATTTTACTAATTAATAGTACATTTAAAAATTGCTTTAGTTCCTGTTACGACGACGACGCCAACGGATACGACCAAATATGGAGAATCTTTTATAAGGTTAAAACATGTTTATGTTTGCGTCTATAAACATGTGGATCGGATGTAACCATTCGTTAATTATGGCATAACAGCCCGTAAATTAGTAAAATTTTTAAATAAAGTTGCACACGATTATGACTAGACTATTTACTTAATTAATACTTTATGAAATTGGGAAATTTGGAGACCCTAGTCCGCACGGGTGATCAAGTAACATTTGGCATCCACGACAATCCACAAATAATATTCTGCAATTTGGGGGTCTAGCATGCCTTTTCACGATACATGTATTTAACGTTTGGCCACTGCTTAAATCTACAATAATTACTTTAATACGCTTGTTCCAACAAGAACTGCGTGTCAGTCAGCCAGTTAGATTCAATAATAATATAAATACCTACAGTATCGACCAAATCCATTTTCGGACAATGTAAACAAACAGTTTTTTCAATATTTTTCTATCAAAAACTCCATAAACGATGACACATGGGTTTATACACATTCTGTTCACTATATACTTCATTTTGCAACTATTTCTACTAATGATTAATAATCAAATCTAGTTTATTTAATAAAATTACGAATTACTTCTTCTTCTTCTTCTCCTTTTTTTTTGGCAACTGAGCCGACGATTGTGTCAGCTATTTCTGCCAGCGTCAAGTTTAGAATAATATATTCTTGTTGATGATATTAATGGTATATTACAATGATAAAAAATATAAAAAATGTGGATGAAATTAAATGACATCCATCTTCCGTGAAAACAAAAGATCTACGAATTACTTTTTGCGGTCGAATTAAGACGTCAAAATGATTGACAGTTTTATTTTTTCTGTACTCTATATTGTCTTTGAAAACCAATGTTGTAATTTATCAGAAGAAATAAGTTTAACCAATACATAATTATCATAGGTACATAATATTTTGTCATTTGCCCCCGCAAGTCTGAGTTCATTTGTTTTATTGTAATATAGTATAATAAAATCGTAACATACATACAAATTCCATATAATCAATATTTCACAATTTTTTATCAGGCGGGAAAATATTCAAAAGTATCCCAGTATTCCATTTCAGTCCGTGGTCAAATAGTTGTAATTAGAGGTCAATGCTTAATTTAAATTACATTTATTTATACATTAGGTAAATTGTTTGTCTTATTATCTTATAGTTTATAAGTCAACGGTTACAATAAAATAAAATACCATATTTAACATAAATACAAGTATTTGGAGTAATAAAAATAACAAATCAAATAGAATTAATCGATTACGCAAATAGAGTATTAGTAAACGTAATATTATTTAAAAATGTTAGAAAAAAAGAATGAGAAATTATTATTTAATTATGTATGATGAATGATGATTGATGATTGATGACATTAATTTTATTTTTATCATCCCTTTCCCCATCACTAGTAAATTCATGAAACCATAGACAATGGCAATATGGAGGATTGTTTACATTGTCCGAAATTAGATTTGGAATGGACTGTACGTGTTATGCTCTGTATTGGAACACAGAAATGCAGACAACTTGTCAAAGCTTGCATAGTGTAAATACGTAACTAAGACTACGTATTGTTCTTACATTTTCGAAAAATACAAGTTAAACTGGAGAAAGTTGCCAGTATTCACATCATTTATTGTTTGTTTCAGATGAAGATGTGGCCCCAAATGGATGAACAGTCAGCTATTGACGTGAAGGTTCACGACCGACCATTAGATCTAGTATATTTAATGAAAATCTGGTGAGAAATCCAACTGGCTAAAACTACTTCAGCACAATTTTAAGTGTATGTCGTTTCACTCAGATCGTATACATTACATACCTACCTAGAATGCTGCAGTATATTAAGGAGACTAATAGTATTACGAACAAACAGTAATATGTGGAACGAGGACTAGAACCGTTGTGTAGATAAATTAGATAAAACTTAGTTTACCTTACTACTATACTTATGAAATCTACTTCAGTTTGATGTAATTTTATACACACATCGTTATTATTGAACGTAAATATGCTATGAATGCGATTGCTGATTGGAATTCTACTTAAATCGCGTAAAATCTTAGAATTATCAGCAAACTGAGTTAATGGGCCGAATAATAGAATATCTGTTACTAATAGAGGTCAGAATTAACACTAATTTTTACTTTGACGCCTTGCAACGTTAGAAGATATAAACAGAGGTTCGCTTAGGGTACGAGACTTTACCACACCATTAGTTGTGATCATGTCATATATAGACGTACATTTATACTTTTATGTAAGTAATGGCGAAAAATAGCACAACTTGCACATATCTATAAGATCAAAGAAAAGAATGGCGCATTTATGTGCTCTGATTCCAATACCAACGCGTGGTGCATTGTAGTCAAGACCTGAGCCAGTCGTATTATATTTATAGCATAAATTTTCCGTTTATAGCTCGTACAAAGCCCTCTATTTTCAACCGTCAATCAATCTAAGAATCAATAGAAGTTTTTTTCAATCTATCTCTCGGAACAGCCTATCATTAATAGAAAAATATAGCAGTGAAAGCTAATGAGTGGGTTGTCTACAGATGATCGTATATCAATAGTAATAAGGGGCTAGGCGACAGTCATCGTGCGTGTACTTGGCAAAAAGATGTTTGTGTTTCATAGCATATTAACTGAGCACGTAGTTGCTAGATATTAACGATTAGTATGCATCAGGAATGACGTTATTTTTGTACACTTGTTGAATTTACACGTCCATAGCAACTAGGTCAGTCTATAATTTACCAATAAATCGATTGACGACACGTTAGACACGCCTCAGTAAAAGCTGAGGAAATAATGAGGTTTATGAATATTTCATGTTCGTGTACTTCAATTTTTTTTATATTATATCGATCAAATAATAACACGTTCTGAACAATAATACATTGGAAGACATTTGTCCTCATATTTTTGTTCCATATGACAACTCCAAGCAGTATTGCTTATAAGTCATGATAACAATGTGAACTAACTAAAATGTAGTAGCTACCTATGATTTTACTAGACTTGCTTGTTTTCAATGAAATTTAATTTTTAGCAGATGTTAATTGGAAAACGCGGCACATGGACATCTACTGACATGGACATGGCCTGTACCTTGCTTTTAACAGCATTGGAAACTAGTTAGGTCCAGTAGGAATATATTAGTAACATTACCCAGTTGGTGTTGCTTTGATTGCGATGTTTTGTATGGTGAAGGAAATACCATTAGCCCATTCGGGCTGCTCCAACGAGGGTATTTAGAAAATTTTCGCCACCAGTTGGCGCCACTTCAACTGTCACATTGGGCCAATTAGGGGTTAACTTTTAAAAAGCACTTGACAACTAGACCTGACGCATCGGTGCTGCCTCCTCGTGGGCGCCATTTTAGAAAACCCTCTCAACAATTTTCTTTTGTCCTTATGGTCTACACGTAAATTATTATCTTCATTTTTAAAAATGAACACAAAAATTGGCGAAATGAACACTGAAAAATATTTGTTTTGATAGCGCTGCCAAATCGAAGACCTTTTACCAAAGTGGCGCCAACTGGTGGCGAAAATTTTCCTAAACACCCACATTAAAGCGAGAAGACAGAAGATAAATTTTGTTGTATCCGATCACTTTTGGCTAGCTGAAGCACTGAATTGTTTATAAGGGTGGTGATATCATTTTCAGTGTCATAATTTATGCAACACGTTGTAGCTAGCATTTAAGTACTAGTGATTAAACATGAATAGCTAAAGTCAGCGCTTGCCAAAAGCCAAGATAGCCTACAACAAAATCAGAAAATCTAGTATTCCGTAACTCTATGTGGGTACGTTTAAAGAATAAGTTTTAGAAGACTAAAAACCAGGTAATTTGCCAAGTTGCTCTGTTATCGCCAGTGAGTTAATCACAAAGCAGGCGCTACACGCACTAACATCGTGCATCGTGTAAGTTATCACCCTAAGTACTCTTGCCGGCGTTTACAAAAAATATTTTACTATTAAAAATGGGTGACGTACTGTATGCGAAGACTCACGTAACGTTTAGTCACGGCATGGAAGACATTAAATACGGGGAGTATCAGGAAGTATTCCAACAACGAGCGGAATTAATTTATTGCTTTGACATTATTGGTGGCTATTAGGTATAACTAATTTTACTAAACCGCTCCATCATAGATTTTGTCATATAAAGTAAAGAGCCCAGTTGTATTCGATAAATTAAATAAGATACTTAGTAAAAATAAAATATTTTGATAGGAAATTCTAAAGGTTAATCAACTATTGCTACTAGTGTACATAATGTCAATGTATGTAGGAGCAAGTATCTCGTCAGGAACAAAGCCTAAGCAAAGAGGTTCTAACAAAGTCACAATGCTCCTTTGTTAGAGAATGCACCCAAGCATTAGGTAGGTAGCTGCCTAAGTTCTTACAACGTATTTCAAGGCGAAATTTCGCACGATAGTTATGTAACTTAGTTCCTGTTGGCATCTGTCCAAAACAGACAATTTAAAAAATCGTTATATTTGAGAGGATATTTCAAGCAAATTTCGTTTGCAATATTCAGTGGACGCAAATAGCAACCGCCTACACCTAACCTCTCGCTTAAAATGGCAACTTGCTTATGATGAACAGACAACTATGTTTCTTTAAAATATGTTTACTTTCGTATTTATTTATAGTAAAGCTGTTTTTTTAGTGCATGGGTTGACTGTCAGGTTTAGCATAAAACCTGAATATTGACTTTCACCGCGGGCCGAGACTCTGCTTGCTTTGAGCCGATAAACAAGCTTTCAAAGTTTAGTGCGTTTTAAAGTTGTTTGACGAAAAAACTACAAGCTATAGTAGACACAGAATACATTATACCTTTCCATTAAAAACAATTAAGTCGATGCTTGTATAATTATGCAAAGTGCCAGGTAAATAAAGCATAAATCACAACGATAAGGTTTTCTTTTCAAGTAGCGTTAACTTGAATCTCACATTCAGTAAAAATGTTTGTTACGACTCTGCGCCTAAACGGCTAAACCGATTACGTTGAAAATTGGTATGTAGATATATTCGGTGCCGGAGACGGACATAGACTACTTTTTATCCCGATAATCGGTCTGGTTCCCGAGGGATACAACAGAACTTATTTTACGCGCGGGCGAAGCCGTAGGGCGCAGCTAGTATATAGCATTATGATTATGTATGTACCTATGTAAATAATTCTGAATTATAAAAATGGCACAAGTAATACCCATACTAAATATTTAAAAGATAATGTTTAGATAAGAAATGAAACCCGGCTTAGATCGAGCATTCTAACTGGGCCGGAAGTGAGTTTTTTCCAGAATTTTGCGCATATCTCTAGATAGACAGAATACTAACATTTAATCTAAGGGCATGATGAAAAGTCTCCTGTCGCATTACCACTTTCAGACGAAAAAAAAATTAGGCCCTTTCCGACTTCACGAAGAAAGTTAACTAAGAATTCAAGTTTAAAACATTTTCGAGTTTTATCCGAATGAAGTCCTTGCGAGTTTTTGATAGGATCTGTAATAAGTGTTTTCGAATCTAGCAGATTGAATCAGCATCTAATACGACGGACGCGGCAACTATACAACTTTATGTAGTTTATCAGTTGTTTAGTACCCATAACACAAGCAAATATAATTGCTTAACTTGGGACTAGACGGCGCTGTGTGAATGTGGTAGAATATTATTATATTATTATTATTATTATTATTATAAGAACGGCAGCGACACCTAAACATACGAAAGCTAAATTTAGCGCGCCGCTACACGCAGTAGCGATTAGGTATTAGTGAGTCACCTGTTTATTTACTAATAACAATGTGAACACGTATTAAAAATGAGTTTCTATTCAATTAAAGCCAATAGATAACAATCATTGTGAGACATTGTGAAAAACAATCTAATTAATAAAGTTGCAATGTCCGACGGTAATAGTCACGCGCGTCATAATTATGTGAATTGCCCTCTGTTACTCTCTACAGTAGTAGTAGGATTTAGATAATAGCTATGTCGCTAATGTAATCTTATTCAAATTAAACAAGTGTAAAGTCTTTCTGTTGATAAGCTCTTACCGACTCATAGGTCAATCACCTATTGCTGACCCTAACACTTTTAAATAAGCCTTACATGAATAGCATTTTCCCATCAATAAAAAAGTTGCTACATCAGTAAATGGTAAGTATCTATTATGTAGGAACGAACTCATGGTCTGTAAGAAAAATAGAATAATGCTGCTTAAAAGATAAAATCAATATGAAATGAGAGAGCTGATAGGAGTTTGATAACTCTAATACCATTTTTTAAAAGGTTTTCCCTTTTTAACCTTTTATAAGACTCTGGTCATTATATGCTCACTTCATTAAGAACTCTAATAACCTTGTAATAGAGTTCAAAAGCGATTAATTAGTATTATAACTAGTGGTTTATAAAGAATTTTGTGCAGTACATTTATACAATGTGTCATTGTACTTGATAAATAAAGTGCTTCAAATCTATTCACTATTGATTATAAAAAGATTTCAATGGCTTACATAGGACAAGAGCCTACTTGAGAGATAAAGTATCTTTCACTAAAGCAGAATATTTAAAAACTTAAAGGTCATAACTCAATTTTCTGAGAGGCTGATTGACTACCATTGCCTACTTAGCAACTATTATTTCATCATTTATTATTACACATATAATGCTGGCTATGTGCCAGTAGCTATGCATCTTCTATCCTACTTTTTATTAGTATTCTTAAAAATAATTAATCAAAGAACTTAATAAAAGTCTTTGAGACACAAAATGTCAGAGATGAGATGAGTATTGAATGAAGATCTCGAGAGTTAAAGGGATTTGGCCTATTATTACAGCCTCAAATTATAAGAACAAGAAAGTACACATAAAAAGCTCAAGCCTAGATCATCATGGTAGATTGATAATTTCAGATTTATATTTAAGTATATTAGTTATTACTCTTAATGATTTCCTTTATAATTATGTCAATAATAGTCACACTTTTATGTGCTTCAACCATTGGATTATCACTACAATATATATTAAATAGGTATCTAATCAATTGTTATTTTGCTACAGTCTATAAACAATAATCATAGCTATGTTGTTATTGTTATCAGTATTTGTTCATACATGTTTTTGTGCAAACCAATATATAGAATGTAAGTATTCATTTGTTAGCAAAACATCATTTAGAATACTTACTTATTTTGCATGACAAACATTACCACTGATAAGATTACTGTTATTCTTTAATCTTTAGCTCCTTGGGTACAAAACCTACGATTTAGCACCAAAAGCAACTTTGTTGTCAAATGTATGTAAATATCCATGGCATTAGGCAATTCTGCCATATGTCCCAGTAGTACGTGTAAAGGCTATATCTAAGTACTCACCCACATACAGAGCGGCTCCTGCATCATGAACGCCATGACATCGACAAACTGCTCGGTGACATTCCTGGTACCGTTAGCAACGGACACCGGTGCCGCAGTCATCACCAGCGTCGCTTCAGTTTCACCAGGCTCCGCCATCGCTTCTTGACGGCCCTGAGTCGCGTTCACACGCCAGTTCGGGTCACTAGTCACACTCAACGCGTAATAAACAGCGATTGAAAGCAGCGAAACACTTCCCGCGGTATAAACCTTGAGATTTGGCAAGGGCAACCTATCTACTAGTGTCACAGGCATGACGAACGCACGATTGTAATCTAGCGCGGTAAATAAACACTTAAACTACACCACAATTTAGAACATATTGACATTGGACTGTTTTAGAGCGCAGTTTTTATCAAAATACGGAGAGAAATGACTCTCAATCAAACACATTGACAGACATGATGTGTTACCATTTTATAAAATAAATAAAGATAACCCTGTTAAAAAAATAAATTATAACAAATATGGGTAGTTTTACGAATTTAATTTATAGGAGATTTAATCAACAGCAGGTTTGTGTCAACAATACTAGTAAACTTTGTATGGTAACATTTGTAAATAGTTTTAAAAGTAGGTATTTATTTTTATGGCTTTCGTTTAAAAATATTGTAACAAAAACGCAACAATTTAGAATAGAAAGTAATTAGGGATAAAACAAATATTACTTAGCATTTTCTATTCTGAATAATCGTTTATATTAAAACAACACACTTTAGTTATTTTATAAGTTCAATTAACTAAACTGTTTTAATTTTAAACGATCGTCGTCACGTCACATTACATCTCAGCTGACACCTGACCTGACTGACACTGACATATCGCCAGTTCGATTCGAAACATCGTTTCACGGTTTCAGGCACGCAGATAACAAGTTAGTATATTCTATCACTTTCTGTCATATGAAGTGTAATGAACGTAGAGCGGGATATGACAACTTTAATGCTACAAGTGTATTTTTACTGTCTATCTACTATAAACTAGTACCAATCAGCAGATTCATTCATTAATTGATGTTTAGTATTGTAAATTATGCGATTTGTTTGTGATCTTACAGTGATAAATATTATTTAACCATGTCTGAGAGAGACTACGCACCGCTAAGCATAGCCTGCGTTCGCGGACTATGCGACAAGATATACGATAAACGTAAATTTGCCGGCGTTGAAATTGAAAAGTAAGTGTTACCTACTGCTTTACGACAGTCAACCCCATTTTTTTAACTATCTCTATATATTCATATGTACTAGGTATTCTCATAATATCTGTAGACTTAAGTCGAATTTCTTTGCCAATTTCGTTGTTGTGCGCAGAATGGTAAAGGACTTCAATGACGCAAAGAACACGAGTCAGATCAAGCGACTGATTCGAGTGCTGGGACAGGATCTGATGTCTTCAACTAATCCCAATGTTAAGAATGGAGCTCTCATGGGACTGTCCTCAGTAGCTGTCGGTTTGGGAAAGGTATGTAATAAAGTAGCTGTATTGTATCCAGACATCTATCTAGATATGGAATCGCCCCCTTTTTACGCGTGGGTGTCGTAAAAGGCTATCCAGGAAATACCAGGTAACCACCAGTGTCATGTGCATACTAAATGTTATCCTTTTGACCTCTCAACCTGTCTGCTACATGTGGTCACTATGACCAACACCTTTAAGCAAGCAGTACCTTTTGATGATATCAGATAATTCCTATGGATCTCAGAAAACTGAAAAGAAAATCTGACTGTGCCTTACCTCTGTAATTTACTAAGAGTAAGATAATTTTGCTTATAATAATATTTTGTGTAGTGTTAAATAAGTAGTGTGTGTGTGAGTAGGGTTGCATAGAGTACCTGCCAGAGCTGATGCATCCGATCGTGGCGTGCTTCAGCGAGAGCGAGTCGCGCGTACGCTACCAGGCGGCGGAGGCTCTGTTCAATGTGCTAAAAATCGCGCGCGGCGCGGCGCTTCCGCACTTCCCGCTCGTGTTCGACGCGCTCGCCCGCCTTGCTGCCGACCCCGAGCCTCAGGTCAAGCAGGGCGCTGAGCTGCTCGACAGGCTAGTCAAGGTACACACACTACTCCTTCACATAGACCATTGTAACATTTTTTTTTATACAACTTTGGTGGCAAACAAGCATACGGCCCACCTGATGGTAAGTGGCAATCATAACCTATAGAGATGACTGTGTTTTCAAAGTATTACGAAAGTAATAATGCTTAGAAGACCACGGGGAATGAGAAAGGAAAAGGGAAAAGGATCAGGACCGAGAGGGTATTTGGGCTGCCGGCTCTTTTACTAACCGAGCGAAACACATTAGCATGAAAACTAATATTCTTACGTCAATCTTCTATGAGCATCACGTTAGTCTTCCTAAGAGATTCATTGACATTGTATTTGTAGTGAATGTCACTAATGTATCCCAATCACACTACTCTGAGACACTCCTTACAATGTAGGTAAGAGTATTAAACTGCATAAGTCACAAAATTCTGTAATGACTTCCACAGTATATCAGTCTTTCCTCACCAATCTTAAGCTGATTACCTATTCTATAATCCCCATACCGCTACCAAGTGTATCTTAGTGGTACACGGCAAGATACTTTGGCGATCCGATTCACTCCACAAAATCATTAGGTCTGCTGGCATTCCTCGAGGAGCTGGGATGGATCGAGTGATCGCCACCCACCCACACGCAAAATACGCGCACAGTCGTGGTGTTGCAGAAAACAGCCCGTTCATACCATACCAAGTGTATCTAAAAAGATATAACTAAGTAATAAAAAAACAGCCACTGGATGCAACGCCTTGAGTCGACCCGATCTAGCCCTGTAGCTATTCAGAGTTGTGGAGAAATTTCATTATGAATAAAGACTCCAGGACTTTCGCGCGATGTCTAAATGAATGTTTCTTAGAACACACTGTGCGCATGTGAAACTTCGCAACATATACCTATCTAAAATACCTTTAAATGTTACTTATAGGACTAATACCAGGTTAATCTAATGAAAACAATGGCTTGAATTTTTGCCTTAGCTGCTGTAGCAGTAGTGATCGACAAATTAAAGTATTACTGAAAGAATCATGAACTGCATATGATTTATATTATTTATCTTGGAATAAGACACATATATAAATACTATAATGTAAGTCATGTTTTCGTGCAATTATTTAACTACCATACATACTACATGTGCCGGTTGTGTCGTTGCCCTCGCTTCAATGTCCTTGTAAAACATATAGGTACACATGAAAAAAAGAAATAATCGATTCGTATGTTCATGGTTCTGTATATTATTGAGAATTAAAAGCACGAAACGAGAATTTTTTTAAATGTTTACAAAAAGCTGCAATTTTCTTTCTTACTTTTTGTCATTCAAAGGCAATTTAAATACATGAATCATATTTAGACCACTACACTACACACTGGAATTGTGTAACAACCTCCTTGTCATTAAGTTTTGTTAATAAAATGTGCAATATAAAGAAAATACACATGCTCTTAAACTAAAGTAAAGCTGAGTCATATACTTCGCACGTCAAAACCCGCAGCTATACAAACTATACAAATCACAAACAATATACTGAGTAGAGGTACATACTTAGCGGACCCCAACTGTTCCCTGTCGCGTCGTCGTGACTTTGCCGATAAAAGTGAACATAAACAACTATTTACACAAGACAAGTGGTACGCGTATCGTTAACACCTAAATATTGTTACATTTTTATTTTATTTATTTGGTTTCGATTCATGTCACTTATCGCCTCTGACGTTTTATTTTATCCAGTGATTGGCAAAGTATATGATTATTGAGGTATCATAATTATGTGCACAAATTTACAATATATACTAAATTAATAGTATATGCTATATACATTTTCAGGATATAGTAACAGAATCGCAGACTTTTGAGCTGGCGTCGTTCATCCCGATGTTGCGCGAGCGCATCTACACGCGCAACGCGTTCGCGCGCCAGTTCATCGTGTCGTGGGTGTCGGTGCTGGACGCGGTCCCCGACATCGACCTCATCGTGCACTTGCCCGAGCTGCTCGACGGACTCTTCAAGATGTTGGACGACGCCAACTCTGAGATCAGGCGAATGTGAGTCTTAACGCTGAAGGTTAGAGTCGATAATAATAGCAACAATATTTTAGCGGTTTTTTGATGCAGGTGTGACGTACAGCTGAACGAATTTCTGCGAAGTATAAAGAAGGATCCGTCGAGAGTGGACTTTCAAGCGATGATCAATATACTTATCACACACGCACAGTCGCCTGAAGAAATGCTGCAGGTAATGTATACAATTGACAAATAGTTTATACTTGGAACAGTAGGTACGGTGTGTGTGTTACAAAGTGCTAGTGTGTGTAGCTGACGGCCATCACTTGGATCAAAGAGTTCGTGGAGCTGGCGGGCGGCAGCATGCTGCCGTACGCGTCGGGCGTGCTGGGCGCCGTGCTGCCGTGCCTCGCCTACCACGACGAGCCGCGGAAGAGTATCCTTTGTGATAGTGTCTTACACCCTTACACCCAACCATAACGGACTTACATAAATTACATGTATACCTGGTATATTGTTCGAGCAATAAACTCCTAAGCACAACTCAGGTATTCGCGAAACAGCCGCCACAGTCAACTTCCAGCTTACAAAGTTGGTGGTGTCATCCCCCGAAGAGTCCCCTCCTCGGGACGTAGCCGAGGGAGGCGACACGGAGGGAGAGGGGAGGCTGAACCTCGACGCGGTCGTCGCAGTGCTTACACAAATGTTACACCATGGCTCAGTACACACCAAGGTTGCGACGCTGGACTGGATACTGCATCTTTACAATAAGCTGCCTAGTGAGGTTTGTAAAAAAAAATTATTTTTATTCTCGATAGTGGCTAACTCTTGATGATTTGTGCTGCTCGTAAAATACTGTTTGATGTTCCTCCACCTGCTTCTGCCATTTAAAAGAAGAAAATCAAGCATCATACTTGCTGCCATAAGCATAAAATCTGTCTACTGCTAATGCAGTGCTACACTATTTAGGAGCACTGGCGGATCCAGTATTTGAGTTTGGGGGGGCTTGACCATTGGTATCTATATAGTGATGAATTAGATAGCGAACGAGGAAGTGAAAGTCAGCTATGAGATAAGGTAATAGGTGGGAGCGGGAGCCACAGTGAAAGTAGCGAGCAGAGGGTAGGAGTTCTGTAAAGAACTAAAGTAGGTAGCGAGCGGAGGGCGGGCGCCAGTGTAAAGTAAATAGTGGGGGGTGAGTGATCCAGTGATGCACTAAAGTAGGAAAGCGAGCGGGAGGGGGGGCTCAGTGATGAGCTCAGACAGCGAGCGTGGGCAGGAACCAGTATTGAGCTAACCTCAGATTAGGATTTGGCGGAAGGACGGTGAGGTACGGCACTAAATAGCCCTTCCCTTCTGCATAGCGCTCGGGAGCACTGGCACCCATCACTAATGTGCGTGTGTGCGCAGATGTTCGAACAGACGGACAAGCTGTTCGCGGGCGCGGTGTCGAGCCTGACGGACCCGGCGGACGACGTGGTGCGGCGCTCGCTGGCCGTGCTCGCCGAGGTGTGCTCGTGCGCGCCCGCCGCCCACCTCCGCGCTGTTGGTACGTCACCTGATGACTCCTGCGTGCTCGCCGAGGTGTGCTCGTGCGCGCCCGCCGCCCACCTCCGCGCTGTTGGTACGTCACCTGATGACTCCTGCGTGCTCGCCGAGGTGTGCTCGTGCGCGCCCGCCGCCCACCTCCGCGCTGTTGGTACGTCACCTGATGACTCCTGCGTGCTCGCCGAGGTGTGCTCGTGCGCGCCCGCCGCCCACCTCCGCGCTGTTGGTACGTCACCTGATGACTCCTGCGTGCTCGCCGAGGTGTGCTCGTGCGCGCCCGCCGCCCACCTCCGCGCTGTTGGTACGTCACCTGATGACTCCTGCGTGCTCGCCGAGGTGTGCTCGTGCGCGCCCGCCGCCCACCTCCGCGCTGTTGGTACGTCACCTGATGACTCCTGCGTGCTCGCCGAGGTGTGCTCGTGCGCGCCCGCCGCCCACCTCCGCGCTGTTGGTACGTCACCTGATGACTCCTGCGTGCTCGCCGAGGTGTGCTCGTGCGCGCCCGCCGCCCACCTCCGCGCTGTTGGTACGTCACCTGATGACTCCTGCGTGCTCGCCGAGGTGTGCTCGTGCGCGCCCGCCGCCCACCTCCGCGCTGTTGGTACGTCACCTGATGACTCCTGCGTGCTCGCCGAGGTGTGCTCGTGCGCGCCCGCCGCCCACCTCCGCGCTGTTGGTACGTCACCTGATGACTCCTGCGTGCTCGCCGAGGTGTGCTCGTGCGCCTCTACTACGTTCTACACATCTTGCTCGAGCTCCATTCAAAACAAACGGGGAAAATTTATGCATTATACCTACTCCTACACCATACTTGTGTTTCTAAACTAATATTTACCTTTATTTATAATTTCCAGGAGACTTGGAGTCTAGTCCTTATTATTACAAGTTCCTACAAGCGTTACTGCGACTGTTAGCCGCCGACGAAAATTTATTAGAAGATAAAGGCGCTTTTATTATTAGGTGAGTACAACTAGACAACATATTTGTATTTTTGATGAACATTTTAAAAACAGTCACGAAGGCTGTTAAAAGCGTTCATACTTAAGAGTAGGAACGTCGCAATTTAGTGTCATTTTTGCGTGGTTTTTAATTTTTATTATTTAATCGGAGGTATATTTTATAAATGTTTTCAGAACTCTTTTTATAATTACGTGAAACCGGTATAAAAAGTATGTAACAATATTGCTTACAGTTATTTTACTATATAAATAACGCCATGGAAGTTTTTTTTATCTATTATTTGCATACAAATAGAACTGTAAGCATTATGGTTACTTACTTTTTATAGTTTTCAAGTAATTATAAAAAGTATTCTAATACTTTTTTAAAATAAAGCTCCAATTAAAAACCACGAAAATATGACTCTAAATCGCAACTTTGTCACTCTTATGTGTAAACGCTTTTAAATAATGAAAACAGTTGTCGATCTATTAGTCGACAATTGTTATAAAAAATTATAATATTTGTTAGTAAAAAATTGCCTCATATCGCTCTAGATGGCGTTGTGCCTTATTTATAGATCGCGATATGGTTTCGTTCCCACCCGTAGTATATAAGGTGAAAATTTTTGTTGTTAGTCAGTACCTCAAGAATTTCAAGAAATAAATAAGTGTTCTTTTAAAGTGAGCTGTGTTATTAAAAGTTACCCGGACCCTGGAATATTGTTCATGGTCCTTCGAGCCGGATAAGCACGACGTGTTTTTTTGTCTTCGGTGGTCATCAGTGGTGTTGGTAAACATCACCTGCTACGTCTACTGGATAGTGGATCGCTGTCCAGATCACATCCCTACTGCGAGGGTCCAGGAAGGTATCTTGGCGGTAGTGGAACCGGAGGAAGTAATCTCCGGAGGGAAGCAACGGAAGCAGGAGGCACGGAATTGGCCAAGGCAGAACTGGTGTGGAGGTGCTCTAAAGCGCCACTTGTACGACATGAGAGGTTACGTCGATTGAACAATCAAGTGTCAGTGAGGACCGTATAAATTGTGAGTACATTTTCACCTTTACTACTTAGAAGAAATTAACTTTGAAGAAAACAGATAATCACGCAATTTTGAACTTTAAAGTCAAGAATAGTGAAACTTGCAAAATTGATCTAAAAGTTAGTTGGGACTTAGTTTAGTTCTAAGTAAAAGGTGGTTTAGACGGGATACTCATGTTCTTTTAAGATTGTTGTGTGTTTCAAGTTAGTTTGTTTTTGCAGTTATTTTTTTTTATCTAAAATTTAGACTTTTGTAAAAAAAATGGAATCTTTTAGCGCTTTACAGGAGGATGTTAGGGCAAATATGCTCAAGGCAAGAACTAATTTTAAAAAATCTCCCAAAGAGCGGTTAACGGTTCCATATGTAGAGACTAGACTCGAAAGTTTGGAGCAGCAATGGACTTTATTCTATAGCACTCATATAAAAATTGTAACTCAAACTAAAAGAAGCGACTTGTGCATTTCAGAGTATTATAAGGACTCCGTGTATGATGTTGTGGATGAATTATATCTTCAGTATAAGACTGAATTGAAAGAATTGTTAGTAAAATTAAAATCAACTGAGTCAGCTGCTAAGTCAAGTGATATTCCTACTAATGAAAAACCTAAAGGTCGTGTTAAGTTGCCTGAAATTAAAATTCCTGTTTTTTCGGGTAAATATAACGAGTGGCAGACATTCAGAGACTTGTTTTCTGGACTTGTGCATGAAGACAGGGATCTTGATGATGCTCAACGATTTTATTACTTAAAGGGTCATTTGACCGGAGAAGCAGAGCAATTGCTTCGGAATATTCAGACAACTTCTGACAGCTATAGAGTTGCTTGGGAAAAGCTAAATAAAACCTACAATAATAATCGTTTTTTGGCCAATGAAATATTAAAGCGGTTACTTAATCAAAAGATCATAGCAGCTGAATCAGCATTTGAAATTAAGAAATTAATAAACACAACGTCAGATTGTTTAGACGGTATAAGAAATATAGGTGTAGATGTATCATCATGGGACATTCTGATAATACATATAATAAGTAGCAAATTAGATAAAGAAACGCGAAAAGCTTGGGAATTTCATGTGTCATCAGACCCAACAGATGAACTACCTACCTTTAAGCAATTTTCTGAGTTCTTGATAGGTCGCTTCCGAGGGTTAGAAAATATGGAAACTAGAGAAAAATCTAACGTAGCTCTACGGAGTACAAAGTCTTTTCATGTTGTTAAGGATAAAAATTATATGGTAGTATCTTGTGTGTTTTGCGCGGCTGATCACAAAATAACTAATTGCAAAAAGTTTTGCAAAGAATCGAACGAAAATCGACGTAATTTCGCTATGGAGAATAATTTATGTTTTGTTTGTTTAAAGGCTAACCATTCTGCCAAGTACTGTAGAAACACTGTCCGATGCCAGGTGTGCAAACGTCGCCACCATTCTTTATTACACCCTACTGGTGTTTCAGGGTCTTTGGAGGACGAGATTAATACGGTTCATGAGGGAAGCTCGGCATCTTATAAAAGCACGCCGAAGGATGATGTGGCACTAAACAGCCACAAATTAACCGCACAAGCGGAGGATTCTAGCAGCAATAAATTAACCGCACGAGCGGAGGGGTTTACTAAGCCAGTAGTATCTTGTCTTTCGACAGGTCATAATTATTCTAAAACTGTCTTGTTAGCTACAGCAGTGGTGCAAGTCAAGTCGAAAGATGGAACTTATCATACGGTAAGGGCTTTATTAGACCAAGGTTCACAGGGTTCGTTCGTTAATGAATCAATAGTTCAATATTTAGGCCTTAAAAGGATTGCTGCTAGGAACACCTTAACAGGTGTAGGTGGTGACAGGGGTGTGACCTCAAGGTCCACAGTCACAATTAAGGTAAGGTCGAGATATGATACGCAGTATACATTTGAGACTAAAGCCTTCGTGTTGAGGTCGGTTACTTCCCTTCTCCCAGTTACGAAAGTAACTGGTGTAGAATGGGTTAATTTGGAATTGGATAATTTGGCTGATCCTGAATATGACAGACCTAATAAAATTGATATTTTATTAGGTGCTGATATATACAGCCAAATTATCCACGAAGGTATTAAAAAGAATCCGAGTGGTAGTCTTTTAGCTCAAAATACTGCGTTTGGATGGATTCTATCTGGTGTCTGTGAGGTTGATAAATCACTCGATAGTCATCATAATATAACGGTGATGCATTCTTGCATTGAAGCTGATGAACTTCTCAGAAAGTTTTGGGAACTCGAAGCTGAATCACCTGGAAATAAAACACAGACAGAAGAAGAAATTGAATGTGAAAAATTATTCACCGTGACGACAAGACGTGATGGCGATGGTCGGTATGTGGTACAATTACCTTTTCGCGACGCTGATCCAAGCTGTAAATATGGAAATTCGCGTAACATAGCAGTCAAACGTTTTTATGCATTGGAAAGTAAGCTAAGTAGAAACGAGGAGTTCAAAGCTAAATATACGGCAGTTATACATGAGCTTTAGGTCACATGAAGCCTGTATCGACAAGAGATAAAAAAAATGAACATGCCGTCTACTTACCTCACCATGCTGTAATACGTAATGATAAAGACACAACAAAGGTTCGTGTTGTTTTCGACGCATCTAGTAAGGGAACCAATGGAAAATCGCTTAATGATGATTTATTGATTGGACCTACCTTGCAACAGGACTTACGACATTTACTTACTCGTTGGAGAGTTCATCCGATTTGCTTAATTTCGGATATTGTTAAGATGTATCGCCAAATACGGGTAGCAGATGAACATACACACTTCCAACGCATGGTTTGGAGAGATGACAAAACATCTGAAATTCAAGACTACAAATTACTTACAGTTACATTTGGCACAGCTTCGGCACCATTTTTAGCTGTTAGATCCATGCATCAGGTCGCGTACGATGAGGGAGATAATTATCCATTGGCTGCAAAAAGAGTTCTTAATGATTATTACATGGATGATCTCATGACGGGCTGTCAGACACTTGGAGAAGGTCTTGAAATATATCGTCAAATGAACGATCTATTAGCTAAAGCAGGGTTTGAGTTGCAAAAGTGGTCAAGCAATAGCAATGTGTTACTGGAGCAAATAATAGGTGAACAGTACAAAGGAAACTTAGAAACAGATATCAGAATAAAAAAGGATGAGATAATGAAAACTTTGGGACTTACCTGGAACCGAAGGAACGACACCTTCCAGTATTCTGTTGAGCTGCCTCCACTACAGGAACCTGTAACAAAAAGAAGAATATTATCAGATATTTCAAGACTATTTGATCCTTTGGGATGGATCGCACCCGTTATTATAAAGGCTAAGGTGCAAATTCAAAAGCTGTGGATTATTGGAATTTCATGGGATGAAGCTGTACCAAATGAAATAAAAGATGACTGGTTTACTTACCGTCAGGAGTTACAACGTCTGACAGAATTTTCGATACCTCGATGGTTGGGCATGAAGGACAATGACAAGCAGATTGACTTGCATGGTTTCTGTGATGCATCAAAAATTGCGTATGCAGCGGTTGTATACGTACGCGTAGTCGATTCTGAAGGTACAATTCATGTCACTTTACTTACTGCCAAAACCAAGGTAGCGCCTATCAAAACGGTTTCAATTCCACGTCTAGAATTGTGTGGTGCGGTATTACTGGCAAAACTTCTAGCTGAGGTCTCTGGAGTGATGGGAATCGACAGATCCAATCTACATGCATGGACTGATTCGGAGATAGTACTGGCATGGTTAAACAGTCATCCCAGTAGATGGAAGACGTTTGTCGCCAACCGCGTATCCGAGATCTTATGTATGAGTGAACCTCAGCAATGGAACCACGTTCAATCCAAGCAGAATCCTGCTGATTGCGCGTCACGAGGTCTTTATCCATTGGAATTGCTAAAAACGCGGTTATGGTTGGAAGGTCCAGATTTTTTGAAAGAAAAAGACATTCCGTTTGTCAAACATAAAAATGTGTCAATCAAGGTTGAAGAAATTAAGGTACATGTAGTAGCAAAGGATGTTGATATTGACAATTGGATTTGGGATAGATTTTCATCTCTTAACAGATTGGTCAGAGTAGTAGCATATTGTAGACGTGTCTTAGAATGGAAGATCCCTAAAATTAAAAGAAATAAGTCTTATTTAAAAGTCGAAGAATTGAAGTTAGCATTGGATACCTGTATTAGGAAATGTCAGAAGCACCACTTCGAAGATGAACTTACAAACCTGCAAAAGAAATCTAATAATAAGCGTACGGCACTGAGTTCTCTTAATCCTTACCTGGATTCTTCTGATATTCTGAGGGTGGGCGGTAGACTGGAGCTGTCGGCTCTTAATGTGGCACAAAAACATCCGATTTTGATTCCGAAAAATTCGTTATTAACTAATCTGTTAATTGCTGATGCACATCGTCTTACTCTTCATGGTGGTCCGCGCTTATTGCTGAATTACTTAAATAGAAAATATTATATACTAGGCGTTCAGAGATTGGTTAAAGCCTACGTGCGAAAATGTGTTATTTGTCTTCGTTATGCTTCTTCTACTAAAACTCAATTGATGGGTCAGTTACCATCTTCTCGTGTTACCCCTAGTAGGCCATTTAAGAACAGCGGGGTCGATTATGCTGGTCCAATTAATTTAAGAACCTCAAAGGGTAGGGGTCATCATTCATACAAGGGATATATATGTTTATTTGTATGCATGGCGACTAAGGCTGTTCATTTAGAGGTTGTTAGTGACCTAACGACGGAAGGTTTTCTGGCCGCCTTTAAAAGGTTCGTGGCAAGACGCGGTCACTGCAAGGATATATGGAGTGACAATGGTACAAACTTTCAGGGTGCCGCCAATGAACTGCCAATTCTGGTTCAATCTGAAAAGTCGGGTATTGCCAAGGAAATTGCTGAGACGTTAGCTAATGAGGGAACAACGTGGCATTTCATTCCGCCCCATGCACCGAATTTCGGAGGATTATGGGAAGCTGGTATTAAATCTTGCAAGCAACATTTACGCAGGGTAATAGGAACCTCTACTTTGACTTATGAAGAGATGGCAACTCTATTAAGTCAAGTAGAGGCATGCTTAAATTCCCGGCCTTTGTGCCGAGTTACCGATACGGACACTGTTGACCCTTTGACACCAGGGCATTTCCTGGTCGGTGAACCTCTTATCAATGCACCAGACCATGACTTTGAGTCAGTGAACATATCTAGCTTAAAGAGATGGCATTTAGTTCAAAAGATGATGCAAGATTTTTGGCGTCGATGGTCAAATGAATACTTGACTACTCTTCTTCATCGTTACAAATGGTCTAAACAAAGACCAGAACCTAGTGTCGGTGACACTGTTTTAGTGAAGGAAGACAATCTGCCTCCTTGCAGATGGTTACTTGGCAGAGTGGTTGAAAAACATCCCGGTCGGGACAACTTTACGCGTGTAGTCACCATACGCACTAGTGCTTCAATTATTAAAAGACCAACATCAAAACTGTGTGTCTTGCCTATTGGCTGATTTATTATTGTTATTTTGTCATTTATTTTAAGTAGCACATAAGTATCTACTATATATACTTATGAGTTTGTTGGTTGTAACTAATTTAAATTTAACCTTTAAAGGACACGCTGTTGCTATGTGTCCTTGGTGGGCGGAATGTCGATCTATTAGTCGACAATTGTTATAAAAAATTATAATATTTGTTAGTAAAAAATTGCCTCATATCGCTCTAGATGGCGTTGTGCCTTATTTATAGATCGCGATATGGTTTCGTTCCCACCCGTAGTATATAAGGTGAAAATTTTTGTTGTTAGTCAGTACCTCAAGAATTTCAAGAAATAAATAAGTGTTCTTTTAAAGTGAGCTGTGTTATTAAAAGTTACCCGGACCCTGGAATATTGTTCAACAGTATTATATAACGTAAAAGCTATTCCTCTTCCTTTTCCTTTCTTTAACCCCCTTTTCCCTACATGCTACACATTGTTTCGTAATGCTTTGAAAACATAGCCATATCCAAATGACATGCTTGATGGCCACCAAAGTTAAAAACGAGTATTTTGCAGACAGCTATGCATTTTGCTGAACGCAGAAGACATATACAAGGCGCTGTCGAAGATACTACTGGAGGAGAAGAATCTACGCTTTGTAGCGACAATGGTGGACGTGCTCAACACTATCCTGCTCACCTCCGCAGAGTTATACGATCTTAGACTACAGCTACGAAACTTTAATAAAGAGGTCAGTACATAATAAGTTATTATCATTTCGATTATTATGCGAATTGTTAATATTGGTAGTTAGGCCTGAAAAATAGGTCCAATAGTTTTTGAGTTTATTTGTTGCATACAAAAATACAAATCATTTCTCTTTATAACTTTTTTTTTTTTTTATTGCCTACAGTGGCAGACGAGCCAACAGCCCACCTGTTGGAGGTTTTAGTAAATGAAAGTTTGATGGATAAAGTAAAATGATTTATATTGTTTTAACACTAAAATTAGACAGATTTACAAGGTTTATGATAGAATGATCGATACGCGACGAAAGGTAATAATGGTGCGATATGTCGCGCGGTGTGCTGTATAGCAACTACTACTGAATATGTTAATGCATTCTGTTTTATAATAAAATGTGTGTTTCGCTGCGCATCGATGTCAGCATAAAAGTAAAACTATTGTATTGTACGGGTTTGCCCGTACACCACCTGATGGTAAGTGGTAACTGTCGCTCATAGACTTCTGCAATGCCAGGGGCTCTGCGAAGCCGCTGCCTACCTATTAGTGTACATTAGTGTTGCATAGTAATTTAATCCAATGAGGCTGAACGGCAATTGCTTAAGGGCGTTCCGTCGCATATGACCTTGAGCGTTTCGCTTCCTCACCACCCCCCGCATCACCCGAAAAAAACATTGCGTGCGAGTTCGCCCTCTAGCGGCAAGTAGCAGTAGCACAACTATAAGACAATGACCTTACTTGTCCGAAACCGCAGAGCTAAAATCTGATAGACGCGCCAATAATGAATTATTTTTTTAGTATCTTTTATTATTTCGTTTAGTTAGTATGTATATTTTTTAGTATATATTATTTATTATTTATATAGTAGCGAAAGCAAATATAAGTGTTTAGAATCATGACGTTTGTTAAATATGTAGTAGAAATAAAAATAACTACTGTGGGTTAAAACAATAAACTTAAAACCCAGCTGCTGTGAAATGTATTACCTGATCAAAAAAGCCGTTTAAAACGATTTTTATGAATTATTGAATACAAAAAAATATTTAATAATATATATAATATTATTATATTTATATATATTTTATATATTTTTTGAAGTCGCTTAAAAATTAAGTCCCAATGACAATACACCATTGTGATAAATTCCTATAATTGACATGATATGTATTCTTCAACTAATACTAGTACACTTTAGTTTAGTAACCCTGCCGAGTTTATACTTATTTAGTTATAGTTATATATATATAGGTTTTTTGTACATGAACAAACTGAAACATTTTGACTTAAAAAATGTATTAACATCCTATTAATATTATAAATGCGAAAGTTTGTGTGTGTGCACGTATGAAACGTATGCGTACCTCATCTTCATTTATATTTTTACTA
The DNA here is from genome assembly GCA_963082885.1 of Parascotia fuliginaria. Lineage (NCBI taxonomy): Eukaryota > Metazoa > Arthropoda > Insecta > Lepidoptera > Erebidae > Parascotia > Parascotia fuliginaria. The sequence continues at coordinate 16,385,414 of OY720190.1, forward strand.
TTTGCAATAGTGTCGCTAGTATCATGAAGCCGCTATGCTAGCAGTTTGAGACAATTTCTATTAAAATAGCAGAGGAGTGCGTTACCCCAGCAAAATGTTGATAAAAATGTGCTTATAAGAGGTGAGAGTATAACAGATAATTAGTGCGTCGTAAGGAGTAATTTGTTTGCCTATAGCAAAATTTGTTTGCATTATAGTTTTAAAGTTATTCGGAAAAAAAAACAGATTTTGCTGGGGTAACGTTTGAAACATTACCCCAGCAAAATGTCTTTTCTTTAAATTATCCAGGCAGAGTCACGTTGGTAGATCAGTATGAATAAAATAACTGTATCAATAGTACTAGTACATGACTTTTTAAAACAATACTGAAAAATTCAATCTTTATTTATGCCCGTCTGATTGTTAAGTGTTCAAAATTAGCTCTTACAAAAGCCAAATGTTTTCATAACTTTCTAACTCCACTGCGTCTTCATGGACTGATGATATGAGGTCCTGCATCAATAATAAAAAAGCATCTCATAAAGACCACCTAGCCAGCAGTTTGAAACAATGACCTTTGGAATGGTGGCTACCACTTAGTCTTGGATCCCACTGACTGTATCATAAGGCAGAGTGAAGTCACTTCGATAGGCAATTGTACGGCACGGTTATATTGATGTACTAGCTGTGCCCGCGACTTCGTCCGCGTGGAATAGTGATTTTGGGCAGCATTTTTTGGATATATCTTTTGGTTTGTTTTGAATTATAAACATCTTCGTTTAGGTGAATAAGAAAAATCTTTACAGTAAATGCTTCTCTATCTACGATATTAGACGTATAGCCATCGCGGATCAAAGCCATACAGGCTGCTACGATTACTTACACGTGGCAAATCCACATAAAGCTGACCATGCGAAAAACAGTTAATATTTAGATCCACATTCATTAATTGTCATCGCGAAACATAGGCTCACTGGAAACTGAACTCGTTTAAAACTAAACGGGAAATTGTTTGGAATGAAAGGAATCCGAGGAATAAAAATGCTATAAGTTTTTTTTCTATATTAGCCTGCCAAAGTGCCTCTACTCTGGCTGATGGTAAGCAGTCAGTGGAATTCAGAAGCAGTGGACACCATTTCAAAAGCCAAACTACTGGTATGGTGGCCTCCACTATGGCGGCTTAGTGAGATGCTTCTTCACGCCTCGCTTAAAAGTCCCAGGATGAAAGTTAGGTGAGAACACATGCGCTGGTAAAGAGTTCCAGGCTTTAATTGAGCGACAAAAGTATAAAGTGCTGAACCGTTTGGTTCGAGACCCTTTAGATTGCACTGTGAAAGGGTAGCACTTCAGTCCCGCACGTGTCGTTCTGGATAAAAAGGTAGAGGGTAGAATTAATTTAAAGAGTTGTTGAGAAGACTCTCCGTGGTAAAGGCGATAGAAGACGGCCGTTGAGGAGGCGATGTCTCTTCGCAGCTGTAAAGGCTCAAGGGTCTTAGGCCTCCGAGCTTCCATGATACGGACTGCTCGCAAAAGGCCGCCGTACCGTCTCAAAAATGGTCGCCGGGTCCCACTATCCGGTCACCAACCTGCACGACGAATCACTCCGAGATTATGCGCAACCTGGTGGGGCAGTCTCTTTTTTTTGGTTAGGTCTAATTGGGCCCTTGTACAATGCCGCGGGCGGCCAGCGGCACCACCGTTTATACTGGTCTCCCTGGCCGGCGGGTTGACCCACACCACCCACACAATGACTCCGCGGATACTCAGCTGGTCCCACACATGCTGCGAGGTCAACGCCTTCTAGATCCAAAGTAAGCATATTATGTGCTTGTATTATGGGTTCTAGAATACGGATAAACATACTTAAATACTTTTATTTTTGTAAATAGATACATATTATACATATAAACACCCAGACCAATGCAAATAGACATGTTCATGCTACAAATATTTGCACTGAGCGGGAATCGAACCCGCGACCTCACAGTCCATACACAGTACCACCAAAATACAGAGGCAGTCGATTTCCCCCTGACTTTCCCCTACCTTTCCCCTGACTTCTCCCTAACTACCCCCGCACTTTCCCCTCACTTCTCACTTTTCCCTTCCTTTCCTCTTCCTCCCCCTCCCTTCCCCCTCCCTCCAAATTTCAAGTCGCCAACTTCAAAAGCAAAGATCTTTCCATACAATATTTCATCCCTTATTTCACTCCTATAAATCCACCCCAGTAAAAAAAAAAATATGAGCGTATTTATTATTTAAATAAAAGTATTCCAAAACAAAATTTCAAAGCTGTAACTTAAAAAATGAAGACGTTTCATACAATCGATTTCATCCCTTTTCATACACTTAAGGGTTGAATTTTTAATAACCCTTTCTTTGTACACTTCTAGACATTAAGACAAACACACCCTCCAAATTTCAAGTCGCTACGACCAGCGGTTTTGGCTTTACGTTGTCTGTCAGTCAGTCAGTCAGTCAGGGCAAAGCCTTATATAATATGTATGGGTGTATGGATGTATGGATTAGACGTATAGCCATCAGAGATCAAAGCATACAGGCTGCTAGTAATGCTAACACGTGATAGAGCCACATAAAGCTGACCGAAAAACAGCTAATACTTAGATCCACACCCACAACTTTTAGTGTCTTACTTTTACTTTAATTACTTAATTAATTAATTACTTTAATTAGTCATCGCAAAACATAGGCTCACTGGAAACTGGACTCGTTTAAAACTAAATGAAAGACTGTTTAGAATGACAGGAATCCGAGGAATAAAAACACTATCAGCTATTCCGCAACCTGTTAAAATATCTGCTTCTATAAGATTTCGTAGTAAATTAACGAATGTTCGATGTGATTCTTTAAATTGGCATAACTTTTTTATTTATGAACCGATTGACATGAAACAAACACTAAATGTTAAGTGAAGCTTACCACAATATATTAGTGAAAACCATATTTAAATCGGATAAGCCGTTTCTGAGATTAGCGTGCACAAACGCACAGACAAACAGACAAACAGACAAAAATTTTAAAAGTCATTGTTTTGGGTTCTATTTGCGTTGATATAGGTCCCAATAGTATTTTTTCTCATATATCTTCCATGTACAGACAGCGATCGGTTACATTTTTATTATATGTATAGATGTAAAGTAAGGTTTTGTGCAAGACAACTTTTTCTTGGTTCTGTAGATACGTACCGCTACCAAACTCGAGTAACAAATCAGACTACACTTGTGCATTGTTTACTATACATTGTACTTGTATATTGTATTAAATGGCAAATCTTGCGGAGTGTATAGGCTTGGAGCCTATTAAATGCAAAACAATTTTGAAGTGCTACAGACTGTGGATCTCCTAAACACTATTTAATTTCATCAGCCTTAGTCCACGAGGTAGGACTAACAGGCACAGTCTGCCGAAAATGAACACAAAATAGTAGGACTGTGATAGCCACTCATGAGTTGGTGTTGTCTGATATCTGGTCCACTGCTTTTAGCGCTTTACAGTTTGCCATAGTAAATTCATCCTTTATAATAAGGCTTCTATCGCGCAGCCAAATCAGTAGAAGGATTATCTACTCTACGAACACGAATCTAATCGAAACAAAACGCTGTTCTGTCTCGAGCAAAGATGTATACAGAATATTATACTAAATGATTCATAATTTATTTCCATCCTGTAATCTCGCTTATTGATACATTTTGACATAAAATGTTTTTTTTTTGTATTAATTATTATATATGACATAATGCCCGAGCCATAATTGTACAGTTAAGTACACATTTTGTATTGTTTTGTTAAAATTGTATACTTAGTATTATTACAATTATACATTGTGATTAGTGAAATAGAGGTGTTCACAATGTACATTGTGGACTCCTGTGGTAAATTAAGTTCATCTTACTTTATACTTATATCGAATATTAACAGTTTATATAATACTTACATAGAAACATTTATTACAGTTCACATAATTATTGCCTTTACCTTTTGTAGCAATATGTAAATTGAGGCAGCCTGTAAAGCACACATTTTACTTTTTATTTTTCTTTGCAACATAGAAAGCTGTAAGTATTTAATTACCTATAGAGTTAAGTGTATTGCCTGTGTCACTTTGCATGCTACTTGAAACTGTAACTTACAAAAATTGTAATAACCTGGCGATTAAAAAGAGTGGCCTGAGTTTCTTGCCAGTTCTTCAATTTTTCTTCTTAAAATTCTTTTAAAATTGTTCTTCAGTTTGTCAACGAACTGGTTGTAGGTTAATTTGCTGACATTTTGTAAATTTTGACGTTCATATGTGTTAATTTAATTAACCTATATGAATTAACATATTTTCATTTTCCTTATTTATTTTCGGTTCATCTGGATATAACTTCAGTAAATCGTTCTGTATATTGTATAGCCAGCAAACATTTTACGGAAGTAGATCTTTTAGAATAAGCGGGACGGTTTGGCTGGAGATGTGCATTTAACATGTACATAACGACGTAAAATGTAAGTTTTGTCTGAAAATCAGTGGTCCGAAGGCATAGTTACCTCCTCGATCCTCTTTATTTCCTTTTTTCTCCCACAGTATCTTTACTCTGTATGGCCACCACTGCACTGAATTTGAAACAGCACCATACACCAGCAAAACTGAATTCAAATGATGGATCTGATAAGTGTTTTCAGTTACACATGCTTTAAACAAAGCGTCATCATTCCTATGTTGATTATCTTCTAGTAAGTGCCCGTACGTAAGGTACACAACATCATGTACCCTTAGCAAAATAAGTAACACGAACAATTTCCAAAGTAGACGCATTGTACCCACAGTTTGAGTGATTTGGATGTACCGTGAAAATTACCTCGCTAGAGATTCATTATAAGTATAGATTACTGCAATATGTACATACAAATATATGTGTACATACATATATATGTATGTACGTACATATTGCAGTATTGTAAATGTATAATATAATGCAAAATCGGTAAAGTAGAACTAATGTAATATTATCGCTAAGTAACGGATCCATGCGGACGACGTCACGGGGTAGTTTTACAGTACATACACTTATAATCAGAAATCAGAAATCAGAAATCAGAAATTTTATTTGTTAACATAGGTACATAACAAAGGTCTTGAGATCATAAAAATAGTGCGCTATGTTTTGCCTACATACAAGGCATACAAACATTTTACAATAAGTTTATATATAATATAATATAATAAAGATACATACATACATACATAGAGTGCTAAAACATAATTCTTTTGCCTTTACCTAGTTAGGTAAAGACTGTACAAAAAAGAGTAGAATTCTTTATACTGTGCCACCGTGCCGGGTCTATTACTTTCTACATACACCTATCACTCGAAAAATACGGTATTAGTTTTGTTATGTCCAGTAGGCACTCAACAATATATTATTTAATTTTAGGATTAAAAATTCATATAGTACGATAATAAAGGAACAGAGAGTAGGATTTTTAATTTACCTAATTGTGATAATTTCACAGTCTTCAAATATTTTAGTTTGGTTAGAGACTAAGACGTTTTGTAAAGCCTTTTTTTTTCTTCCTTTCTTGCAATCAAATAAATAAATCAAAATAAGATGCATTGAAAGTAGAAGGGTAGGTATTTACTTTAGCCTAGTATCTTATCACTGATTTTATCAGCTCATGAAAAAAAATCTAACGAGGTAAATACTTGAATATTTTATCGGCATTACTTACCGATAGAATATTCAAGTACACACCGTATGTATATATAGAATGTATAGGTATTTATGCTCGTGCAAGATAACGTAGATAGTTAGGTACCTAACAGCAGCGTGTATGGTTGTTTTGTGTAGGTACCTAACTAGGTCGCAAACCGACGCATGTCACGTATAATCATTGTAATTTGAGTTCTATGCTAGTTGTACGACCGACGCCGACGTTCGTGTTCCGACCGAAGCACCTCGTACCTACGTCGGTCGGAATCGGAAAGCGCCCTTGCCACATGAGTAAATATCCAAGTTAGATATTTTACTCATGTGCCCACCTACCACACACCTAGTTCGAAATGATAGTAGACATAGACAATATTGTAGCAAGCTCATATTCATATCCCTAGGGTATATAACAGCAGAAATTTACTGATTCTTGAGGCTTGGTGTTGCCTTGATCTTATCACGAGCTACAATAGGCTCACCACCTGCTACCTAGTTTACGTGGAACTAAACATAATTAAAGGATGTCCTAGGTAAGTATCTCAAAGAAGGTATTTTACTAAAAATATGAAGGTAGGTATACACCTACTTACAGGATATTCATGTGTTGAATCTTTTGCATTTGTATTTGTTTCAGTCGTGAAATTTTAGTCATTTTGATAAAAAATAATAATAAATGTAGGTAAATACCTCTATGTATTTAATACACTAAAAAAATCTAAATAACTAATCTAATTTATTTGCAACACTAAATCTATCCACACAATATTTTTTTTTTGATATTATTTATTTGCAATTATTGAATTACGTAAATAATTTTTAAAAAAACCGCATACGTCCGTCCGTCAGAAGGGCTTGCGCCGCTCTGCCGCTCTGCCTCCCGTCGCCCGCGCAGAGCCCCTGCGACGCTGATTCAGCCAAATTATCAATAACTATTGAAACATTATCCTAATAAATGAAATAAATCTATAGAGTTGACATTTGGTTTATTCCGGTTGATTCAATATAACTTTTATATTTATAACTATAGTAATTACAAAGTAATATTTCGATATAAGTGAAATCACGTTGTTTTAATATCGTTAGTATAAGTTATATAATCAATTATTGTAAATAATTCTTCTACTATTCTAAAGTTCATGAATCAAAGTATATTGTAGGCAAAAAACAAAATGAATAAATAGCATTAAAATCTACTAAATAACGAGATGAAAGTCGCGGATTTCGGCGAAATTTCGTCGGAACCACCTTAATATAAAATACTTATTTAATTGTTACCTCACATCATCCTATCTCTAGCTCTTGTAATCTCGCGGTTATTTACTTCGCATAGGGTTCAATTTAGTTTGTATTGTATGGTGTTACTTATGTATGTTCAGGCGACCCGCTCGCTGTTCACGGTGCTGTACCAGTGCTGGTGCCACAGCCCCGTGTCGCTGCTGGCTCTGTGCCTGCTCACACACAACTATACGCACTGTAACACACTCATATCGACCTTGTATCCTTTTTTAAAATAAATAATTTGATAATAAGTATACAGTAGCTTGAAGAGTCTCCAGGACTTCATATCGGACTCCTGAGATAAAATACAACAGGATTTTACTATTTTATGGGGGTAGTTTGCCAATTTATACTGTTTCTTAATGTTAAACTGTCAAGTTATGTAGTATTTTATATATAGTATTTTTTTTTTTTTTTTTATATTAAAGCCTACCAAAGTGACTCCACCCTGCCTGATGGTAAGCAGTCAGTGGAATCCAGAAGTGGCGGCAACCATACCAAAAGCCATCGTCTTAAACTGCTGGTATGGTGGCCTCCACTATGGCGGCTGGGAATGGGGTTAGGGGAAGGGAATGAGGGAGGTGAGGAAAGAGGAAAGGGGGGAAATTAGGCCTCCGGCGCTCTCACTCACCGAACGAAACGCAGTAGTACGGATACTACTACTCTTAAGTCGATCTTCTATGAGAGGGTAGTACTTCCCCGGACGATCCGGCCCATTCAACTGAAATCAGCGTGGATCTACTACCGTAAATATACCGTATATTATGATTATATTTTTAATGTTCCTAAACTGAAACATAGTGGTGATCTAGAAATAACAGTGGACTTTCTGACTGAAGTGGACAAGTTAGTGCAGCTTATTGAATCTCCTATATTTGCATGTAAGTATATAATATAATCCTGACTGACTGACTGACAGACAACGTACAGCCTAAACGGCTGGTTGTAGCTTGAAGTTTGGAGGATGTGTTTTTCTTAATGACTAGAGGTGTACTTAGAAAGGGTTTTTTAAAATTCAACCCCTAAGTGAGTGAAAAGGGATGTTAACGATTGTATGCAACTTCTTTGCTTTTTAATTTAGAGTGTTGAACATTTGTTTTTGGGCACTACTATCAAAATTAAAATACTGCCATCAATGTTGACAGGCTTTAGAAGGGTTAAATTGGGGATGAAATGTTAAACGGAAATATATTGTTTTTGAAGTTATTGTTTTGCAAATTAGTATTGGGATACCTAAAAAAGTTGTTTTTAATATTTTTGATAGGGGGTGGGTTTGGGGGACAAAATATTAAATAGACAGTTTTTGTGTTTGAAGTTATAATTAAGGAAAAGTTATATTTCAATGCTAACCAAAATGGTCTTTTAAATATTTTTGACAGGGATGGCTGTATAGAGGTGAGTGACCATCTTAAGTAATTATTTTAGCTGTCCTGGGTTGAAAATAAAAAATATTGTTAACAAAGAAATGAACTGTTTGAACAGCTATACATGGCGTCTCTTAAATCTATCTATATATATATAAAAGCGAAAGGTCACTCATACACTCATCACGAAATCTCAGAAACTACAAGTGCTAGGAGCCTCAAATTTTGCATGGAGGTTCCTTTTAGGATATAGGTGCTCACAAAGACGGAATTTTGCGAAATTCATCCCCTAAGGAGATAAAAAGGGTGACAAAGTCGTATAAAACTTCTATAAAAAAAATTATGGTAGGATTTCCAAATTACTAGAAAATACTCATTTTTTATATTTAGAAACTACCCTTATTACGTGGAAAAATAGGTGTCGCAATTTTGTCAGTTTTAGTCGTAGCGAATAGATTTAAATGGGATTCGCCATAGGGATATTTATTACTGATACAATGTACGATTGCCGTAAGATCAGACAGGCAATATTCTTATACAGGTACACACCTGAATATTTACGCGAAAGAAGTCGTGGGTAGCAGTACGACTGTTACGATTAGCGTAAAAAATTGTGGCCCGGACGGCACCACGTGTTACATGTGTTCTCGGTTCTCGGTTGCGAGACTAGACAGCACAAGTGTGTGTACGCGTAATTGACACGACTCGCGCACAGACAGCGCGTCAGCTTTACTCGAATCATTATTTTCAAAACTGTTTTGATATTTATTACCTGGATGCAATATGTATACCCCCATTCTACGACTGCTTATGTGACGCAGTGGGAGCGCGAGCGACTGCTGTGCACGAGGCTGTAGATTATAAAAATATTTATTTCGAGTCTGAGTGTACTTTGTAGTCGCCCACGACACAAGACTAAATAAAAAATCTTTATATCTGCCATTCGAGTGACGAGTAGGTGTATTCGCACAGACATGCGGCTAGAACTGCTGGGAGGGCCACAGGCAGCCCAGTTACGAGCGGCGCTATACGGCGTGCTGATGTTGCTGCCGCAGACCGACGCCTTCCACCTGCTGAGGAACCGCCTGCAGTGCGCGCCCGCACGGTACGTACACACGCACACACACTGATCTGCTCCCGTCGTCAGTAGCGTGATGTTACATAGCCTATAACCTTCCTCAAGAACTGGGCTATCATACGCAAAAAGAAGTTTTCGAACCCTACTGGTACTTAGAGAGATTAGCGCGTTCAAAAAAAAAACACTATATAATATCAATAATTAATAATATAACATTTATTTCTATTCCTAGAAGCGAAGAAACGTCCGCTCCCATAAAGTCGACGATAGATTTCGACAAACTACTGCAAGACTTCAAACGCGTGCAAGCGATGCACCGCGAATACAAAATGTTGGACCGGAGTCGGACCAAACTGTTGGACAAGGGATACTCCTAGCCTTCATTACTTATGAGTTCAGTTATAAACGACACAGATCTACCTATATTAGCTTAATGTTTGACCAATACTTATGATTATATGTTTTAAAATGTCCAAAAGAGAATGTTAGCTATTGGAAGGAAATTTCTGGCAACTAATATTAGTCATTTGAATGCCTGTAGTAGTAAGTATAGTAGGAAGCTGTAAAACAATTATAGATAATTATTATTTCAAGTCCCACTTATTATTTATGGGTTAAAAAGCAATACCCTCACTCCTGCACAGTTAACTGGGGACATAGGATCATGCAGTGATGCTTAAAGCATTTTAGTATAATTTGGGTTGATACAGTTTGTGTTTTCTTTTTGCTGGAAGCTTTGAAATAAATAAAGAACCACATGTCTTGTTCAGTTACCAAAGCTGTTTCTACGAACTACTTGCATTTTAGTTCGTTTTCAAGACATTCTTGTTACCCAATATACTGTCGCAGTTCTACTTGTATCACTGTTAATTATGCCAACAATATTTGATATCGTTTCGGCGCCCTATCGGACCATCAGGGTGAATTCGCGTAAAGTTAAAATCCTAAAAAGTTGGATTTTTCCGAATTTTTTTTTAGGTCAATCAAAATTAATAATAAATAGACTAATTTGGGACATTTTAACACTTTAGACCTTATGAACCTGAAGGTTTTCAAAGGCTGATTCATTTTATATTAATGCGCTCCGAAAAAAAAATCCTTACTAGGATTTGAAATGGGACAGCTGAATAGTCCAGCACTCAAACCTTTAGATTATGGAGGTCACAAACCGCAAATTGGGCAAACTGCGAATTGGACCAAACGCGCATATTATTATATTCTATGGACTTAACAAAAAGATTTGAAGATGAAAGATTGCTTGGCTGTATTAATTTAATTATTTGTATTAAATAATACAAATAAAAATTGATCAAATACTAGACTGTAGGTTCCTTTATACAATTTTGTTAATTTTATGTGTACAAAACACAATCACAAATCGTTATTTTTTATGATGTGCAAAGTGTTAAACTGTTGTATGAACAAATGATTAAAATGAGAATTTTGGTAATAATACTTTTTATTTTATTTTATTTTATTTTATTTTATTTATTAAGGGACAACAAACAGCTATAATATAAAATGCTTACAAAGATAGATACAATTAGTTAATAATATTACAGCCTACTACGTTATCCGCAGATTACAAATTATAATTTAGACAAATAGTGCCACTAAGAGGAATTATACATGCAATAGATACCTACATACAATGCATTGACGGCTAATTGATACATAATAATTGATATTGAGAAGAAAAAAAAAGAAGAGAGATAATAATTAAATAATAAATTAACAACATAAAATAATATTATACTAATTTATATAATACAAGTCATTTAGAAGAATAATCAATAATTGTTATAAATTCAAATTACACATTGCCAACAGGACCAAGCGCACTAATTTTTATTATTATTCTTATTAAAACTTTATTTCATTTTTAACTTTTATAATTAATTTCATTTGTCTCCTTTATCTTACCATTCACTTTAGTTCTTATTTTTTCAAATACATTCTGTCTGAATCTTGATTTAGAGCATGCAAAGATATCAATGTCAATAAAATCGCGATTATATGATTCCACCATTCGACGAATAGGGCAACGTAATCCAGAATTGGTACGGCACGAATCGAGAGCAAACAGAGTACCGGCGCGTACGCTCCGCTTGTGAACAGTGCGGGGAACAGTATAACAGAGCTTGCTAGTGAGATCAATCGAGTCAAATACATTGTTTACAATGCCATGTAAAATTTTGGCCTCAAGCAACTCACGTCTCGATTCAAGCGGAAGCAAATTAAACTTGCACAGCAAATCAGAATAGGATGCATAATTTCTGTAACACCTGTAATGCATGGCTTGTAGGAACTAATACTGCTTACTTTCTAATAAGTACTTTCAAAAAGAGTGATTAGAATGGCGATTGAAGTTCTTAAATCATTTATTTTACTAAATAAGACAAATTATTCCTTTTAGATTAGATTCACCATTCTTTTTATTCACTTTATTTCACGGTAATGTTGCTAAATGTAAAATAATGTAAACAATATTATAAAAAAAAGATTTCTATGAATGTTGCTATAACATTTGAACTGTACATAGTGATATAAACAATGTAAAGATAATTATTGTTATACATTCCACTATTTAGTTATTTAAATAAAACCAAAATAATATGATAATTATAGTTTAATTTCTGTTTGTAATAATAATAGTGTTCTTTTTATTATAGTTTTTAATACTTATATATTGCCACTAATTACTATAATATACTAAAATACATAGACGGTGTTATATGTACAAATTATTAACTTAAGGGAGTTCACATCATATAGTATGGACAGTTTGTTGTATATGAACATTAATTATAATAATCTTACACTAACTCTAATCTTAATTTGCACCCATAACATCTATTACATTTAGAGAGCACCATATCAAATTTATACATTAGGTACATACTATTTAAATCTCAACGATAATAAAGAAATGCTTCTCTGAAGTGGTAATGGGCAGGACACATAGCTCGCAGAACTGACGACCGCTGGGGCAGAAACGTTCTAGAGTGGCGACCACGAACCGGACGACGCAGCGTGGACAGACTCCTCATAAGCTGGACCGATGACCTTATAAGGGTGGAGGGCAACCGATGGATGAGGGCGGCGAATGACCGGCCATGGTGGCGAAAATCGGGGGTGGCCTATGTCCAGCAGTGGACGTGTTTTGGCTGATATGATGATGATAAAGAAACAAGTGCACACATCAAATAAATTGCAGGACACAGTTACTGAAACATTTGCATGTTCATAGCACTTTTGGTGGTTACACATAAAATTCAAAATACTGCTATACGGGTACAATAATAGAAGTTTATTTATTTCGTTACCTCTATAGCGTAGCAGTACTAGTATACTTTAATTTCGACTACCGTTTTTATCTCTTTTTTTTAAATGCAATCTGGATTAAGAACTCATTTTCATGTAACAAATACTTTTTATTACTCCTACTCTTTTTATTGCAGATTTTGAATTAATTTATGCCTTTATATTTGTAAATTGATAGTAATAAATCTCAGATAGAATAATAAAAATTTAATAGTAAAGTGAACACACTTTATAATAGCATAATAGCCTCAGCATAAACAAGTACTTAGTAACTTAAAATTTAACATTTACAACGGAGAAAGTTTATACCATGATGCACATATTATACTTACCAAAGATTCTATCTAAAAAGATAATCACAGTGCAATTAAACTTATATTGAAAGAAAATCTATGAATTATAGTCATTTAATATGTATTAGGAATGCATTGTGTTTAAATAAAGGTAAAATTAACCTTAGTCGTAAGCACAATATGTAACTTTTTTAATGCATTAAAAGAAACATTTTTTTTGTAACTCAAACATAACTATGATTTCGATTTAAGAACCCAAAATTTATAGATATTTAAGTAATTTTGATCTGTAGCAATTTACTTTTTTACAACTTACATTGGCAAGAATATATGCGATTATGTCTTTAATTGTTTTAACATCTATTTACAAATTTGAGTGATTGTTTGTATTACAACAGGATTTCAATCATTTATAACACGTATCCGGTTGTCACTCTCACGCGTTTGTCTCACATTTCAAATTCGTATAAAAATCAATGTCATTTACATTTATTTGTAATATTAAAGATTAAAAATGTTACTTAATATTTATAAAGGAACGTGAGCTCACTGGAAGGTAAGTATGAAGGTACACTGTGGGTCGGTCACGCGACGCTGCAGGAGGCGGTCCCGCTGCGGGCCCGCGCGCCCCCCGACTCGTAGATGACGGTCCTGGCGCCCGCCTCTAGCGACTCCGACTGTGCGGACCCGTCCGAGTGCGACCCGTCCGACGTGTCCGTGCACGTGCGCGAAGCCGTGCTCGCACTTTGGCTATTACGGACGAAAATACCAAACTTGAGATTATGTTTTATGGGATTTAGGTAAATCACTCGGTGGTCATAAAAAATGAACAAGTTCTAAATGAGGCAGTGCGTACCGCTCGTACACGTCGGGCGGCGCGGGGGGCGCGGGGGGCGGCGGCTAGGGCTGCAGGTGCTGCGTGAGGTGCGTGAGCGTGGCCAGCAGCGCCGAGTTGCCGGCCAGCGCCGCCGCCACCTCGTCCTGCGTGGCCAGCAGAGCGCGCAGCCCCGCCCCCCGCGCGCCCACGCCCGCCCCCGCGCCCGCGGGACGTGTCGCACTAGTGTCGCCGTCGCTGCCGCTGCCCTCGGACTTAGCGTCGCCATCCAAGCGAGACGAGCTCCACTGCAAGTATTTGCAAATTATACAATGTTTGCGAGAACGAGAGGTGTGGTCTGTGAACGAAGTAGGGATCATAGTCACCATTTGGTGAGTGTCGGGGCGCAGCGCGAGCTCGGCGTCCTGCAGGCGCGCGGCGAGCGTGAGCAGCTTGAGCTCGGCGGCGGCCACGTCCTTGTCGAGGATCTGCGTCTGCAGGTACACGGTCTGCGCCACCTTGTACCAGTCGGCGACGGCGTCGGCGCGCGCGCGGGCCAGCGGGCCGGCGCGCTGCAGCAGCGAGCGCGCGCGCCGGCCCGTCTCCGCGACCGTGATGCGCTCCAGCACGTGGAACTGCTCGTCGTTGTACGTGAGCGAGCGCGTGGCGCGGTCCCGCACCAGGTGCTGCCACGAGTCGCGCAGTCTGACACACACACACACAGCTCGTGAGCACGCGCCGTACCGACTGACTCGGCAATGTTAAAGTTTTAGAGGGAACGACTTGAATAAAATAATAGGTTCAATGTTATGTGATCTTTGTAATAATATCTAATAACATAAAACTTTAATGGACTTTCTCTTAGAGGTATTGGTGATTATTGCATTCGCCAATACATAATTTTGAGGGTTCGATTCCCGCTCAGTGCAAATATTTGTGTGCATAAACATGTCTATTTGCATTGGTCTGGGTGTTTCTATGTATAATATGTATGTATTTACAAAAGAAAAGTATATAAGTATGGTATATCCGTATTCTAGAACCCATAACACAAGCATATAATATGCTTACTTTGGGTCTAGATGGCGTTGTGTGTAGTTGTTGAAATATTATTATTATTATTATTATTATAATTTTTCTTTAAACAAAAAAATAGTTCCGAATATAGTGAAAACCTTCTCAGACACTAGTTGAGATGATAGATTCTTGAAAAATTGGTTGCATTAAGGCAAGGATTATCCTTGACGCATAATCAAAAGTCAAACAATTTAATAATTTTACACAACGAGTGCAGTTTTATTCGCCGTCCGAGTCAGTGTTTAGCGTTAAGGTTAATTTCCACTTTGATTAGTGCGTATACGAGTGCTAATGCGCGGCGAGCGCGTCCCTGCAACGCGCTAACACTAACTACTAAACAAACATGTCCACACGTGATTACTGCAGGCACGCTGCGAGTGAAGGGGAAGCAAGGACGCGCGGAGCGTGGCTACTCGCAAAAAAATAGAACACGCTACTATTCTATCTACTTCGCTGATTACTAATTACTCGCACTAATCAATTGCCGTCAACCGTTTAGGTGCAGAATGTCCAAGTTGCAAAATTTCCAGGTTGCAGAATGTTCAGGTCGCAGAATGTCCAGGTTGCAGAATGTCCAGGTCGCAATATAGTAATTAAAGGAACTTCTGGATCTAAAGGAAGTATACCTTATGCTACCAAAACGAAATACACAAAAATCGAATAAAAATTACTTAACAATTTTTGAGTCAGTAATATTTTTGAGGTGCGTTAAGTAATTTTTATTTGATTTGTGTGTATTTCGTTTCGGTAGCATTAGGTATACTTCCTTTAGATACAGACGTTGCTATTATTACTGTTACGTGTCAGGATGGGGTTCGATGTAAAATGCCAGTTACGCGATGATGATTTTATTCAAGACTCACACAATACTCTGACAGTACCAAAATAAAGCAATAAATACTTATACTGCAGTATCACACTTCGTAAACTTCCGTATCACTTAAATGTTCGCTCGAGATCGCTGTATTCACAACTGAACGAAGTCCCGACGTTCCAATCCTTTTTATAGTCATTTAATAGATTTCTAGAACCTTCCCGTTATTACTACAAAGATGCCGACAATTCTCGATAACAGAATAATGAGTGTAGGTACTTAGCTGCGACGCGTAGGTATGCCTACCGCCGATGATCTATTGTTTGTTATACGTGTAGGTAGATACTTGCGAAAGTTCTAGCGTAGGTATTCGTCGTAACATTACTGTTTTACGACCCGGACATACTGCAACCTGGACATTCTGCGACCTGGACATTTTGCAACTTTGACATTTTGCAACTTGGACAATCTGCACCTAAAGGCTGTCAACCTGTACTATTGGAAAATAGGCTTTAAGTGTAGGTGAGTAGTGAGCATCGGCAAGGAGAATGCGGGCGGTACCTGTCGACGAGCGTCTTGGCCTTGATGTGCAGGCGCAGCTCGGCGGGACAAGGCGCGGCGGCGACGGCCGCGTCCCACTCGGCGCGCAGCGCGCCCGCCGCGTGCCGCGTGCTCAGCGCGCCCGCCGCGCCGCGCAGCGCCGCCGCCTCGGCCGCCAGGCGCGCGGCGCGCGGCGCCCACGCCTCGCGGGCGGGCGCGGCGGGCGCCACGTCGAGCGCGCGCGCCGCGCACTGCGCCAGCGCGGCGTGCGCGTGCAGCGCGTCGGAGCGCGCCGCCACGCGCGCCAGGCGCAGCGCCAGCAGCGCGCCCCAGCGCGCCACGCACGCCGCGCACAGCTGCGACGCCGCGCACAGCGCCTCCACGCGCCGCCGCAGCGCGTGGCCCACCGAGCACGCCGTCTGCAACGCACGCGCTGTACACCCGCTCTACTACTACCGCTCGATGTATCGCGACTTTGCGCTTGTGTCACCTTGGCCTGGCTGGCGTCGTTCTCGACGGACACGATGTTGGGGAACACGGGGAACTTGGGCACCTCGGGCTCCGGCGCCATGCTCACGTTGTTGTTGTTCTTGTTGAACAGCATGAGCGGCTCCTCCGCCGTCGTCTCCGGGTAATCTTTACCTACGAGTGTTACGACACTGATAATCGACGACTAAACTTTTCTAAACACAATACAAACATGGTTCTCTGCATCCCATAGTAAGTGTCTTCGAGCCTGCTTATATTTGAATTGGATGATTATCTTTTATTTTCTGGCTGTATAATTGAAACAGATTGTAAACTTACCTAGAGTGTTATCATTGATCTCACTGAGCATAAGCCTGTCCTTGTACAGCAATATCTGCGACTCGGCGACCACACTCGTCTGTTCACATATGTATGTCTGTAAGTGCTCGTACTTCTCAGTTGGCTTCAAAAATACCTATAAATTGCAACGTTATCTTTCGAATGCAGTTATATAACATTATTTTACTTGCTATAGAAAAACACCCGTGAAAAGAGAGATATAATAAAACTAGCTGTTGCCCGCGACTTCGTTCGCGTGAAAATTCAGATAGGTGCCTCTATGAGAATATTGCGTGCCTGATTTTATGGCAATCGTACATTGTATCAGTATTATCCGTCTCTATGGCAAATCCAGTTTAAACCCGCTACCGCTAAAACTGACAAACCACTTTCACACAAACTTGCGACTCTTATTTGCCCACTTAATAAGGGTGGCTTCTGAATATTAAAAAAAGAGTATTTTCTAGTAATTTGGTAATCCTACTATAAAAACTATAGAAATTTCATACAAACTTTGCCACCCCTTTATACCCCCTTAGGGAATGGATTTCGCAAAATTCCTTCTAAGTGAGCACCTATATCCTAATAGAAACGACAATGCAAAGTTTGAGATTCCTAGCACTTGTTGTTTCTGAGATTTCGTGATAAGTGTGTGAGTGACCTTTTGCTTTTATGTAAATAGATAGCTTTTGCCCGCGGCTTCGCTCACGTGAATGTCGTTTTTTTTTTCAATAGACATTTTTATATTGTTTAAATACTGTTTTTCATACTATTTTTAATCTCCCATTCATACAAATCCTCTTTCACCTACCTAAAGATATCCCTCGTAAAAACAATATACAATACACAAAAGCAAATTTTCACTAAGTACAATAAATTTCCCTTCCTCATCTTCCCTATTGCACTTTTTCTCCACTCTCCACAGT
The DNA here is from genome assembly GCA_963082885.1 of Parascotia fuliginaria. Lineage (NCBI taxonomy): Eukaryota > Metazoa > Arthropoda > Insecta > Lepidoptera > Erebidae > Parascotia > Parascotia fuliginaria. Next base: position 16,403,419 of record OY720190.1, read on the forward strand.
TTCCTCCTTCCTCTCCTCCCCTCCCCCTTCTCCTCTTCACCTCCTTCGGCATCCCTTGCCCCTCCTTGAGCATCTCTTGCCCTTTCCTCCACTTCCCTCTACCTTGCCTCCTCGTTTCCCCCTCTCTTCCCACTTCCTTTTCCTTTCTTTTCCTCCTTTCCTCTCCCTTCCTATCGCTTCCTATCCCTTCCCCTCCCTTTTTCCACCATTCAAGAACTCTTTTCTTTCCACGTTCCTTCCCCCCCCTCTTCCTCTACTGTCTCCCTCACCTCCCCTCACTGTCCTCTAATTTTCCCCTCACTCAGGGTTAAGTGAGGGGTTCACTTAACCCTCACTCCCCCTCACTTCCCTTCACTCCCCTCCTACCTTCCCTCTCACTGCCCCCTCACCCACCTCACTTCCCCCTCAATTTCCCCCCACTTCCCCCTCACTTCCCCGTTACTTCTCCGTCACTTTCCCCTCACTTTCCTCTTACTTTCCTCTAACATTCCCCTCACTTTCCCCTCACTTCTCCCTGTCTTTCCACTGACTTCCTTCTGACTTCTACCTGACTTTCCCCTCACTTCTCCCTTATTTCCCCCACACTTCCTCTTCACTTCCCCCTCATTTCCCCATCACTTTCCTCTCACTCCCCCATCACTTCCCTCTCACTGTCCCCTCCCTTCCTCCTTCTCCTCAATTCCTCCTTTTTCTCCCTCCTTTCCCTTCCTCCCCCTCCCTGTAAATTTCAAGTCGCTAGCTTCAAAAGCTAAAGATCTTTGTATAAAATATTTCATCTCTAATTTCACCCCTCTAAATCCACCCCTGTTAAAATAAATTTATAAGGATATTTTTTATTTAAATAGAAGTATTCCAAAACAAAATTTCAAAACTGTAAGTTAAAAAATGAAGAAGATTTATACAATCGATTTCGTCCTTTTTACACACTTAGGAATTAAATTTTAAAAAAACCCTTTTTTTTAGTACATACAACCTCTAGACATTTAGACAAACACACCCTCCAAATTTCAAGTCACTACGACCAGCAGCTTAGGCTGTGCGTTGTCTGTTAGTCAGTCAGTCAGCCAGGACAAAGCCTTATATAATATGTATGGGTGTATGGATGTATGGATTAGACGTATAGCCATCGGGGATCAAAGCATACAGGCTGCTAGGAATGCTAACACGTGATAGAGCCACATAAAGCTGACCGTGCGAAAAACAGCTAATACTTAGATCCACGCCCACAACTTTTAGTTGTGTCTGACCTTGGGCTTTATTAATTGTCATCGCGAAACATAGGCTCACTGGAAACTGGACTCATTTAAAACTAAACGGAAGATTGTTTAAAACGCTATCAGCTATTCAGTAACCTGTTAAAGTCCTTGTTTCTATCAGAAAATGTTCGACGTGATTCTTTAAATTGGCATAACTTTTTTATTAATGAACCAATTGACATGAAACAAACACTAAATGTTAAGTGAAGCTTACCACAATGTATTAGTGAAAACCATATCTAAATCGGATAAGCCGTTTCTGAGATTAGCCTGAACAAACGCACAGACAAACAGACAAACAGACAAAAATTGTAACAATCATTGTTTTGGGTTCTATTTGCGTTGATAAAGGCCCCATAACTTTTTTTTCTCATATATCTTCCATGTACAGACGCGATCGGTTACATTTTTATTATATGTATAGATGGTTATTCGAATATCAATAGACAAATGTGTAAGTGAATTCTGTATATAACTGCATGTAAAATAGTTAAGTAGGTATAAAATTATGATAAATATACATCTATACATATAATAAAAATGTAACCGATCGCTGTCTGTACATGGAAGATATATGAGAATAAATACTATTGGGACCTATATCAACGCAAATAGAACCCAAAACAATGATTTTTAAAATTTTTGTCTGTTTGTCTGTTTGTCTGTTTGTCTGTGCGTTTGTGCACGCTAATCTCAGAAACGGCTCATCCGATTTAAATATGGTTTTCACTAATATATTGTGGTAAGCTTCACTTAACATTTAGTGTTTGTTTCATGTCAATCGGTTCATAAATAAAAAAGTTATGCCAATTTAAAGAATCACATCGAACATTCGTTAATTTACTACGAAATCTTATAGAAGCAGATATTTTAACAGGTTGCGGAATAGCTGATAGTGTTTTTATTCCTCGGATTCCTGTCATTCTAAACAGTCTTTCATTTAGTTTTAAAAGAGTCCAGTTTCCAGTGAGCCTATGTTTTGCGATGACTAATTAAAGTAACTAATTAATTAAGTAATTAAAGTAAAGGTAAGACACTAAAAGTTGTGGGTGTGGATCTAAGTATTAGCTGTTTTTCGGTCAGCTTTATGTGGCTCTATCACGTGTTAGCATTACTAGCAGCCTGTATGCTTTGATCCCTGATGGCTATACTTCTAATCCATACATCCATACATATTATAAAAGGCTTTGTCCTGACTGACTGACTGACTGACAGACAACGTAAAGCCTAAACCGCTGGTCGTAGCGACTTGAAATTTGGAGGGTGTGTTTGTCTTAATGTCTAGAAGTGTACAAAGAAAGGGTTATTAAAAATTCAACCCTTAAGTGTATGAAAAAGGATGAAATCGATTGTATGAAACGTCTTCATTTTTTAAGTTACAGCTTTGAAATTTTGTTTTGGAATACTTTTATTTAAATAAAAAATACGCTCATAATTTTTTTTTACTGGGGTGGATTTGTAGGAGTGAAATAAGGGATGAAATATTGTATGGAAAGATCTTTGCTTTTGAAGTTGGCGACTTAAAATTTGGAGGGAGGGGGTAGTGAGGGAGAAGTCAGGGGGAAATCGACTGCCTCTGTATTTCGGTGGTACTGTGTATGGACTGTGAGGTCGCGGGTTCGATTCCCGCTCAGTGCAAATATTTGTAGCATGAACATGTCTATTTGCATTGGTCTGGGTGTTTATAGGTATAATATGTATCTATTTACAAAAATAAAAATATTTAAGTATGTTTATCCGTATTCTAGAACCCATAATACAAGCATATAATATGCTTACTTTGGGTCTAGATGGCGTTGACCTCGCAGCATGTGTGGGACCAGCTGAGTATCTGCGGAGTCATTGTGTGGGTGGTGTGGGTCAACCCGCCGGCCAGGGAGATCCGTATAAACGGTGGTGCCGCTGGCCGCCCGCGGCATTGTACAAGGGCCCAATTAGACCTAACCAAAAAAAAAGAGACTGCCCCACCAGGTTGCGCATAATCTCGGAGTGGTTCGTCGTGCAGGTTGGTGGGACCCGGCCACCATTTTCGAGACGGTACGACGGCCTTTTGCGAGCAGTCCGTATCATGGAAGCCCGGAGGCCTAAGACCCTTGAGCCTTTACAGCTGCGAAGAGACATCGCCTCCTCAACGGCCGTCTTCTATCGCCTTTACCACGGAGAGTCTTCTCAACAGCTCTTTAAATTAATTCTACCCTCTCCCTTTTTATCCAGAACGACACGTGCGGGACTGAAGTGCTACCCTTTCACAGTGCAGTCTAAAGGGTCTCGAACCAAACGGTTCAGCACTTTATACTTTTATCGCTCAATTAAAGCCTGGAACTCTTTACCAGCGCATGTGTTCCCACCTAACTTTCATCCTGGGACTTTTAAGCGAGGCTTGAAGAAGCATCTCACTAAGCCGCCATAGTGGAGGCCACCATACCAGTAGTTTGGCTATTGGAATGGTGTCCACTACTTCTGAATTCCACTGACTGCTTACCATCAGCCAGAGTAGAGGCACTTTGGCAGGCTAATATAAAAAAAAAACTTATAGCGTTTTTATTCCTCGGATTCCTTTCATTCCAAACAATTTCCCGTTTAGTTTTAAACGAGTTCAGTTTCCAGTGAGCCTATGTTTCGCGATGACAATTAATGAGTGTGGATCTAAATATTAACTGTTTTTCGCATGGTTAGCTTTATGTGGATTTGCCACGTGTAAGTAATCCTAGCAGCCTGTATGGCTTTGATCCGCGATGGCTATACGTCTAATATCGTAGATAGAGAAGCATTTACTGTAAAGATTTTTCTTATTCACCTAAACGAAGATGTTTATAATTCAAAACAAACCAAAAGATATATCCAAAAAATGCTGCCCAAAATCACTATTTCACGCGGACGAAGTCGCGGGCACTGCTAGTAAGTAATAAAACAAATTTTAATTAAGTAGGTAAAATTAATTAGTGTTAAGTTGTTCCATAAGTACCTACACAATATTGTGTAGGTCAAATTATTGTGCCATACGTAATATAGTAATGTAAGTAGGTATATAGGAAGTAAATTGAGTATTAATATTATCGAGATTTGTACGAAAACATTTTCGAGGCCAGTCATTTTACATTACTGCATTTTACAGTTTAAAAATTTTAAATAGGTAGGTACGATTATTTCAAATACTTAAGTAAGAAAATACGGTAAGTAAACGGCTACGGAAATGGCGGTATCATTCGTGCGGCTTTGTCAATGACGATGTCCGGAATGATCAAAAATACTTCGTGCGTCTGCTGTTAGAAGGTTTTTATGAGCAGACTTTCAGGGTACAACAGTAATACAAGGTTTGTTCGCGGTTCATTACTAGGGCTCTACGCGGTCAGAGTGTAAATGCAGTTAATCTTTAAGGGCTTCAACACTGAGATTGATGAAAAACCATGCTCCGAGTTCCGATACGGATTTTCTAAAATAATAAATGCTTTATTTTAACCAAGACCTTTTAAATTAGTTCATTTTCTATTTTGCAATCGCAACTCAGTGCTACAACATGCCCTGTGTATACAATGAACTACTTCCATAAATCTGAATATTTAAGTGCAAAACAAGGTAAGTATATGAATTGCTATGGATAAAACAGACGAGATCTAATACCAAACCATGCATGAACATTCAATTATCCGTAGAGCGAATCGCATTTTATTATGCCGTCACGATTCTGCTAAGACAATGGCTCGCTCTCTAAGCATTGTCTGTACCGAGCGAATTCGGGTCGGAAGTAACGAGGCGTTGCGCAACCATTAACATTACCGTCACTGTAATTTTGTTAACATTATGATCTACAATTGATGTAACCTACTAAAACATGTATCTGTGAACATGTAACAGAGGAGATCGTTGTCATAGTTCGTGGCCTATGTTGGCTAGACAAGGTATACGAAGCATCACTCATGAGACAGTGTTTGGAGTTACTTCGAAATTATAAATTATTTAACTTTGTTCATTCTTCTTGAGCATAAAAAATATATTGAAAGCTCATAACATATTCATACGCTACTTATTTTTACATGTACCTATGCAAAAAGTGACCTTTTATTATACATTACACCTTTTTAAATCCTGGCAACCTTCAAAGGAACTTCTTTATTTTAAATTCAAGTTCAATTATAAATTTTACGTTTCGCTTCGCTGAATAGACATTGCTGGTCGGAAACGGTAGCTCCAAAGACACGGATAGCTACTTCGAAAGTCTATGCTGCAGCTTTTATTTAAAAAAAAAACAGTGCTAACATGTGCAATCCAAGAGATAATTTATTTTGCCGATAATACTATGCTACCCTTAAAGGTAGTAATAGGACCTACACTATCAAGGTAGCGTTGATTTCTGTAGAGCTTTCTAACATAAATATGTATTGACTGAATCAGGTTCCATAGAAACTTTTCTTAGAAATCTTCCAGTCACTTAACAGCATAAATACATAACAATTAAAAAAAAATTCAGCCCTTTAAAACAACTTACCTTTATACTAGCAGCTTTATTAACATGGAATATATGCACAGGTTTGGTAGATGTGACTATTTGGACCTCAGAGAAGAACCTCTCAAAGCTCCATATCCTGTGAGGGTCTACTTCCAGCAGACCGGCCAGCAGTGGAGTGACTAGTTTGCGCAGGCCCACACTCAGTTGACAGTGGGGTGGGAGATCACGGGCCCACTCTATGGGACCATTCTCTGTTGTTTGTGTACCCTGAAGAAATAGCAAACACTTGTAGGCAACTTTATTCTTAATGATGTACTGTATCAGCTACTCCTAGTCTCCTGGTTTTAAATATATTTAATTCAGTTTCTTCTTTATAGATAGTTATGGAAATGATATACTTACTTATATCATACAGTAGGATGTTACCTAGTGTATTTTAAATACAAAAATTTTATCTCATGAAAATTGATAAAAAAAATTAATATGTATAAATCTTTAAGGAAATATCTTTCTGTGTCTTACTTACTTCTCTGCTCCCGTCACCAGTAGCGTGATGTTACATAGCTTATAACCTTCCTCAAGAACATGCAAAAAGAATTATTCTAATCCAACCGGTAGTTCTAGAGATTAGCGCGTTTAAACAAACAAACTTTTTCACTTTGTAAAATAGTATAGATGTTGTATAATTAATAATCAATACTGTTGTTGTATAATAGTTTATTGTAGTCGATACCTATTACCCATTTCTGTATCCAACTTACTACAAAACTTATGAGATGCCTAGCTGGGTAACTGACCTCAGAATTTATATTAGCTTCTCAAGGGTAAGTAGCTAGTACAGTTCCCAAACAGTTACAATATGCCCTTGATTATTTCTTGATTTATCTAATAACAAAGACATGTCTTACCCTACAGGCCTTAGTTAACACATAAATACTCACTGCAATAACACCTGATGCCTTCTTTGTAGTGATGTAAAACATTGTCTCTTTATTTCTCCTGCCTCCATAAGGTCTGAATGGCAATTGTCCAGTCGCTACATGGTACAGAGTGACGCCTATCGACCACAAGTCTACTGTAGCCCCAAAACTCTTACCCACTGGCTTGCGCAATACAGCTCTCTCATACATGTCAGGGTGCAGGTATTCCTCTGTGCCATACAGAGATACGAACTGCTCCTCCTCCTGCAGCTCCCTGGCTGCTCCAAAGTCTGTTAATTTGTATGTAGTAGTACCATCTTCATTTATATACTTCATAATATTGCCAGGCTTTAAATCTCTATGCACCAAGTTGTTATCACGCAAATGTTTCATGCCCGCGGTCAAATGCTCCAAGACAAGTAGAAACTCGAATTCCTGAAGGCCGTACGTGTTCTCAGGGTCATCCAATATATTGAACAAACTGCCGCCGGTGCACAGCTCCATAACAATAACTTTGCCGCGTCCTTCCTGCTCCTCCTCTATCGCAAGAAGTTTTACGATATTCTCATGTTTCACTTTTTTCAGAACTTCGAATTCTCTCATCTGTACATCATGAGGTCTCATGTGGCTCAGTTGGTTAAACGTCTTCACGGCCACTGGCTCTCCATTATTCTTGTTGACACCCTGGAACACAGCGCCTGTTGCACCTTTTCCTAGGACGCTGGTTGTACACCACACATAGTTTTCTGACCCTCGCAAGAAGGACATTTTCGAAAGTTTCTTGTGCAATTCAGTTGTTGTATTCAACCAAGAAAAGTAACACAAAGATTCACTTGAGAATTGTTTACGCTACAGAGAATTTTAGGAAGATTATATCTTAAATAGTTTCTTACTGCATATATATTGCAGATGTATGCTCAATAATTAAATTAATTAAATTATAAAATGCTTACGAACAAACATTCAACATTCAGTCAACAAATTTTGACAGCTGTCAAGCTCTAAGCTCTAAGTTCATGTGTCAAAGTGTTCGACCCTGCAGTGTACCATGGACGCATGGTCGTAAACAGGACCGATGGATATAGGGTAACTCTTGATTTTCATTCAAGAAAATTAACTGTATTTCTAGACATCAGGGTACATTTTTCGTTGCAACATATACAGAGGCAAATCAGTCTGAGAGGGATATAATATCACGGACGTAATACACTAAACAGGGACTGCGTACTTGCAGCTGAAAAACCGGCTGAGGGAGATATGGTAGTAGTACAGAGGCCGTGTGTCCCTTTCTAGTAGGGGGACAATAATTATAAGTTTTAAGTTTAAATTACATTTCTGGGCTTGAATAACTTTTTATTCATTATTCTTTTATAAAAATCTTGTGTTTATATACATATTATTATATTATTTATGTTGATATTTAATTAAGTAAGTATTTGAATAATTTCTATTAGTATTAATATTATTTTATGAATATATATTATATAGAAAACTTTAGGTCTACAACTATAGATAATCTAATATCAAGTATTTTTTTTGTAATAGACTGTTTATTTCTTTTCTTTAAATAATAAAATAAAAATAAATAATATTTGTACTAAGTGAGATTTTTTTTTTATATTAGTTTACCATAATGACTCCAGTCTGCCTGATGGTAAGCAGTCAGTGGAATCCAGAAGTGGTGGACATCATTCCAAAAGCCAAACTACTGTTATGGTGGCCTCCACTATGGCGGCTTAGTAAGATGCTTTTTACGCCCCGTTAAAAGACCCAGGATCAAAATAAGATGGGAACACATGCGCTGGCAAAGGGTTCCAGGCTTTAATTGAGCAACAAAAGTATAAAGTGCTGAACCGTTTGGTTCGGAATCCTTTAGATTCCACTGTGAAAGGCTAGCACTTGAGTCCCGCACGTGTTGTTTTGGATAAACAGGGAGAGGGTGGGATTAATTAAAAGAGCTCTTCAGAACACTCCATGGTAAAGGCGATATAAGACGGCCATTGAGGCGATGTCTCTTTGGAGTTGTACAGGCTCAAATTTTAAATAGTCTATGCAATAGTTTTTTGTTTTATTTTTTTCGAGTTTGCAATGGTCTGGGTGTTTCTATATAAAGCGTCGTAGTATGAGCTTGTGTACGCACACGTCACATCGATGATTTGACGTGCGACATAAAAAACGACTGATAGGCACACACAAGCCGGCTGCTCGGCCGCTCGCCCCTGCGGTCATTGCCCTGACAAGTACTGTACCTACTGCAATACCTCGATAGTACACGACGTATATAGGTTTTTACGAGTTTTGTCTAGTGTTCTAATTTTTGGTTTTGTAGATCTAGGTTTCTTTTTGTGATGTGGTTTGTTAGCCTCTGATGGCTTTCCCAACCTTACGCGGACTGTCGGTGAGCAGAAGTTAATATAATACCCTGATATAAGAAAAGTACGAAGTTTGTAAAACCACTACAAATTCAGTTAGTTTAAGTATTTTATATCCGTACCCATGTCACAAGTTTAAATAATTTTATTACATATACTTATTTGAGTCAAGATAGCGTTGTGTAATTGTTGTATTAATATCATGTTTTACTCTTTTACACAAGAACTGAACTACTGAATTATTACTACTTCATACCGCAATTATCAAAAACAGCTCTACCTATTCTGATCTCTGATTGATTATTAGACATAGAAACACCCAGACCAATACAAAAAGCATAGACTATTTAAAATTTGTCTCACTTATTAACAATATTATTGTCACCTTATTAAAAAGTGACACGCTGTCTTTGTAACTCACTCGGCTCTGTTAGAATAAAACAGGTTTTAGTTGTAATCTCTACCTTAAATAAAAAGAAGAAAAACTAATGTCTTCTTCTTGACGTGGAAAAACCTTTTCCTTTTGCTTTATATTTAATAATATACTATTCTGTATTCCTGCTCTGCTGATTTAATTTCAATGAAAGAGTAACTTCATCAGGCTCGTTTTTAAACTGAGAGTACTCAGTCCTATTTAGTAAATTATGTTCATGGCCTATTGTCTGTGCGATCGACAACATGACATGCGTCATTATTGCCATTGTCAAATGCAATTGAGTGAAATGAGGGGAATGAGAAACGACGCATTTGTAATAATTTGAGAAAATAAACCCATTATTTTAATAAAAATCATTATTCTACTTTAAAGTCGATAAAGTACAACTTTTGTTGCACGTTATAACAGTATTCACGAAAGATCTGCAGTAAAAATGTAAGTTTGATTATAGTTCCAATATGTTTGTATTTGAATAATGTTGTCTAAACTGTGTATTCCATTCCAATAGAGGTGTTGTGATTATATTCCCATGGCTTTTAGCGATATGGCCGCCCATTGTATCTACCTAATGTTGTGCTTACTTATTATTTGTTTTGTTATATGTAGTGTGCAATACAGAATATTCTATTCTATTCTAGGTCTTCCAGGTACGAAATACAAAGACGGGAACGCTCCAGAAGTAAATCCGTAGAACATCACAAACATCGTAAACACAGAAGTCGTGACAGAACATGCTCTCCAAAGAAGTCGAAACACAGTTCCTCGAGCAGAGAGAGACACAGCTCTAAACACAAGAAGAGTAAAAAAAAGAAGACACGATCGTCCAGCAGTAGTTCTAGCAGCGACAGTGACGAGGAGGAGCTTAAACTGTTGCAGAGACTTGAAGCCGAGCGCCTCAGGCTCAAAGAAGAGAAAAAGAAGCAAAAAGAACAGTTAAAAGCAGCTGAAACACCAGAAGAGAAGAGGTATGTAACTTTGTAGAATGTTATGTTATGTTTCGCATAAATATCAGTAGATGATATTTTAAAACGATGGCACTTTCAGAGCCCGCCGACTCAGAGAGAAACAAGAGAAGGAGAGGAAACGTCGGGAGCGTATGGGCTGGGACAATGAGTATCAATGTTACACAAATCAGGATAACCCTTTTGGAGACTCTGCTTTGACAAACACCTTTGTATGGAGTAAGAAATTGGCTAAGGAAGGTGTAAAGAATGTGTCGCGCGATGAACTGGAGGCTCTAAACAGACAGAAACAGTTGGAAAACAAAATAGAATTAGAGAAGGTAATAACAATCATTAAGTACTTATGTTGTATAAATTTATTTAAGTTTAACTGTCATACTGTCATGAATCATTGCTTGTTTCGATCTGTATATTTAACAAATTTGTTGCTTTTAGATTTAAGTTGTAAACAGGCATTGCTTCATTAATGGTGTGTGGTGTCAGGTGAAGCAGCGGCGGCTGGAGCGCGAGGCGGAGCGCGGCGCGCGCGAGGCGGAGGCGGCGGCGGCGGCGCGCTCGCGCGAGGCGCTGCAGTTCCACGCCTGGGCCAAGCACGAGGACGCCTTCCATCTGCATCAGGCGCGCCTGCGCTCGCAGATACGCATCCGCGACGGACGAGGTGACTTACTATAGTGTGGGCAGCGTGCAAACGCAGTCAATGTGATAAAGCAGCGGATATGATGAATCAATAAAATGGCCAATAATTTTAATGATACTTTGTCAATTATGCAGCCAAGCCGATAGATCTGCTGGCATGGTATGTGAGCTCCGAGGAGTGCGTAGACGCGCTGGAGATGCACGAGCCTTATACCTACTTAAACGGCTTGCAAACACAGGACCTCGAGGACTTGCTTGAAGATATCAAGGTACTGACATTGCCTACTAATACCTTTATATAAGGACATATAGATTTCAGTGTGTCAGACAATGGTTAAAAATGTATGAATTAATGTAAATAAAGTATCTAAAAACAAATAAAGTTTATAATGAAACACAAAATTCGTCAGGTCTACAAGGAGCTAGAGAACAACGCCAACGTGTCGTACTGGGAGGACGTGCAGACCATCGTGCTGGACGAGCTCGGCAAGCTGCGGCGCCTGGCCGCGCCCGACGCGCGCCGCGACGGCGTGCACCAGGCCGTCGCCGACGACGTCACGCAGGCACGCGCCACGCTCACACACTCACTGCTCACTGCTCATACTTGATTCCAAAATTTCATTTGTATTTTTAGATATTCAAAGGCAAGACGGGTGCTCAACTCGAAGCATTGCAGACTCAGATCGAGCAGAAGATCAGTGGCAGGCGGGACGGCGTAGACGTCGGCTACTGGGAGAGCCTTCTAAGCCAACTTAAGGGTACAACTATTATATAACTTTACTAGTTTCTCACATCTTTGCTCTTCTCTCCGCGTGTAGCGGTGATGTTACATAATTTATAACCTTCCTCACGGACTGGGCTATCAAACGCAAAAAGAATAATTCAAATCCGACTGGTAGTTTATGAAATTACTGATAATTATTTAATTTTTTTGTATACAGCTCATATGTCTCGCGCGCGTCTGAGAGACCGTCACCAGAACAACTTGCGGCGCAAGCTGCAACTCCTGAAACAGGAGCAAGGAGTCCAGCCGGCTGCCGGCGCCGAGCTCAAGGAGGAACCTAACGAGTAAGTTATTTTTTAGTAGTATTTGAATATAATGATCGCAAGATGTAACAATCAAATAATAAATCATAAACAATCCGCAGAGCGGCACCGGCGGAGGAGCCTGCAGCGGAGGCGGCGGCGGCGGCGGGCGGCGAGTCGGACTCGTCGGCGACGGGCGAGGCCATGCACGCGAGCGCGGCGCTGTACGCGAGCGGCCGCTACTCGCCCGCGCTGCTGGCGCCGGCGCAGCTGGAGCCCGGCACGCTGCTGACGGAGCCGGCCGACGACCTGCAGCGCCTCGCCTACCTGCGCGCGCGCCTGCACGCCTCGCGCGAGGCGGCCCCGCCCGCGGCCGCGCTGGAGGGCGAGGCCCGGCGCGCCATGGGCAGCTCGCCCGACGAGGCGCAGTTCAGCGTGGAGCACGCGCTGCCGGACCAGCCGTGTCTGTGGGCCGACAAGTACCGGCCGCGCAAGCCGCGCTACTTCAACCGCGTGCACACCGGCTTCGAGTGGAACAAGTACAACCAGACCCACTACGACATGGACAACCCGCCGCCCAAGATCGTGCAGGGATACAAGTTCAACATCTTCTATCCCGACCTCATCGACAAGAATGCTACTCCAGAGTTCTCATTGGTCAGTATAACAATATCTTACTGTGCTATTCTATTTATGTTTTACTTGTCTACTTATCCTATTGTTCGATGGTTGCAGAAACCGTGTCCGGAGAACCCCGACTTCGCAGTGCTCCGGTTCCACGCGGGTCCGCCGTACGAGGACATCGCTTTCAAGATCGTGAACCGCGAGTGGGAGTACTCGTACAAGCGCGGTTTCCGCTGCCACTTCCACAACAATATCTTTCAGCTGTGGTTCCACTTCAAGAGATATCGCTACAGGCGATAGTTACAATGTTATCGTCGCGCTACTATATTTCAAACAAAGTTCTATATTTTGATCCTTTTTTGAATTCTGAATTGTATGATGTATCCTGTGCCACCCAATTAAAAAAACAGTTATTCTGAAAATTAGTGCTTTATTACCAGTAAAACCCTGATATTTTCAATACCCCAGGTTTCCACCTTTTTCTTACACTTTTTCCTCCAGAAAATTGTATTATGCATTTAGCTTGGAACATAGTTTTGTAGGAACTAATTATAAGTTGGGTTGGCTAAATGTGATTGATTACCATTATCACTTCTAATAACAAAAGAGGCACATCATTATGAAAAATTTAAATGAAATATAGTAAAACTGTATCTACAGGAATAGTATTTAGCTACCTGAGGGTTAGGTATTTTTTCCTATGTAAGCTAGTTTATCGCCTGCTCGATGAATCCAAATTATTTTCACTCATCTGTGATATGGACAATTAGAAAATATTAAAGTAGCCTACCTAATTAACTACTATATGGTAACATTTTTAGTATCTTTACCAATAACACATATAACTTCACGGCCACTCCTTAGTGGGGTAAGCAGTGACTATAGAATGCCATTTGAGGCAATTCAAACCCACCTTACGGTTTTTTATTGTACCTTTTTACGATAGTAGATCCACGCTGATTTCAGCATGAATGGGCCGGATCGTCCAGGGAAGTACTACCCTCTCATAGAAGATCGACTTAAGAGTAGTAGTATCAGTACTGCTGCGTTACGTTCGGTGAGTGAGAGCGCCGAAGGCCTAATTTCCCCCCTTTCCTCTTTCCTCACCTCCCTCATTCCCTTCCCTTAACCCCATTCCCAGCCACCATAGTGGAGGCCACCATACCAGCAGTTCAAGACGATGGCTTTTGGTATAGTGGCCGCCACTTCTGGATACCATTGACTGCTTACCATCAGGCGGGGTGGAGTCACTTTGGTGGGCTATAATATAAAAAAAAAAAAAAACTTTGCCTCTTCAACATATAAAATCGTTTCAAACACATGTTGTTTAAGAGTGATAGTATTTGTACTCTTTGTCAATAGGGTAAAAGCAGAGTATATCATATTATGCTGTCAATGTTTTGTAAAAACAAAATATTTGCTATTTTATTTCATACTAATCCACTCTCTTTTTGCTTTGGAATTTTTCAATTCCACATAAGATTTTTAGTTAAATTGTTACAAACCATAAAATCAAATCTTCTCTTTATAATATTAGTTTAGACTATAATGAAATCTTTACAAGTTGAAATAAATATTTATAACAGTTACAGAATAAGTACAATGTAAAAATAAAATAAGAAAAGACATCAATTAATATTTAGTTTTAAATATCCATTTCATCAATATTCTACAAAAAACATCATAAATGTTTTATCCATTTTTATTTAAATAGAATTCAATAAACTAGTTGATTGTTACATTATGTCTATTATTTCTTAGCCTTTTCATCACCAGGATTAGTAATTTCTTCAGAAGCAGGATTACTGCGGAAGTTAGGGAACTGTTCCCACGGTGCACTCAGTTCAAAACGCCTGAACTCTTGTGCCAGCTCTAGCGGCTCAACCACCACTCTCTTTTGTTCATCATCATAACGTACCTCTACATAGCCACTGAGAGGGAAGTCCTTCCTGAAAGGGTGACCCTCAAATCCATAATCAGTCAGGATTCTCCTTAAATCAGGATGATTAGCAAAGAATACACCATACATATCCCAAATCTCTCTCTCGTACCAATTGGCTGCCTTGAATACGTCGTTAGCAGAGTCGACTGGACTCAGTTCATCAGTGTATGTCTTAACACGGATCCTTGAGTTGTAGCGCAACGATAGCAAATTGTAAATGAGCTCAAATCTGTAAGGGCGGTTGGGTACATCCATGCCTGCAATATCGATGAGGTTGGTGAACTGCGCAGTGTGATGGTCTTTTAAAAATTGCAATACAGGAATGACACCCTCAGGTGGCACTAGAACTTCCAACTCATTCCCAGCTGTTAGCTGCACTTTTTGTACATATTTAGGCATACATTCGGCGACGTATTTACCGAAATCTATAAGCTGGGTTTTTTGCAGAGGGTCGAATTTGGCAACAGTCGGTCTTGTTTCTGCTTCAGGTGTCGCTTGATCAGTCTTTGTGACTACACGCTGAACCGCAGGGCCCTTTGCATTGTTCAGAATGCTGCGTCCTAAAGTGCATCCTGCACCACAGGCGCGTTTCAGCAAAATCGACATCCCAATCGTATTAATGTTATCAAAATAGTTTTAACCTTACGTAATTCTTGAATTTTAACAACCACACTCCATCAAAACAAGAAATATAATGTCAACTGTCAACAGTGTCAACTGTCATTATTATTTTACTGACATCTTGTCAATTCACACCCTGTCTGCCCATTCTTTGCCAAGGACCTCAGATTGATTTTTTGCCCGTAGTACAGGTTGGTACACTAAAAGCAGTAGACAATTTTCTACGTTATAATACAGACTATCTTTAGCTACTAAAATGTTCTTAGTCTTTCAGCTATAAATCATTCTCAAAATTAATAATAATATAGAGGTCAAATGATGATATTCAATCACTGACCTGTGTACACTTTTTTGGTCTTGCTTTTGACATTTGTTACAATCTTAAATTTATTCTGTGGTAAAACTACAGATATCAATGAACTTGTTCTCTATTTAATCTGTGGAACAATATTGTACTGTACAGTGTACAGTACAATCTGTGTCTCTAGATTTACGTTATGTCTAAATTGTAAGCTATGTTGCGTGTTATAGGTTCTATTGTTGTTTGAAACTTAACTTCAAAGACCCTAAAACTTTAAACTACATTTCTCATCTTAATATTTTGTGACAAGAAATTTGCAAGAATATAAATAGAATAGAAGTTCGTTGGTAAAAAGTGAAACTTATGTACTTTTGATTTTGCTTGTGTAGTGTATTTATAAAATTGCCTCTTCGTGCATTTTTTGTTATCTTGATCATTCAAAAACGACTAAATTATAAATTGAACAAATAAAAATATTATGTGGTTGTAACTAAATGTCTATATGGCCACTTGGTGGCTTTCTGGCTTTTAATTTACTGGATAATTTGTAAGGATAGAATGTATTTTTGGAATAGCTCCGTAAAATATCTGATATACTAATCTCATGATAGGCCGATAGAAAGTTAGCGTAACCATGGGAGATGAAATTGAGCAACTAAAATCAGTGTTCAGATCGCTGGTGGTATCGAGTCCAACCCAAGTGGACGTGCGCTCGTTGTTGCGTGATTATCGGAACATGATCGGCGCACCGGTGCCGCTTAGCAAATATGGCCACAAGAACCCAACTGAATTTCTCAAGGAGAGGTTCAGTGACTGCTTTCTGGTAATTATTTAGTTACAGCTTTATGTTCTGGTGTGCAAAAAAAATGTTAGGATATTTCAAGGCTTTTCTGAATGTCAACCTAACAAGGCCTGTAGTATCTCACTTTAGGGTATAAAACATTCACCTTCAGATTTTAATCTAAACCTCCTTTTAAGTCCCAAGTATTCCTGTGAGGATTTTGATCAACTTCTTTCAAACAATTCATATATATTTGTTTGTTCCAACGAGGCACACATGTAACATGTCACAGTGAGACTTGTTTAGATCAAAGCATAAAAGTTATCCTATCGAGTAACAGTGTAACTGATTGAGATTATTTTTTTAAATATTGCCCGACGAGTTACACTGTGTGACACGTTACAATGTGACTCCTTGAGAACAAACGTAAACATTCCAAAAAACTATTTTTCTCACTGAGAAAATTATAATTATATCCCTTTATGAATCAAAATTTTGTTAGCTGCCTTGAGATTGTGTGTGTGAGTACTGAGATAAGAAATAGGTACAAACTTCAGCATCAGATAATGTAATGAGAAACCGATTAATAAAATAATTATGAATGATTTATTTTAATACCACAATATGTTAATTGTAATGTTGTTTTACAGTTTAGTGGGCAACCCAGTAACCCTGTTCTCACACTAATAGTACCCAATACATTGAAGCATATTGACAAATTTGTACAAAAACAAAAAGTTTCCAGTTCAGCTAAATCGTGAGTATTGCGAAATTGCATAACTTATTTTTACACCCCTTCGCATCGCCTTCGCAACTTCGATTCGCAACTTAGTTGCGTATGAAGATTATTCTTCTTAAAATACATAGTTAAGATAAAAGAAAATAATATCTTAATTCGTAACTAAACATAAAACCTTTCCAGTGGTTACCCTTGTGGTCTTAAATAGATTCATGAATGTAAATGCCGCAAGAAAAGAAAATGAATGTCATTATGATAGAATTGTCAAGGCTAATAAATAATTATTCCACCGGTCAGTATCCATTTGAAATAGTTGCAAATTGACTATAGATAAACAAATGTGAAGGTTGCGAAAGAGGAAAAGAAAATCCTGTACCGTTGCTGGTTGTGAAACATTGTAATCATAATGTGTAACTGCGAAAGAAGAAAAAAAAGTCTTTTATTTGCAACTAGTTGTGTAGGTACAAAGAGTATCGTTTCTCCTATCGCAACTGGTTTCGAATCTCATTTGTGATGGTGCCTGGAGGGACTTTTACACCATTCTAGCAACACAATGCATCTTTTGATTGAAGGACTCCATAAGGTGTTGAAACTTTTGAGATTAAGTACCAATATGTTAACCAACATGTTGGTGTCTGCCAATTGTGATTTCTTCTCATGTGCTGAGTGGGCTGTGTGTTCTGTTTATGTGTTAGTGAATTAGTTGTAGTCAAATTTACTTATAGTTTAATGTTGGTTACTGTCCTTTCTGTCAAATGAATATTCAGTCCTAAGCTCTGTAATGATTAAGTAGCACAAATTTGTCTCAATGTTTGCACAGCTGTTTTTTTTTTCACTTACACAATAGACAAGTTTTATCTATGACAAATAAAGTTAACTTTACCACAGTACTTAAAAGTTATTTTTATTATTATAACACAGTTCCTTTTACATCTATATTATGTACTTATTTCCCATATATTTTCATCTTTGGCAGCAATCCAAAACGAAGAAGTGTCCCAGAAGAATTGGTGAACACACCAAAAACTAACCTTATTTGTAAAACATTTACCCAAAAAAATAAACATCTGCCTTCTATACAAGAACCCAATAAGTCTGATATTACACTACCTAGCAATGTTACTACTGTTCCTATCAAGCTTAGTACAGCTCCAAGAAACTCTAAGATAAACCAGAGCAAACATAAAGCCGTTCCAAGTGATACTAGCACTGCTCAAAGCAGGCCCAGCATAGGTATAAACAAGCCTAGTGAAGCTTCAACTGGGAATAGTATAACTACGAACAAACCTTATAAAACTAGTACAATGCTAAGTGATGCTACTCACACTTATAGCATACAAAATGGAAATACATACCAAGTTTTAGAAAACAATAACAGTAACATTGACACGAAAAATGTGGTCACTGATAAAAGTAATGCTGTAAAGAACTTCTTCAAAAAAAGATTGCCTATGTATGATAGTACCCAAGATTTAAGAGAAGAGCAATCTGAAAAGTATTACAAATCATTACAGGATGATGACTCGGGGAGACACACATCGTCTAGTAAGTACCCTACCTGCACAAGATATAACAACATGACATTTACAATGCATGCTTACTACCTTCATTTAGTTTTTATACTTTTGTTATTTTGTATTGTTTATTTAAAGTTTATTTAAATCTGTACAACTCTTGATAATTTCTTTTGTTGTGTGTACAAAGTGCAGCAGTTTTTGAAATAAGATAAAATTGTGTAATAGCATGAGTGAAGTAGATAAACCTACAATGAAACTAAAAACCAGTTAGTGTAATTGTCACATGTTGTGTAGTCCTGCATGATCTAGTTCAGTAGTTTTAGCATTCAACTATAATGTAGGTCTTGTCACTTAGAGAACAACTGACACATTATATTATACATGCATTGCATGCTCATCATTATATCACATCAGCCGAATAACATCCCCTGTTGGAATTCGACTGGTTGTGAACCGCCCATCCATTGGTTGTACGCCGCCCTTATCAGGTCCTAGGTCGTCGGTGCACCTTGTGAAGAATCTGCCCACTCTGCGTCTTCCGGTTCGTGGCCACCACTCTAGAACCTTTCAGCCCTAACGGCTATCAGTTTTGTGAGCTATGTGTCCTGCCTATTGGCATACGTATTGTAAAGCAACTCTGCGAGTTATATCAGTTGCTTTGGTTCGCCTGTACATTTCTTAATTTTTTATACGATCGCGCAGAGAGACTCCTCACATAGTCCTCTCCATCGCCTTCTGAGTGGCTTCCCTGTAACAAGACCCATAGTTAGCCACCACGTCTCTACCCTGTATGTCACCACTGGCAACACACTAAGTAACAATATAATATATTTATCTGTAACGTGACCTATACTTACAGTAATGACTAGATAAAAAAACTCAAACAAATAAGCTACTTACACAAGCTGCTGGCATAAGTCATTCATATCATAACTCATAAATCTGTTTCATAATTTTTTTACATGTCTTTTCATTTACAAATATGCATGCTTTTTGAAATAAAGTCGAAGAATTACTACCTCATGCAATTATTATTTTAGTTTTCGGCAGTATTTCCTATTTTACTTGTATTTTGAAGTGTTGCCAAAGTGCATAAGGTGTTTCATATTTGCAGGTAATCAGAGCGCTAAAGCACACCAATTAGAGCAGCTTAAGTTTGACATATTGGAGATAGTAACGGCCGCATCAGAGGGCGTGTGGTGCACAGATCTGATTAGATTGTACAGGTCAGTACTCAGAATATATAAGTTTATATTTGTATTTCAGGTCGTATAAATCCATTATTATAAATACCACGGCATGACAGACTAACTGACTAAAGTACATACATAATCCATACATATTATAAAAGGCTTTGTCCTGACTGACTGACAGACAACGCACAGCCTAAGCCGCTGGTCGTAGCGGCTTGAAATTTAGAGAGTGTATTTATCTTAAATTCTTAATGTCTAGAGGTGTACGTAGAGAGAGTTTTTAAAATTCAACCCGTAAGTGTTTAAAAAGGGATGAAAACGATTGTATGAAACTTCTTCGTTTTTTAACTTACAGTTTCGAAATTTTGTTTTTAAATACTCCTATTAAAATAAGAAATGCCCTCATAAACATTTTTGACAGGGGTGGCTTTAGAAGTGAAATTATTGAAGAAACATTGTATGGAAAAATCTTTGCTTTTGAAGTTAGTGACTTGAAATTTGGGGGATCTGTTTGTCTCAATGTCTAAATTAATTATAATTTTTATAATTTTCTTTCGAAATAAAGTACAACAAAGGGGTACTTAAAAAGGGTTTTTTTTTAAACTCAATCATTAAGTGAACGAGATGAAGTTTGTATTGGGATACTACTGTCAAATTTAACAATATTCTTATCAATACTTCTGACAGGGGTGGCTTTGGCAGGATGAAATTGGGGATGAAACGTAGTGTGGAAAGATCTTTGTTTTAGAAGTTAGCGACTTGAAATTTAAAGAGCGTGTTTGTCTTAATCTTAAGACGTGTACAAAGAAAGGGTTTTAAAAAAACCATTCTCGCAGGGTATGAAAAGGGATAAAAACGATCGTATAAAACTTCTTTGTTTTTTAATTTATACTGTTTACCAGCACTTTGGTAGCCTAATATAAAAAAAATATATATAAAAAAAGAGATATAAGTACATTGGATTGTTCGGCGTACCGTCACGCACCTTCATAATCATAATATTAAAATCTGCTGAGGCAGTACCTCACGATTGTTGTTAGCTCGCTGGCGGCGCTTCCTCTTTTCACGAATTTATCTACCTCAGCTCGGATCGGGCTTGGCCGGGGCTGTACGAGTGCTCTTCTTGACCTGCGAATCAGGTGGTTGACTCGGACGCGAGGCGATGCGAAGAGGGGTCGCGGGGACGGGGAAGGGGCGGCGAGGCATACGTTCAGGGCACACACAAGTCTACATATCGTGGCGCCAAAAGTGCTGACGCAAAACTCGCGGGCTCTTCGGTGCGTGTTTACATAATTGTAACATGATCCGGCCACAAGTATGTCACACATGCAATAAATATGGACCGTGGGCTTAAAGTAGAACTATTCAAATAATTATGTAATACACATTGAGAGTGCCGGTAGCTCAATTTCCCCCCTTTGTATTTTCTTCACCTCCCTCAATTCTGTCACATACCCACCCCCTTCATGGTAGGCGGCGGCTTCGTTAAATGGCATTGCAGAAGCAATGCTAGGGACTCTTGAGTCGTCCATGAGCGACAGTTACCACTTATCATCACGTGGGCTGTTTGCTCGTTTGCCACTGTCGGCAGCAGACGTGATTTTTAGTGCTAGTCAGTTTTAGTACTGACTCAATTAAGATTTAGTTAATTTCCCCAGAGTGATAAACGTGTATGGTGTCGTAATAGGGAGCGGTACAACCGCGAGCTAAATTTCTCGCGGTTCGGGTACACGAGCATCATCAGCCTGGTGTACACGCTGGAGGACGCGGTGCAGATCACGCGGCCGGAGCACACGGGCGACTGGCTGCTGCAGGAGCGCGTGCGCGCTGAGCGTGCGCCCCCCACGCTGCGCCCCGCGCGCGCGCCCCGGCCCCGCGCCCTGCGCCCCGCGCGCTCGCTGCGCTCCGTGCGCTCCGCCGAGGACCAAGCAGACCCTGATGAAGCACTACCTGGCATCGATTTCGTAAGTTGATTTGAGCGATCCCTTTGTTGTAGATTAGATAGTATTGATATCACATAATTATATTGATTAGCAAGATTCTGCTGAGCTATCACCATTATTATTTGTTGGTCAGGCATATCTACACAGTATTTTCTTTATTTTATTGTACTTTGTTCATTAGATATATAATAATTATATGATTCCTAATTTAAATGAAAGTAAATACAGTTGGTCATAGCATTGCATAGGTATTTACTTACGTAGCATACGCAAATGCAATCTTGTGCACAAGATAGTGCACTAGTCTCAGGTAACGAGCATAATATCCACTTTACCTACCGTACCGGACCGGTAGTGTCTAAATAGGTAGGTACCTACCTACATGTGCACAATCTCTTGTGCACATGTAGCTAGCTCACACAGGCGCGATGCATCCTCCGTTTCGAATAGCGAAGCGAGCGTGCCGCGGCGGCGGCGGCTGGCGCTTGCTTTAAACAAATTATAATTTATTGTCAAACTGGTTCAAGTCAAACATTGGGCAGATTGGCAGGCAGAATTAAAGCTCCTTCTTGGCTGGCACCGACTCCAAAATAACTAATTATAAATTGTAAATAGTTAAGTATTATTAGGTATCAATGATTGCGTTGATTCCCCTTTAATGTTCTTATCTGTGAAGTAATTAAAATATTATTTTCTACTTTTTAGTTAAGGATTGAACACGTAGGTACTGTTTTGAAGTCGGTTTTCGTTTTTTTTTTCTAAAAATACTTTTATTTAAAAACTTTTAGTGGGAAGTAATCGTGTATTGTTAATATATTTGATATGGTTCGAGTTACTAAACGTGCTGCGCAAATGAGACAACGCCGTTTGGAAAAAATAGTGACGAGAGGAAAGATTGTAAATATAGAGATATAAAGTCATCATCAACACTTTTGCTGATCGCTGATCCCTGAATCCCGGAAACCACAAACCAAAATAAAAAGTGATGACCTACGAACAATAAAGAATCATCAAAAACCATAATTTAACTGACGGAGCAATCGCGTAACGGATATATAATAAAAAATAATCAGTGGTGCTGTAAAGGCAGGTTTATGGCCGCCCACTGCTGTTGGAATTTCTCACGACCATAAGGCCTCCAACTTGGCTTAAAGACTACCAAATTATAGTGATAACCAGAGTCCACTGCTTCTAAAGCATGAAGACGCTTAAAATGTTTCCTAAATAAAATAAAAAAAAAAAAAAAATAAAAAAAAAAATGAAGTTACACAAATGGTCACTCATCCACGGCCACGTTGTTTCTAACAAAACTATATATATATTATATCAACGCGTTGCTTTACGCGTCTTCACTCCTTGCATACGAAAATAAAAAATATAAAATTAAAGCCAAACTACTGATCTATTTTTTATAAAAAATATATGGGACCCGATTTTAGAGTATAACCTTTCAAATAAAAAAAGATTTTTTTAAATTGGTTTATAAATGACCGAGTTCTGTTGTAACAAACATACAACTACTGAACCAATTTTTATAATAAAAATATGGGACCAATTTCAGAGTATACCCTTTCAAATAAAAAAAGAATTTTTCAAATCGGTTTATAAATAACCGAGATATGAGGTAACAAACATACAAAAAAAACATACGACTCGAATTGATAACCTCCTCCTTTTTAAAGTCGGTTAAAAAATGTTTATTGTGGGTTATCCCTTAGAGATAGACATATACTATCGCGGACTTGTTTGCAAACCTTTTTAAGGTATACAATACTGTAGTACATTATTTTGATCTATCTTGTAGGGTTTAGCCAGCGTTGCAATGTAAGCGCAAAAAAATTGTTTATTTACGACATCACATTAAAAACATCTAAATTTATCAGTGTTTAGCTACTATATTATGCATGTTTTATACATATAAACCTTCCTCTTGAATCACTCTATCTATTAAAAAAACTCGCATCAAAATCCGTTGCGTAGTTTTAAAGATCTAAGCATACATAGGGACAGACAGCGGGAAGCGACTTTATTTTATACTATGTATTGATAGTGATTTTTTGTATCTTTTAAATTTATTTAATTATATCGCACTATTGACATTGTCATTTAATAAATTCTCTAAATAAAGATCTATTGTTATTTTCAAATTATAAAATTTTTCGAATTAATTATTATTGATTTTGTGACATTTATTTTAATGTTTTCGCATGTAAACGATCATATAATAATGTAACTACACTATAAATTTGCATGCCAAAATTCTGGTAGTTTGTTTAAGGGTCAGGATAAATTGATAACATCTCCATTTTGTTACTTACATTCTATGCAAACAAATTATGATTTGATTTAGATTTGAACTTTTAGATACACAAATTAACACAAAGGTTTCTGATTTTATATAATTTGTTCATTTCAATTTAAAATGATTGTCTAAAATGATTTGTTTAAAATCAATCTATAATATTCATATTTATCAAAAATTAAAAAAAAAATGTTAATCTTATTATCGAGCAATTTTTTTATACACTGGTAACTCTATTTCTGACATTTTCATTACTTGATTTGTTTTGATATTTTAAAGTGGATATGCACAAAAAGTTTGTTGTTATTGTTGATACTCGTTATATTTAAAAAAATACAAGAATTACGTTAAGTACAGACTTTTCTGCATTTACAATAATAATTAACGCTTAAAATAGGTATATTGTTGATTTAACGACGTTACTGCTTAGATTTTCAGCATGCACATGAAGTCGGTAGGTACTTAAGTTTATTTTTTAATCAAACTATAATGAAAAGTTTTTCATTGTATTTAAAATTGTATTGTTAATTATTATGTACTTAGGTATGTGTAACTAATTGTCATTTATTATTTACATCGTTATTTGACGGACAATATTATATTTTAGTTTTCTGTGGAAAATGTTTGCGTCTGTTATTAGAAATATATTCGTATTAAGCAATAAATTGGCATAAATTATTGTACCTCTCTATAGCTCTGTGTTTTTCTTGGACTCCACTGACATGCAATGAATGAAGAAGTATATTTTATGACTGTGATTAAAGTGCATCAAACTTGTACCAACTCAGTATTTGTTAGTTATTATTATATTTATCTAGACAAGGACGGATTTAGGTATTCTCAAACATTGAACAAATTGTATCCAACCTCCGGTTTGTTTAGACAATGTGTTAAACTCCTGTCTATTGAAATAGGGAATATGTGACTTTCACTCAGATATTTTTATTTCAAATTTTTATCTTAATGCCTAGGACCCAGATGTGTTCCCGGAGGACTGCATGCATTTCATGGAAAGCATTGAGTCAGTATCACTAGATGATTTCCGGCCAGGTGCCATGGTGGAAGTGATGATCGGTGAGGTGTACTCACCCTCACACTTCTGGTTCATTCGACTCGGAGAGAACTACAATATTGCCATGGAGGACATGATGGATGAAATGACGTCAGTATATTATTATTAAGTTATAGCAAGTTTTGTGCCTTAATATAAGTATTTTTTGTAAATTGAACTCATTGATTGTACAGGCACTACTACAACAACGAGGGTAAATCTCGTGTACTCGCACGTGGCGCCGTCCGCGTCGGGCATTACTGTTCATCACTGTTCGAGAGAGATTGGCACCGCTCGCTCATCGTCAAAATCGTGGACAGTGACACCGTTAAGGTACTCTTCACTATTAATATACCATACTAGTATTACAATATTATATATTTTAGTTCAGTTTATAAAATCATCTTCCCTTTGGTTTTTGCAAAATGTATTATGAAGTAATGTTAATAGACAGCATTAAGCGACGCGGTTCGCTCGGTGTGCGAGTGTGTGACGTGTCCGTGCGCATGCGCAGGTGCGGCACGTGGACTACGGCACGGTGGACACGGTGAGCGTGGGGGCGCTGCGGCCGCTGCGGCGCGCGTGGGGGGCGCTGCCGGCGCAGGCGGCGCGCGCGCGGCTGGCGGGCGCGCGGCCGCCCGGCGCGGGCTGGCGCTGGCCGCACGCCGCCAGCGCCGCCTTCCTGCGCCTCGTCAGCAACCGCCGCCTCGTGGCCAACGTGGTGGCGCTGGACCGGCGCGACCGAGTGGCCGAGGTGGTGCTGGTGGACACGGCGGGCGCGCGCGACGTGTGCGTGGGCGACGAGCTGGTGCGCGCCGGCCACGCCGACCCGCGCCCCGACTGCGCGCTGCGGGTGAGTGACGACAGCGACGTGTCCGCCTCCGCCTCCGAGGTGGTGGGCCGCGAGCCGCGCCGCATGCGCACCTGGGACGCCGAGCCGCCCGCCCCGCCGTCCGCGCGCTCGCGCGTGATGCGCGTGGCGGCGCTCAGTGCGCGCCTGGCCGCCGCCGCGAGCGCCTCGCCCGCCTCGCCCCTCTCGGATACTTCGCCCGCCTCATGCACGTCATCCGCGCAGCGTCCAATTGGCGCAGGCGCTGCGACTGTCACTAATTCAGTTCTTCGCCGTCGACTAGCGCTGGATAAAAAATTACGCAACCCGTCCTAGGTACGTCTGCGCAATATCGCCTCGGACGCCTCGATTTCATATTAGCCGTTAAAATATATAAGTGTCCACCAGAACATAGTTTATTTTTTTAGTCATTAAATTCACCATAATAAAAAAAAAGACAACATGTATGTATATAGTAACAACAAACCTGTATTGTTTACTTAACTTAAATATTAAGTGAAATCACTTAATTATTAATTAAGTAATATTAATATAAAAAAAAGTTGCCTGGTCCATCTCTTCTGTACACAATGTCTATATTATTTGTGTTGTTATTACTAAAAAAAGTCATTCGCGTTGTTATCACTTCATAACTTTCAAACAAAAGTCACTTTATATACCATTATAATTATAAGATAAATAATTAAATTGTATTTGATTACAATGATTGCCGTCGCGTTCGGTTCTGTCAGGGCGAGGTCCGAGGAGCGCAGGTCGAGTGACGCTACCACCGTCGATCACGGCGACGTGCGTGTATTACCAGTAGGAATCTCTTTATACACTTACTGTACTAGCACTAGCATTGTTATATTATACCTTGTACTCGTCGGCGCGGCACATGAGAGCGAGAGAACAATGAGCCTAACCGTGGTCGTTTCAGACGCTGGACGTGTACCTGTACCCGAGGTTCGAGGCGCTCGAGAGCGGCGACACGCCCAACTATGCCGAGATACACGCGTACCTGCGCGACGGCATCGCACTCGACTACGTGGAGGCGTACCGCGCGCACGTGCCCGCGCTGCTGCCCGCCGCGCGCCCCGCGCTCGCCTCGCCCGCGCACGCCTCGCCTGCACCCGCCTCGCCCGAGCCTGCCTCGACCGCGCCCGCCTCGCCCGAGTGTGCCTCGCCCGAGTGCGCCTCGCCCGCGCCCGTCTCGCCCGAGCTCGCCTCCACTGCGCCCGCCTCGCCAGAGCCCGCCTCCATTGCGCCCACCTCGCCCGAGCCTGCCTCGTCCGAGTCCGCATCACCCGAGTCCGCCTCGCCCGAGCCCGCCTCGCCCGAGCCCGAGCTCGAGGTCACTCACGCTGCCGCCTCGCAGACTGATCCCGAACACCCGTTCGATTTTGGCAAATCGGCCTCTAAGGCGGAGCTTCCCACGAGTATACCTCTGTATCTTCCCAGTTCGGGTTCTCCACCTAAATCTGTGCCTTCACCACGCATTCAGCCGCAGCCCGAGGCGACTCAACGTTCTCCGGGAAGGGCGACGTACTTGTCGCCGCTGGCGCCCGCGTACGTGCCGCGCGCGCCGGCCCCCCGCCCGCCCGGCGTCACGCTGAGCCTGGAGGAGTGCGAGACGTACCGTGTGCTGAGCCACGTGAACCCGGCGGCCGCGCACTGGTTCATGGTGGGCGCGATGGGGCGCGCCCTGTCCGTGCCCGCCCCGCAGCATCCGATGCACCTTCCACCCAACGGCCCGATGCATCCTCCGCCCCCCGGCCTGATGCATCCCCCGCCCCCCGGCGCGATGTATCCCCCGCCTCCCGGCGCGATGTATCCCCCGCCTCCCGGTGCGATGCACCCCCCGCCTCCCGGTGCGATGCATCCTCCGTTTCGAATACGCCCACCGCCCGGTTTTGGCCGCTAAATGTCGCGTCGCCTAGATTACGTAGTATTATTATAATGATAGCTACCTCTGTGCCAATGTTTGCATTTACCGGTACTATTTTCGCTAGTCTGCTTTATTCGTAAGGGTGCTAAGCGTGAACCGAATCATTGCATTTTGTATTTAGTTTAAGTACAATAATTTAGTTGTAAGAGTACGGGACCGAGGCGAACACTTTACATGTTTGTATTGTGATCCTCTGTTTTTGTTATATTCTTGTGTACCTGAGTGTACCTAAACAACTTTCGTATAAATTTATCGCACATGAATCTCTCAAGTAAACTTCGACATTTTTGTTATCAATTGATGTGACCAGTGACAAACTAATGATGTAATTACTAAGTACAAATTATAACTTTTTGTTACATATTTGATTTGTTAAATTATAATGTAAGATTGACTCTGTGATAATGTTAAATCAGGTCAGTAGTGTGGACATGACAACGATTATTTGATTAAACACAATTATAAATACATACTACTGATTCCTTTTGTTTACCTTTTCAAACTCTACTTTATTTTTGTAACAAATATGTACCTACATACGTATGTACTTAAAATGATTAAAACACATTGTCTGTAAGTTATGATGTAAGTCAGTTCTGTGATAGGGGTGAATCAACTCTATAGTTTTGTAAACAACATTTTGATTAAAGAACACTACTGGTTATTTGTTTATTCTGTTTGCCTTATGTTCTACCTCATATTTTATACTGCAAATGTATGATAAACCACGAGTAACATAATCTTTAAGGTTACGGTACCTACTGTACAGATTACAGTTAAAGACCCAAGACATCTACTTTATTATTTCTTTTTATTCAGGAAACAGACAGTCTCTTAAAGATTGTTACATTTTAAAATAGTAAGTAGATAAGTATATAACTTAAAGGTTTAGAGCAGAGCAGTCCTATATTAGAGTTATCCTTTCTCTGCGGTCGGTCGGTCGACATCGACAACTGCATATAATTGCATTATTTCTATGATGATTATGATTACTAACAGGTTTAAAACCTTTTTCCCAGGTAACGGTTACCACATAATGTCAAGTGAACCGTACGATTGTCAATTGTCATAAACCTACTCTAAACTCCACAGAACAAGTACTAAAGCATAGAAGTACTATTATGAGAATAAAGCGTACACACTCAGAGACAAATAGAAGTTTAATAGTGCTACGATACCTTCTGAGAGTTTATCGATATCGATAGATGAAATTTGTCTATGGGCTATGGTAAAATATCAGACATGCTAATGTCAAATGAGGTCTGGTTGCATAAAAGCTCTCGTAAACGAACTACAAGAAACAAAGGGTCGTTTTACACCTCACCGGAATGGCATAGGCCGGCAGTGGCGCCAGGAGCATTTTCAATGTGAAATAATTTGAAGTTTATATTCATGTTTCATGCTGTAAGTTCAAACACAATGTAAATTGTATATGAATAAATTAAATAAATTGAAAATTGAAATATACATGATCGATCCACACACTACCTCGCATCACGGAGCGTAGTGCGAGCGTGCGTGTTCTTATATTGTTTGTAAGTATCTCTCTTTGTATAGAAATCACGCTTGGTGCAACACACTGAAAACGCATTTAAGCGCTGTGTTACTGATCACACGCTTACATGCAGAGAAACACGTACTCACGCGCGTGGGTTCGGGGCCAGACGGTATGGACACCGTGTTCTGCAGTAACGTCCGTGATTGATGATGCAGACCAGCACTCTCGCATCTGCACGCGTGGCACCGTCACCGCGTCGCCACGCTCCCGCAGCGTAGTGCGGGGCAGTGTGTGGATCGCCAAAATACCGGTATCGGCCCTCTGTTCTTTTCTGACTTTCTTAGTATAGCATCAAAACAGATACCCCAAGGTAAAAATAAAACACAGCTGTAAGATTCATGTCACAAATGTATGATTATATTTCCAATAATATTGAAACACATTATTACTGCCCCTTAAAATTACAGTTTTGTTGAGGAATGTCCTGATTATTTGTGCTTAAGCTAAAATATTTTTTCTTATGTTATGAATTGGTACGATTAGAAATTTTTCCCGGTCAATTTTATCAATAAATTTCTGTAGTCATCTAGAACATTTATTTATTTATTTATTGAAAAGTATTTACAATATCATTACAGATAAAAAATCCAATACGATATCATAAAAAAAACCTAAAAAAATTACTAAATAAATATACCTATTTATCCAATACTATACATTTTTGTGCAACATCTTTAAATTTTGACAGGAAACATTGAAAATACTAATTTCTATAGAAATAATATTAATAAGTCGTATGGCGCGTGACAATGGAGCAAATTTGAGTAGATTCGTCCTCACCGCTGGAACGTTAAACGTGTAACAATATAATATATAACATAATTCTCTCTTAATTTGCTTCATGGATCTTCCGGTCTGATCTTTCGGAAACCTGCAAAAGAACACAATGTATGAAACACTATGAAAGGTACAAAGATAGTTACCACAAAATCGTTAACACAAATTATAGTAATATTTTTGTCATCGATAAAATATACAGCACAAGTCACAACACTATTGAACATGACTACACAAATTGGTAAAAATGTAAAATACTTAAAAATTACTGAATCGAATGGCAAACAGTCGATTATAATATGATTGCAGTATAGTAAAGTATAAATCACTTAGGTATTTTGCACGTATATATAGGTTTTTAGTATATATTATTGGTTTGTTATCTACTCACCGATGGAAGTTGACGATTTAAACTTGATTTTCTTTGCGAAAAGAATGTAATTTACAACCTACAATAACGCAGGACATTGCTTATCCAATGGGCTTAATTTTACTTCACAATAGCACTATGTAATTATTAAATAACATATATTATTTCACAAAACAGATAAACAACAATGAAAATTACGAGCGGCGGTTTAATCCGACTAAATTGTCTAGAGGCCTTGACAAGTTGGAACATTTGACGTTAGTTCACTTTTTAATTCGGCATCCAAAGGTAACCAAAGGTAACCAAATTGACGTTTCTACAGTGTACACCGGGCGTCCTTAGCAAAATTATTTGTCTCTTTCTTTTCAATGTATCTGGCATATTTGGAAAAATAGGACAAGTATATGAGGGCGATTAACACTCCTTCTATGTATGTACTTGTTCTGTGCTAAACTCTAAATGCTTGCAAAAAAATAATACAAATTCTTTATCGATATCAAAAATAAAACGTAGGTAGCACAAATAATCCGTTTAGGTAGGTACAGTGATTTTTACACTGGTCGGCGTATGTTTTAGGCTTTTCGCGGTATTTGGCGTTTGTGCTGCAAAGTGAAAATACTTTGTTTTCTAAGAAACGGCAAGAAAGCAGTTATCTACTTAAATATTTCATTTTAGCATAGGTACTGCAATTGCAGTAATATCCTTTTATTTTATCATATTTTATGTTAATGTGGAAGCGAAAATTTCAATTATCGCTAAAGTATAAAACTGTAGCAAGTGGCGTGGTAGGAAAGGCTTATTCCTGTATTCCCCCTCAGGGAGGGCAACTGTTAGTCAACTTGTTCTTTACTTAGTCTGTGTGTTAGTCTGCTCATTCCGTTAATTTTAGGGACATCCTACTTGTAAATATTAAGTACATCAAGCGAGTAATCAATACACACTTGTTTGTTGTATGAAAGTATCAATTTATTATCAATTAATTTTATTTCAAACTAATCTGATTATTTTTGAACGAAATAATTAAACCATAGACAATATCGAGAATTGACGGAAAGAAAAAATATGATAACAAACATGGCGGGTTGCCGAGCGTCATTGGATTTTGTTTATTAGGTCAACGTTTTTGTAAATGATAACAGGTCTTCAGATTATGTGGTCGCGTACAGAAGAACGGAGTTTCAATGTCAACGGGCGGAAAAGGTAGACCATCCTACATGTATGTAGTGCCAGTAGATGAATTTGTAACGTGTAAAATGAATGTGAGCGTGGTCACTGATTACAGGAGGTGCCGGGGCGAAGGCGCTCGGCGGTAGGCGACTCGGCGGGTGATATGCAAGCGGCGCCGGCGCGCTACGTGTCAGTGAGTGAACTGTACTCGACAGACGAAGTGGAGCTACTTTTGGACGAAATAAGAGAGCTGGAGCCGACGAGCTGTCGCGGCGAGGACGTGCAGGTATTTTGCCCAGTGACTTCTCTAGTAGAGACTTTGGGTCAGTAATCTTATGCCTCAAAATACATAATTGAGCTTAAATGTAGGTAACCTTACTAAAAATTATAATAATATATCTTAGAGCAAGGTTACACGCTCAGTTTGGAATTAATTTCGTCTATCAGTATGGATTGACTTGACTGAAGTCAGAATGATGAATCATTTTCACGTTTCACATGGTCAATCTAGACTAGACTGAGAGCAGAATGAGAAAAGTACACCAGTGGCCGTAAGACTTCAGGGCTGACCGTAGGTTGTCAATTTAAATCAGTGCTTAGTCACAGATATTTTAAGAAAATATAAGCTTGTATTTTGTTACGAGCAGTTTACACGATTATTCTTCTTTCATCATTCATAGTGGAGTGACAAAATTATTTGAAATATTTAATTTAAATGAGTCTGGACCATCAGTCTGTCAATCTGTGAGTTACACAATATTTCTCTGATCATTTTAACCAGACTGACGCTAAACTGAGTGTGTAACCTTGCTCTTAAAGTTTGTACTAGTTGTACGTAGACCAAAGCCATGTATTAAAATTTCAGTCACTGGCGAGCAACTCAGTGTGTTAACTGAATTATAGATGAATTACCCTTGTGCCAAGGGTTACTAAAATTTAGATTGTTTGGGAAACAAGTCCATTTTGAAAGACTCTAATGCTTAGTTCGACAAAAGACATAACTGTAGCGTAGTGTATATAACTTGTCATAATTATGTTACTATAAATGTAACAGTACAGAGTCAGATGACACTGTCTGTAGCAGTTGTCGTGTTGCATCCACAAGATATAGTAAATAGTGTGCATGTGTGGGTGCGGGTGTGGGAGCAGGACTTCGAGATAGCGGGCAGCGGGTGCGGCGGTGGCGGGCGCTCGCCGGCCGGCACGGAGCTCACGGAGCGCTCGTGGGACTCGCACGCGCAGTACCGGCGCGCGCCGCCGCCGCGCCCGCGCGCGCTGGCGCCGCTGTACTGCCGCCTGCGCCACCTGCTGTCGGCGCGCGCGCTGCTGGTGCTGTGCTGCGCGGGCGCGTGCGCGTGCGTGTGGGCCGCCGTGGGGCTGCGCGCCGGCCGCGCGCCGCTGGGCGCCCGCCTGCAGCTGCTGCTGCTGGCCGCGCTGTCCTCCGCGCTGCTGCACTCCGTGCTGCTCGTCATGCACGTCACGCGCCTCACCGCGCTGCTGCCGCTCGATTGGAACAAACTGGTAACATTACAATCTTAAATATCTTGTTCATGTATTCTATTTGTTAGTTTTTCATTTCATTCATTTGTTGAGATCTTACTTGTCACTCAAACTTGGCAACAAAGAAATACCTTAAATTTTCTTGAGATGAATGTTGATATCAAATGAACCGTTAATGGTTCCTGAGTGTGGGTGTAACTTTACTGTCCGTGCGGTGCGCAGGGCGCGCTGACGAGCGTGTGGTCGGCGCTGTCGCTGGGCGCGGGGGGCGCGCTGACGCTGGCGGGCGCGCTGGGCGCCGAGTACCGCGGGCGCGGGGCGGGCGCGCTGCTGGCGTGGGGCGCGGCGCTGGCGCTGGGGGGCGCGGCGGCGGGCGGCGGCGCCGCGGCGGCGGGCGCGCGCGCGTGGTGGCGCCGGCGCGGGGGCGGGGCCGGCGCCGGCGAGTACCGCGCGGTGCCGCCGGCGCCGCCCCCCGACCCGGTGCCGTCCACGTCCCGCGACGACCCCTTATAGTGAAGGCCGCCCGCCACCGACTTCTAGTCGCGCCGGCCCGCACACTTTTATAGTTTAGTACCCGCCGCTCTGATCTCTCTGTTTCCGCAAGTCTGATTTTGATTCTAGTCCGTTTTAGGTGTAGGGAGCGACCGTCCGCGGGCGGTCGTCTCGGCGCGTTCGTGTGTTTGTCCTCGTTTTCTCTTCGTCCAGTACTTTGTGTCAGTTGCCCGGTCTGTGCGACTGCTGTAAAGCATGTAATTGATTTTATACACGAAATGTATGCAAAGGGTAATTATTTAGTTAATTGTAAGTGAAGTACCTATTCTTGTGTTGATGGTGATATATTGTTGTGTAGGCGGCGCGCACGCGCTCGTCGGTACACGGTGCGCACTTTACTTTATCGTAAGCTTGTAATGGATCAAATCGTTTGCATAATACCTATATTATGATATTAAATAATTATTATTGTTCATAGTGAACATACATTATAGTTAGAGTTAAGAAAAAGTTCAACGTATAATAAAGTTGTTATAGGAACTAATTTTATACTGTCCTCTAATTTTGTATCAACCTGTGGTCTCGCTCCCCGAGCTTACTTTGTGCATCTGGTTCAGTTGTCTCCCGGCACTTGGTTACGTTAAATTTGTATAACCTACAATTTTTTTGTATGTCTTATACATATCACATTAGTAACGGTTCCGCTCGAGCCCGCGCCTTCGACTCCGATATATCAGTGTGTGACTAAAATGATGATGAATCTAACCCGCTTTGTGTGTTATGTAAGTGTAGGTTTGTATGAACACTTGTTTTACGGTAACGTAATGACCATGTAAGGAGTTACTCCCTAAGCGGCACATGTTTATTGTGTACGATCTCGAATATATAATAATGTGCAAGTCATTTTTACTTTAAAAATTTTAATGATAATAATTATATGGTTTTATACAAATATAATGTATTGGTTTTACTTCACTCGACTACCAACCTCTTCTAGATTGTGCGACCAACTTTTGTTGTGTTAATCCAGGTTACGCGTCGGCTACACCTATCTTGAAAAGAGTTGTGTTAGCCTTTTTTGCTAGCGACCACTAACTTTTTGTTTTATGATATGATAGATTTGATTAAATGATACGATTTACTACTTTGAAATAGTATATTAAAAATGGTACAATAATGGTTTGATATTAAATCTACGATTAAATATCTAATTAGCTATTTAAATTAGAATTAATTAAATGATGATTTAATCTTGATTGGTTTTGATAGAATATGATATGAGTTACGCGGCAAGTTCGACCGCCGATTGCGTACTACTTATTTTAAAGTATGATCGATGCATTTATTCATTGAGCAATTATAAAAATGCTGAGCTGTTCGTTGCAATGCACCGAACATATCTAATATCTAATAGTAGTACTGAGTGCATTAAACTTGTGTTATAAAGAGGTACCTAGGTATAATAATGACTAGCTTTACTCGGCATTCGTTGCGATGCCCACACAAAGCCAAACGAAAATTACATTCGTTTGTATGAGCTAGAGCTAGGAACTCTCGCAGGCGTCCCTAAAACACGTAGGGTGTTCCATAAATCACAATCTAATCAATAATCAATGGTTTCAAAACAATAAACATAATAATAATAATAATAATAATAATATTCTACCACATTCACACAGCGCCATTTAAAAGACAAGCATACAAATATTTGAATTTTATTCATATAGATAACTAGTTTTTTGCCGCGCGGTTTCACCCGCGTCTTTGCTTACTGTTCTTCTCTCTTCGCCAATAGCGTGATGTTACATAGCCTTCCTTGAGGACTTGGCTATCATACGCAAAATGAATCTTCAAATCCGACAGTTAGTTCTAAAGATTAGCGCGATTATCTGTTCAATATAGCGATAGATATAGTGCTTGGTTCAATTATACTGATAGTACGTGATGGTGACGCGCACAGAGGTGTCTACTCAGTCGAGGAGCAACATATTCCGTCAATATTACACTGAAAACGACTACGCGCTGACACCGGAAGGAATCCTGAAAGTATTATCAGTTGTAAGTATTTACGTTTAATTTATACTACCTAGGTGGTATGTAATTGGATGACAAAAATTACTTACTGTCTCTGTGACCCAGTGGAAGGTGGAAGCACAACCGAATGCATAAGGCTGTGGGATCGATACCTACATGGGGTAAAAACATTCCATAAATATTTGTTCCAGTTCTGATTACTTTTTATTAGGCGCATTAGTTCGAAACGAGTCACACTAATCTGTCACACAGACTGGTTGGAAAAATTTTAATACAAAAATCTCAACTAGCCACACTGTACTCCATGGGAACTTTTTATTAATAATTACCCAACCAGTCACAATTACAGGTGATTTACAATAATGAATAGAATCTATTTACATACTTACCAATTTTCATCAAAATCGGTTCAGCCGTTTAGGCGCTGAGTGCTAACAACACAATAAAACACAAATTTTGCATTTATAATAGTAGGGTTCGATGTTATTATGATGATGAGTTTAAGATGTCTGTCATTAGACTGGACTGGACATGCAAACTAGAGGAAATAGATGATTTTTTTTGTTGAAGTACTTAAGTTGTAGGTATTTTGTTTCGTATCACTGATTGCTCGTAAGTGATAACTGTGATAAGGTACCATTAATTGTATTAGCTAGTCTGTTATTAGTAAGTGGCGCTGGCATGTCTGCAGAGGCACTTGATAACGCTCACCTACCTATAGGTAAGTTACCCGTCCGTACCTACCTACATAGTACTATACAATATTACCTTCAAAAGAAATATGTTAGATTTTTATATTTAAAACGGTTTGGGGTGTTCCCAGGATACCCACTCTGTATCCTACACTATTTATCCTTGGCATGATAGGGTACTACAAACTGGAAGTGAGAAGGGAAGTAGCTCTGGTCACATATTTATTTAAAGTGTTACGCGGTATAATACACAACCCAGCTGTCCTAGAGGCGTTTCGGTTGTGTGTACCAGACTGGTACGTGGGACGGCGGCGCCGACCTCCGTTGCTGGAGGTGCCGCGAGCGCGTACCAACCTATTGCTTCACGCTCCACTGACGCGAGCGCTGCGTACGCTCAACATCGTGGCTGGGCAAATTGATTTGTTTTCGAGATTGAACGGATTCACAAAGGTCACTTATAGTGTAGTTAGTAAGTTAGATTAAGTTAAGTTTTATGTTATTGTGGTACACTATCGTATTAGGTTAAGGACGCGTTTACAATTCTATCAAAAAAACCCCTTTTTGGTTCATTTTGCGGCAAAACGATAAACAATTTTATATATCTAGCAGATACTACAAATATAATGGTTCTTTATCTCAAACTCAAACTCAAACTCAAACTTATTTATTGCGAAAATTATCTTGTGATGGGACGTATTTTTTTCTAATAATATTTATTTTCAATGTAGTAAAAACCGTTGTTCTTTGACTTTCAATGCAGAATTTACGAAATCGTGTTGATTTCGAGACCTGTTTTTTTCTTATTATATTCAAAATATTCTAAATTTAAAAATACCAAAAGTTAGCAAATATCTTTAATTCATAAAATATCAAACTATTTTTTTTACATTTTACAAATTAACACGAAAATCAATGAAAAATAATATCGTCGTTTTCTATACAATTTGCTATGCAGCATGAATCTTGATGGATTGTAATAAGACTTATTTTGTTTGGTAGTTGTTTTCATCGCATTGAACAGAGCATTGTGAAAATGTGAACAAGAATCAGTCCGCGCTCGGCGCCCGTCGTGAATGGACCTGTGTCGCTTATCGGAAGCTGCTCGACTCGTAAATTTCGTTGTATAAACACAATGTAGTTGACAATACTAGATTTGATACTTACAAGAGTTGCAAGCATTTTATACGAAATAGTTGTCAAGGTATTATTGTTTTTGCTATAAGTACCTAAGTAGCTATTATTATTAGTTGCGTTTCGGACATGCTGAGAAATCTGAATGTCTACTTCGGTGACTGCTATTGGGACTAGCTAACGAGTAGAGCTAGGTGTACCGAGTATGGGCTCGTTTTGTTAGTTATGATGAGACCTTACCACTGAACATGATGAAGTGACCTGAAGGTCTACTTCGGTGACTGCTACTGGAACTAGCTAACGAGTAGAGCTAGGCGTACCGAGTATGGGCTCGTTTTGTTAGGTATGATGAGATCTTACCACCGGACAAAGTGGATTGACCTGAAGGTCTACTTTGGTGACTGCTACTGGAACTAGCTAACAAGTAGAGCTAGGCGTACCGAGTATGGGCTTGTTTAGTTAGTTATGATGAGACTTTACTACCGGACAAGATAGAGTGACCTGAAGGTCTACTTTGGTGACTGCTACTGGAACTAGCTAACGAGTAGAGCTAGGCGTACCGAGTATGGGCTCGTTTTGTTAGTTATGATGAGACCTTACCACCGGACAAGATGGAGTGACCTGAGGGTCTACTTCAGTAACTGCTACTGGAACTAGCTGATTAGTAGAGCTGGGTGTACCGAGTATGGGCTCGTTTTATTAGTTATAATGAGACCTTACCACCGGACATGTTAGAGTGTCCTGAAAATTTACTTCAGTGACTGCTATTGGAAGTAGCTGATTAGTAGAGCTGAATGTGCCTTCTGGTCACTCCATCATGTCCGGTGGTAAGGTCTCATCATAATTAACCTAACGAGCCCATAATCGTTATACGCAGCTCTTCTAATCAGCTAGTTCTAGTAGAAGTCACCGAAGTGGTATCAGGACACTTACGCGAATCCACTTGCGCAAAAGACATTTGCGCATTGCGCGAAAGACTTTTGCGTGAATGGACATTTGTGAGAAAGAAACTGGCGCGAAAACTTTTGCGTGAAATATGATAAAACAATATTCTTAAGTCAAATTTCATTAAAGCAGCTGCCATTGTGAACGTTGCTGTTTTTGTACCTATTGCTTTCAAAATCGATACCTGAGTGTCCCAGCGATGACGAAATACGAATCTTAAGTCAAATTTAATAAAAGCAGCCGCCATTTTTAACTTTGCTGATTTTGTACCTATTGCTTTCAAAATCGATACCTGAGTGTCCCAGCGATGACGAAATACGAATCTTAAGTCAAATTTAATAAAAGCAGCCGCCATTTTGAACTTTGCTGTTTTTGAACAGATGGCTTACAAAATCGATATCTGACTGTCCCAGCGATGACCAAACAAGAATCTTAAGTCAAATTTTGTTGAAGCAGCCGCCATTCTTAACTTTTGCTGTTTTTGAACCGATTGCTTTCAAAATCGTCATCTGAGTGTCCCAGCGATAACTGAACACAAATCTTAAGCTAAATTTAATAAAAGCAGCTAGTAATTTGAACCTTGTGGTTAGAGAACCGATTTCTTTCAAAATTGATATTTCTGTGTCCTTGCGATGACCAAACACGAATCTTAAGTCAAATTTAATTAAAGCAACCGCCATTTTGGGCTTGGCTGGTTTTAAACAGATTGCTTTTAAAATCGCTGGGATACTCACTATATACATTTTGAAAGCAAACAGTTAAAATTTGCAAATTTCAAAATGGCGGCTGCTGTCATTAATTTGACTTAAGATTCGTGTTTGAACACTCAGTTATCGATTTTGAAGGCAAACGGTTCAAAAATCGCAAATTTCAAAATGGGGGCTGATCCATTTATTTTAAGTAAAGATTCGTGTTCAGTCATCGCTGGGCCACTCAGATATCGATTTTGAAAGCAATCGGTTTAAAAACAACAAAGTTCAAAATGGCGACTGCTTTATTTATATTTGACTTGAGATTTGTGTTTGGTCATCGCTAGGACACTCAGATATCGATTTTGAATGAAATTGGTTCTATAACAGTAAAGTTCAAAATGGCGGCTGTTTTTATTAAATTTGACTAAAGATTCGTGTTCAGTCATCGCTTTGGCTGGGACACTCAGATATCGATTTTGAAAACAATAGGTTCAAAGACAGCAAAGTTCAACGCAAAAGTCTTTCGCGCGAGTGTCTTTCTCGCAAATGTCCATTCACGCAATGTGTGACTCCATGCCCACCAAAACTAATTCTAAGTACAAAATAAAAAACATACTACTAGAAATTTCAAATACAAGTCATTCCAATTATTAAACAAAATAAAAATTTATTTCTAAAGTATCAACGTGATTGGTGCGATTCGATACCTATGATTTTTGAGAACGCGTCCAGCGTTACCTGTAAAGATAGTCGTATGTTGTGTATATAAATAAATAAATAAATAAAATACCTATCTAAATGATAAATTATTGTGTTTACAATCACAGCCAATTAATATTAGTAGATAACCGACAAACTGTAAGTACTTTTCTTTTGTAGTAAAATCCTTCCTAGTGTCAGCATGAATGGGCCGGATCGACCGGAGATGTACTAACGTCTCATAGAAGATCGATGCGTCGTAAGAGTAATAGTATCCGTGCCTACTATTGCGTTTCGTTCGGTGAGTGAGAGCGCCGTAGGCATAATTTCCCCCCATTCCTCTGTCCTCACCTCCCTCATTCCCTTCACCTATCCTATACCTCGCCGCCATAGTGGAAGCCACCATACAGGAAATTTGAAAGACGACGAGCAGGGCTTTGATGATCGTCGTGTTAATTTTTCTGCTACTGTTACCACACCATCATTTCGTTGATACTCTACCTAGTAAAATACACGCACGGCACTACTCCGTTATACCTACTTGTAGGTAGGTCTACTTCGATAGTCGATGAGTGGATAATGTGATCCTCACATAACCACGCCTTAGTTTTTGTTTTATTTAGCATGACATTCATAAAACTCATTCATTAATATAATGATCTAAAGGTGTAGACTAAATGATAATGATCATTGGTCATAATTATCAGAAGAATAATTGAACTGATAAGATCAGCGGTGCCATTAAATAATACGAGTATATACAGGCAGTTTTTGTTTGTTAGAAACTTCAATCACTCCACATTAAGAAAAATATTTGTATTTGATCTTATTTGATAGATGGACCACCACGAGCTATATAATTTTAAAACGTAGGTACCTAGTATTCATGACATCATAACAACATAGGTGAAAATAAATTCCCTTGGTACACCCATTAAAATGCGGTTAAGCATGGGCAAATAAAATTACCCATGGTACAACCAGGTGGACCCCGGGCAGCAGGGGTTCTTTCACGCACGCTAATAAAGATTTTAAGTATTAGGTAGTAAAGCGACAATATTAGGAGTTTAGGACATCGGACAGTATGTTTTCGCTATGTGTTTTACACTTTTACCTTGCCCTTGCAATAAGTAGGTAACAGTGTTTCGTTTCGGGTCTTTTTTTTTCCATTCAGTAACAGTGTTAGTGCTACACAAGCTGGTCTGACTCAATGGGAATAAACGGCAATACTTAATGGGCTGGTGCAGTAATAATAAGGAATTTTGTTGAGTTCCAGATAGGTAGTATAATAACTTCGGTGCTGTTCCTGTCGGACGGTAGGTGCGCGGACGCGGCGACGCTTGTGCCTAGCGGCGCGGCGCTGGCGCTGGCGTGCGCGGCGCTGTCGGCGCTGCTGTACGCCGCCGCGCTGCTGCGCGCGCCGCTCATCGCGCCACAAGCCTGGCTATTTCTCGTCAGTGCCTACTTCATCATATGACACGATAAGAAAATCTAACCAATGAGTGATCTCTCTCCTTCCCCACCACTCTACTAAGATGCAATACGGTAGTGTCGTAGGTACATTTTCTCCCTTCTGCACTACTGATCCAGCAGTATCGTAGGTATTTATAAAATGAACATACACATATGAAACAAACTTACGTGGCTACAACAGTATGTCATTAATTAAAACCACGTGTAGTATGGACGGTCACGACATCGTACACGGTATAACAAACCAAATATCTTTAAGATTTGGATACAGGATCATTTTTACATTTTCGTACATTTAACCATGCTGTGTGTGTGTCAACCGGTCATAGACCTCACAGCAATACCAACTTTATTGCGATACGATCGTAGTAATACGTCGAACGCCAAATGTTGCCGTTCCGACTTTTTACACGCGCAAAGATTTTCGTTGCCTTTTTTTTATTTAATGTTATACTGTCGTAGCCACTTTCTATATGTGTTCCCTATTACATTTGTGGCGTCATCTATCTGGCCAATGATGACACACAGAGAAAAATCTAAGTGAAGACGACTGACTACGAGTTTACAGCATAGAAGTCAAAGATGGCGCTATCAACAAATATAGACCTCCCCATAGAAGCCTGAATCGCGATATTAACATTCTCACACCAACTAACTATATATACAAGTTCCCGACTACCAACTGTCGGGCAGTAGCCCGCCAGGCACGATCACCTAGCCTGGTCGGAGGATCCTCCCTTTGGTTGGAGGTATTTGGTGTGCTACCTCCACATTGGTGACCCCTGTCTGCAAGCAACCTTCACGGAGCAGATCATCAGCATCGTCACTCCACATTGTTGACCCCTGTCTGCAAGCAACCTTCACGGAGCAGATCATCAGCATCGTCACTCCACATTGTTGACCCATGTCTGCAAGCAACCTTCACGGAGCAGATCATCAGCATCGTCACCTCCTCATTGGTGACCCCTGTCTGCAAGCAACCTTCACGGAGCAGATCATCAGCATCATCACCTCCACATTGGTGACCCCTGTCTGCAAGCAACCTTCACGGAGCAGATCAGCATCATCGTTATCGTCAGTTCCTACTTCGCCTCACCCCTCTAGCAGCAGCAGATGAGTACCAGTAATCAAGTCCCCCAGCCAGCATCTTCGGCCATCATCAGGGATACTCTATACGCCTGCGGTCGCGCACGCCTGGTCTACCCTACGGCCTATCCTGTTCGTGGCACTATCACTGCACTTCCACGGTTCCCGTAAGCAGAGCAGCTCTCCTCTCACCGTCTACGCAGTCAGCCACTACGCAGCACACCCCGACTCACTGGGGAAGTTCTCACCGCTCTTCGTCCGACTCACTGGACTTACGCGGCATCAACAGTTCCGACTCACTGGAACTCTGGCACTGGCTACGCTCTACAGAAGCACCGACAGCTGACTCATCAACAGGACAAGTCATGATCGACCTCCGGTCTCGAGGGGGAGTACTGTGGCGTCATCTATCTGGCCAATGATGACACACAGAGAAAAATCTAAGTGAAGACGACTGACTACGAGTTTACAGCATAGAAGTCAAAGATGGCGCTATCAACAAATATAGACCTCCCCATAGAAGCCTGAATCGCGATATTAA
Source organism: Parascotia fuliginaria (assembly GCA_963082885.1). Classification (NCBI taxonomy): domain Eukaryota; kingdom Metazoa; phylum Arthropoda; class Insecta; order Lepidoptera; family Erebidae; genus Parascotia; species Parascotia fuliginaria. The sequence goes on from OY720190.1 coordinate 16,446,422, forward strand.
CATTCTCACACCAACTAACTATATATACAAGTTCCCGACTACCAACTGTCGGGCAGTAGCCCGCCAGGCACGATCACCTAGCCTGGTCGGAGGATCCTCCCTTTGGTTGGAGGTATTTGGTGTGCTACCTCCACACATTACCTAATTTATTTAGGTAGGTACCTTATGCTGTTAAAATATCTAATGCTCATTCAGCACTCTTACTTTTACAGGATATCATAGTTTCGACGGTGATAGGCGTACTGCTGTTGGTGATGGGCATACTCATCATGACGATGTGTGAGATGAACAACTTCGGCGGCTACGTGCACGGGGTAGGCGCTCTACATTAACAATGCTGCTTGTTATCATAACCTGGAGACAAATTCTTCAAGACTGAGGTTTTAGGCTATATAACATCAAGCTATTGGCGACAGGAGCAGAGCAGTAACCCAAAGAGCGGCTGAAACTTCGCCGCGGGAAGCTAGTTAACTCATTTGTTTTTTTTTATAAAAGCCTACCAAAATGACTCCACCCCGCCTGATGGTAAGCAGTCAGTGGACATCAGAAGTGGTGGCTACCATACCAAAAGCCATAATTTTAAACTGCTGGTATGTTTGCCTCCACTATGGCTGGGAATGGGGTTAGGGAAAGGGAATGAGGGAGGTTGGGAAAGAGGAAAGGGGAGAAATTGGGGCTCCTGCACTCTTATCATGCCTCAAGTAGTAGTCAAGTAGTCTTATCATGCCTCTGATGTAGTATCAAGAAAGGGAGGCTCACACATTAAGGCGAGGTTTAGGTGTTGTGACGTAACCAAGGTCGACAAGTTGCCCATATGAGGGTAATAAGATTAAACACAATTTCTGTTTTTAAAAAATAATCTTAGCATAAGTTCAAATATTTCAGCCTCTGGGCATCATAAACGCTGGCATGGTGACAAGCAGCATAGTGATCACATATAGGTCAGTGATGCACCTGTGGGACGCGTCGCGAGTGCCCGTGGAGCCGCCACCGCCGCCCGCGCCGCCACACGACCTAGAGGTCTAGCTTATGTTGTGTTTACTAATAAGGAGTATTAATAAGAGATCATTATAATTTTGTATAAATAAATGTCTTTTTTGTTCAACAATAAATAATTATTGCACTGTATAAAAAATCTAACAATACTTTGTACAACCAACACCTTAGTAATTATTTATAACATTTGTAACATAATATCAAATATGTATGCATCAACTGTCTTGTGGAGTTGTTGTGAAGTAGTTTTGTACTGATTCCACTATAGACTCTGGCTTAGGGTGAGCTGCTACTCCCGCCACCTCCACACCAAGGTTCTCTATTTTGTATGCAGTTGAATTGCCGATGGCAAAGTGCGGCAGTTGAGACAGATTGTTGCTAAAAGTTTGCAGCTGCCGGTAGATATATTCACAACCAGATGGACTGAAGAACACCATGCAGCATGGGACAGTCGTCTCATTAAGCTCCATTAAACTCGTCCTTAAATTCTCATTCTCTTTGGTCTCATATACAGTCAGTGCGTCAATATTGAAACCAGAAGACTTCAAGACATTTGGTAAAGTCTCAGACCTCAAATTGCCACACGGGAACAAAAACTTAGAGTTGTCAGCATTCTCTCTTTTAATAATATTTGCTAAGTTTTCACCATTACCTGATGTCGCACCGAGTGCTTCTAAGCCCAGCAGTAGTTTTATTTTGTGACTGCTCACCTCTCCCACCGTGTACACTCTCTTTGTGTTCCATAGCACGAACCGCGCGGGATCCCAGCACTTGGAGACTGCCTCTATAGCTCTAGGACTGGTCAGTATCAGACCTGTGTAATCTTTCTCTAATAACTTTGGTGAAAGTTGCTCTTTATTGACGAATTCAAATTGAAGTGGTTCCACGAACAGCGCCTTGTAATTAACATCTAGGAATGCTTTCTCGTAATCTTCCGATTCACTTTTGAATAATACGACTTTCTTCATGTTGTCGAAGATATTGTAATGTACATCTATTGCAGTGAGACGTTACCTCCACATAACAGCTGGCCCTGAAACGATTGAACTGGGTGATGAGCTACGTTGAATACTAAGTGTAAACTATGCAAACGAGTTTGGAAACAAGTATTAAAACAGGAAAAAGCTATTGGTAATCAGATACAATAGTCATCATCTCATACATAATAAAATATATGTACCTGCTATGTTTAGTATTTATTAATATATTGTCGAATATTAATTTTTTATTATTAAAGTTTATCACCACTACAGATTTCTATTTTTCTAGTGAACGGATAAATCTGATTTGTGTCAACGTCACTGTGACAGACAGACCGAAAGCGAAAGTTTTGACATCTCTATTGCGTTTCATGTCACCATTTTGACTTCTTCAACATAAATATTATTTATCTAGCAAAGTCGCCCAAATTCACACGAAAATTTATGCACATAAAAACCTGTCATAAGAAATTCGCTAAACTTTAATGAAAACTAGATCAAAATTCATTTAAACTTTTAAAGAATGATATCAGGAAGAATCTGGAACGCGACTGACATTGCAGGTTTTGATACTGCGTTTAGTAATTGCTATCTGTCTCTTCTTGTTTCCTTCTAGATAATAAAAATAATAAAAAAAATAATAATATAATAAAATTATATAACGCTGAAGACTTTGTGTTTGTTTGCTTATTTGATGGCGCTAATCTCTGGAACTACCAGTTAGATTTGAAAAACAAGGAAGGTTAGGCTATGTAACATCACGCTACTGGCGATGGAAGCAAAGCTGTAAGCAAAGACGCGGGTGAAACTGCGCCGCGGCAAGCTAGTATCTATCTATACATATAATAAAATTGGAGTGTCTGTTTGTAATATTGAAATAACCGTTTTTTACTACATGTATATGAATATAACTATATAAGGTACTTATACCAAAATAACATTTTTTACAATTTTTGTCTGTCTGTCTGTCTGTTTGTTCCAGCTAATCTCTGAAATAGCTGGACCGATTTTGACGGGACTTTTATTGGCAGGTAGCTGATGTAATATGGAGTAACTTACACTACGTTTATTTTAGAAAAAATTCTTTTATTTTAGAAAAATAAAGTAAAACTAATTATTTTTTTTGTTAAATTCCACGCGGACGAAGTCGCGGGTACAGCTATTGTTAATAAAAATATAACTTAATTTGGAATAAATAAAAATAAAATGAAATTAAGTAGGTATCATAATAAAAAAAAACTAAAAATTCATGAATCGACTGTTAGGCGAAACGAAGTTTGCCGGGTCAGCTAGTAATAAATAAATATAGAATCACGCCATTTACGCACAATTAAAGAGTATTATAGTAATCGAATAACGCACAATGGAGCAAACGTTCAATAAGAATCACGCGTTTTCTCTAATGAGTTTTCTGTTTAAATTTTTATCAACTAATAAAAAATAATACTTTTACACGGTCCAGGGATGAAACCTGAAACTTCTACGAATCGGTATGTATTATAGCTTTGATACTTATAATTTATATAAATACAAATACAATACAAATACAAAATCATTTATTCCACTCACTCGAACATAAAATTACATACACAAAATTAATACATTGTTTCTAAAGTGGAAACGGTATGGGCACAGCTAGCGCTGGTTTTAAGCCCGCCCGAAGTCAAAAGAGGGAAGAGAATTGGAGGAAATAGGTAACATAATTATGTAGGTAGAATATTACACAGTAATTTAAGTACTAGTAAAGTAAGTAAGTAGGTAGTAGCACTATAACAAATACAAATATTACAAATTTACAAATTTAACAAATATTAGTTAAAAAATGCAAGGTAGGTACTTCTTCTTCTTCTTCTTCTTCTTTTCGCGGGCTCGTTTTCCGCATGTGGTCCGTTCGTAGTTGGGCCTTTTTGCGTGATGGTGTGGTTTGAGTACCCACTGCCCTACTGCAACCATCCAAGCTCCTTCCAGAAAGCGGCCAGTTTGCCGGGTCTGCTGCAGGCCTCTCGGAGTGTGCTTGGTGTTCCCAGGTGTTGCGCCCGTTGCTCCACGACCTCGCTGCAGTTCATGTGGGCCGGTGTTTCTTCAGCCCTCATGCACGCTCGGCATAGTGGGCTGTCCGTTTTACCTATAACATGCAAATGTTTGTTAAGATTACTGTGCCCTGTTATGATCCCTACTACATACCGTAGGTCCGCCCTATTTAAGCGCAGCAGTTTTTTAGAGAGTCGTCCGTCTAGAGATGGCATTGCCTCTCTCGATTGACGACATTCCGTCGTCTTCGCCCACAGTTCGGCGTGTAGTTTTTTTGTTCTATGTCGCAGCCAGTACCTTTGCTGATTTGCCGATATTGGTATAACGGGTTCCACCCTGTAGGTCTCTGTTTCGAATCCCCTTCTGGCTTGTTCGTCCGCCGCGTCGTTGCCTAGGGATCCGCTGTGTCCTTTGATCCATTGGAGTGTAATCGCGTTTGACTCACATATACCCTCCAATTTCCTGTGGCATTCTAGGACTAGTCCTGATTTTACTTTGTTGCTGCGTAGAGCGTGCAGTACTGCAGTGCTGTCCGTTGGGATACGAATGCCTTGGTTCTCTATTTTTCTTGCAGCCACCGCGTTTGCGGCCTGTACTATACCGACGCATTCTGCCTGGAAAATTGTATTGTGCATGCCCAGTGCTGTTGATATATTAATATTTAAGTCAGCGGAGTAGGTGCTGGCACCTGTCCCTGTTCTCATTTTGGATACGTCCGTGTATATCCTCACTTCCTTTGTACCGGATGTATCTGTTCTCTTTTCCTTAAGTTCTATCCTGTATCGTTTATCGAAAACGTACTGTTTTGGTATGATGTCGCAAGGGGCCATTAGAAGTGGTTGGTCGTTTTTGGCCTCTTCCACCGCGTTGGTGTGCGACACCCTTGTATCGTGTGTCCATAGGGAGAGTTTATTCAATCTAATAGCTGTAGTGGCTGCCAATGCAAGGTACTTATAGAAGTACCTACCTAAAAGATATTTCAGTTTATTTTAATGAAATTCTAAACTTATCTGCTGACTATGTTTTAGACAATACGCAAGAGATGGCGCTGCATGGCAGTGCATGGCTCGCGTATCATCTGATCATTAATAATAGGTTTTTGAAGGATTATTCCCGTTGGCCACCACATAGTTGGCCACCTTTGGTGGACACAGGGACGTTTTATTACTTTTGTCCCAAATGTCACCAGCGGTGGTCAGCGGGAATAAAATATTGGAATGTTTGCGAGTGCGATAAATGAAGCCAGTGTTCTAGGCCGTTTAAATTGTGATACAACTTGTGATTGATGATTACATTATATATTTTTATAAGCTTAGTTAAAGAAAAACCTAATGTAACAATAGTTTGATTTTACTGAAATATTATTACACTTTATTTTTAGTACAACATTGTGTGTGTACCTACTTTATTTAACTGGCCTGTTGGTCTAGTGGTTAGTGACCCTGACTGCTAAGCCGGAGGTAGTGGGTTCGATTCCCACCCAGGACAAACCTTTGTGTGATGAGCATTATTGTTTGTTCTGTGTCTGGGTGTAATTTATCTATAATATGTATGTATTTACAAAAAAAAAATGTATATATGTAGTATATCAGTTGTTTAGTACCCATAACACAAGCAAATATAATTGCTTAATTTGGGGCTAAATGGCGCTGTGTGAATGTGGTAGAATATTATTATTATTATTATTTATTTTTGAAAAATATAAGAACATATTTAATAAAATGTTGATTTTCTATCATAGGTAGGTACCTACCTTTTCAAACATTCCAATATTTTATTCCCGCTAACCACCCACCAGAGTCCAACGAGAATAATCCGTTTTTAAAAAGTAGTAGAAAACGTAGGTAGCTTGTTAAATTATTTTTTGTGACAAATCATCATTTTGTTGTTTGATAACTAATAGATAAAACAATAAAACGTAATTTTGTCTAGATAAAATCGGAACTCCTACACGTGGATTAGAAATATTTCGACAGTTCAGTGTCATACACTCAGAACAGTAGTATTCTGTGGTCATACGAGTATGACACTGAACTATGCCAAGTTTGGCAAAGTCTATTTAAATTTTACATATTCTAAACTTTTTTATAGTTTAGTACTTACCTAAAATATTAATCTAACTAAGTGACTCTGCATAATTAATCATCATTTTATACCTAAATATGTTCTAAATAGGTTCTTAATTAAAACAAAATATTACAGTGGACATTACTTAGCGGTTGTATTCTGTTAGATCGACAAGAACTTTATAGATTAATCTTTCGCGAAGTACCTATTCCACGTCCAGAGTAAGTACAGATGACAGTAAAGATTATCAATGAGTTTTTATTTTTATTCTCTTTGGTAAGGTTTAGAAGAAAATTCACTGAGATGTCAAAATTATCCGTTTAAAGTAGCAATAGTATTGATGTATAGGCAATCCTTTGCTCATAAGATCACCTGATAACCGGAGCAGCGTGGTGGGTGGGTGTGAGTGACTAATGGCGATCAGTGGATGCTCCAATGGATTGGTGGTGACGGCGGTGGTGGCGCTGCTACTGTGGCCGGCGCAGTACTACGTGCCGGACCTGTACGCAACTGTCGACGATCCATTGCTGAACCCCAAGCAGCCGGCCAGCGCTCCTGCGTCCTCCTGGTATGAGCTTGCCTTCGGGACCATACCGCCTCTTGACCTAATAGTAACTGCAAGCTTAGTGTGTTTTGGATTACTCAACTATATTTGCGAGTGGATACAAAGAAAGCTGGTGGAAAGAAGAATTGTCAAGGTAACTTTATTTGACAACTATGAAACATCAGTTTGTTTTTATTTATTTACTGAATTTGGTTTGAAAACAAACATGCACAGCTTGGAAGCTAGTTAGTTTGAACTACCTATATTTAGGCAAATATAAATTTTTAAGTTATCCTTGTAGATTTAGAAATTGTAGTTATGTTAATGAGTGAAAACTGTTTTTATTTAAATTCGCCAACAATCTCTTGTTACCGAATTGGGGCGAAATCAGTTTTTGTTTTTAATTATTTATCTTATCGGGATTCATTCCTATAAGATACCTACCAAACTACCTTTTACCAGATCGTAGATAATTGACATGTAGCCTGTTTCTTTATAGGCCCAAGAGGTAGGTAGGTGTTGTTCTGCATAATATATGATATGTAGGATGTATGTGCAGTTGAACCAGTACCTGACCGAGAGTCTGACGCGGCTGCGCACGTGGGACGCGCACCAGGAGCAGCAGGAGAGCACGCTGAAGCTGGTGCACAACGCGACCACGGAGTACAACCTGCTGCTCTACTTGCTGCTGCGCCAGCACCGCTGTCTCGACACTCACACCGCGCACAATGACGCCCAACCGTTATTCGACAAGGAACTCGAAGATGATCTTACCTTTTTAAAAAACTTCGCGCTCGTTAGGTAACTCACCGACCGCGCGCTTGTGGTGTGACTTTATTATTTAATAATTATAGTGTTAACTTGTTTAAAGAGTCATTTTATTTAGTGTACATTGATTTATAAGTACGCTAGGTCTCATTGACAATACGATTAGTAGAAGTAGTCTTGATTAAAATCATTCAAAAATATTTTGTAGGTAGTTGTGTCGGCGGATGCAAGGCCGATCAGCTGAAATATGGAAGACCCTCGCACGCATCGTAGTATAAACACAATAATGTTGCTAACTCGCCACTACGTACACCTTTGTCAAATTTATTTTCCGAAACACTAAGGCCGTGGCATCGAGAAGGATTTTATGACATGCCACAGCATCAATTTAAAACATTGGAATTGTCTTAACCTTTCCAAATAAGGTTACCTATTTATGTCTTTCGGTAACAAAAATATATATCCCTTGCTGGAATAGCACGGGATTTATTTTGTCTCGGTGTGTGTAGGCATTTATTGCAAATTATACCTACCCCAAGGGCATCATTATAAAGTATGTCATTACAAAGAGTTAGATAAACATTGTACTTCTTATGCAATAGTAACTATTTTAATAATTACTTTCGGAAAGGTATTTTTTTAATCGCTAATCCCGATTGAATTTTACGTAGGTATGCAAATAAATATAAATTCATAGTGAAATCTAAAGGGTTTCGAAATAAACGTACTTATGAGTACGAGTATGTCTCTTATTAAAGCTTGGAACCCGCCTTTACCATTTGTTTCCAACGAGTCACACTCTCAACTGTCACTCTGTGAAAATTGGGAAAATTTTAATAAAAAAATCCCACTTAGTCACACTTTACCAGCGCATGTCTTCCTATCTAATTTTGCATGGAAAATGCCGCCATGTTGGAGGCCACTATGCCAGTAGTTTGAGACAAATGGTTTTTGAAATAGTGGCTTCTGTATTCCGTTGACTACGAACCAATACAAAAGGGAACTACTATGGTGGGCTGATATTATAAAGATTAAAAAAAAGAGTGTGTGTACTAATGTACGCACGTAAGAAGTTATACTTCTTTAGCGTAACAATCCAAAAATACCAAATAATAACACAACGCATACATACATAACAGTTACCCTCAAATCTATAAATGCACTTAAAACAGTATATTAAAACCACTTTTACCACTAATATTCAAAATAAATATTTTTACTGATAAATGATCAATAAAAAATATCTATCACCGTCATAAATATAATTGAATTGATATAAACGCCAATATATTTTTTATTTATTCACACTGATTATTTGTACTGATACGACACACAAAGGTTCGCAACTAACTTCAGGGTGTTGCTTTTTTCTGTCGGTGTGCGCGCGCACCGTAAAAATTCACTCATCATTTTTCCCAATCGCGCCAAAAGAAGTATAACTTCAAAAGGAAATATGTATGTTGAGGATTGTATTGCGTAACTCAGATGTAAGTGACATGGTATGTTAGGGGGACTTAGGCGATAACCAAGGGCTCGTATGATTTACGACTGACAAACTTGTCAAGGGTCGTAAATAATAGATTGTAGGAGGAAGTACCAAACCAGAACTATTCTATATTACATTCTAGTGGGTTTCGTTGCATACTAACCTGACTATAATCTTACCTAGTACCTACCCTAGTACTCTTGAATGTGAACTAACATAATTTTCGAGTGGACAGTACATATACGGTTAGTAGTAGGTACAGATGAGATATATTATATTAAGTTCTCTTTGTCCTTCTAAAGGGTAAAGTAGTACAACTAGTGCTTTTTGTTCTACAAGTTTTACAACCCATCATGTCACGGTGGTCTTTAACGAACATACCAACTCCCCTACGTTCTCCGCGTCTGTAATGTGTATAAGTTTTAAAACATATAAGACTGCCTCTGTAGTTCGGTGGTACTGTGTACGGATTACCACGCAGAGTTCTCGGGTTCGATCCCCGGGTCGGGTAAAGTGATATTGGGGTTTTCTGCCGAGAAATTCTCAGTATTAGCCCGAAGTCTGGAATTGTGCCCGATATATTATGGCAACAGGCTCGCCCCCTGATACATGTAAACTAAAATAAAAAATTGGCGAAAATCATCATTACACACCTTTGCCTATCCCTTCGGGGATAAAAGGCGCGAAGCTATATATGTATGTACATACAACTACGTCGCTGGTATGGCAGGACGCAGCAGCATGTTTGCGTTTAGTTACGAGAGAAATCAGCATCTTACAGCTTCTTTTTTCTTCTTCAGCTATGATTACAGTCCTTCTCGATTATGATTTAAATTGAATTTTTAACTAAAACTAGGTAATTCATATTCATAAATTGTATCATACAGCTATAGCATACGGTTCAAGACTGTAATTATAAAGACATGTCTCGACCGCTGTCAAGGCACGCTAGCGTCCAATAATGTCATAACAGTACACTGCGCTGACCGCGGCCAACTCTGCGGTACGACTCAATGTGTCTCGCGCTTCAGCTGAGATAAGAAAAATGACGAAGAAAAATCTCGTAACATAATCAAGTGTAATGTAATAGAAATATATAAACAAGTGCGATGTGTAGCAGGGATGTAATGGATATGAAGTTTCGGATCCGGAGACGGATACGGATGTCTGAAAAATATTATACCGGTTACGGTTACGGATATGAAATTATGTCCGATTATCTGGTAGTTTCGGATAGTTGAGGTTACGGATATATTTTGATTATTTTAAGAATATAATGATTAATAAGGAACCGCCTGACTTCGCTTCATGAGTTATTGACATTTTAACGTTTGTTTGAAAAAATTAAACTTGTCTTGTCCTATCAACATGTCGCATTTAGACCTTGTTAAGGATATATTTTTATTTCGGATATTCGATAGTTTCGGTTACGGTTACGGATATCCATAACATCCCTAATGTGTCGATATATGTATTGCAAAACCAGGAACGGTCGCATCGGTGATGTAGCTAAACTGGTGTTAAGTTTCAATCGTGCGAGATAAGCGTAGATATGAAGTCATCTGAGCGAACTTAATTCCTTTGTCTATTTGGCAAACATGGTGTAATCAAGTGTCAACAATAGAAAGTGGTGCGTACTCGTGCCGCGCGGAATATAAAGTGGTTGATTACGCGCTCATGTGTGCATTGATACGTCGGCCGCGCACATATATCACCGCTATGACATTTTATATATGCGAACGACTTGTCCGGGGTGGTCCCAATTTATTCACTTTCCATACGACCAAAAATATTTTCAAGCCATGCATCGCGTCGACTCATTGTTATCAAATTATAAACGCGACTTAACCTAGTTATAGTTTATGGGAAAAGTTCAGTAAATTACTGCATATCGAACTTATTTATTTTTTAATGAGCTGCGATGGAAGTGGCAGCTCTGTTGTGTTAGCTAAATTTTTAACACAACGTAACACTCATGTGAATAACTCTCTGTGGGTACGTTAAGCCGTGCGACCACGAATATAGTGTAAAGTATATTATTCCCTTAGAATTGTGCCTGTATCAGGCAATAAACTTGCTCCCTATGAGCCTTAGTACAGCTGACGAACGTTGGCGTATAGCACACTTCTGCCTATTCTATTTACCTATAATGAACAATGCATCAGGTACACACACTTACGTGAGTAAGTGTCACAATAAGGTTACTCAGCCCCTCATAGCGCATTTTTCAGCGCTCAAGTAGAGCAAGTATCAGTCGGTGGCTCGGACGTGACCCACCGTCCCGCGGACTCACATCGCAGACGAGGCGTCAAGTAGTGCCAGCAGCGCTGCGTGCGGAGGCTGTGTTCTATGCTCGACGCAACTTTCATATGAAATTTGTTTTTGTCGGTTTAGTTGTTCGTCGTCGTTTTTGTGCCATGAGCGTAGTTATTGTTTATAGTCGAGGGTACGAAGCGCCATGACGTAGGTACATACTAGTTATAAGATTTAGCTGACCGAAAGTTATTCTTTCTATCCGTGTTTTATAGCAGTGATTATGTAAATTATTATAAATTGGAGCCGTGACTGAAACAGACCTTTGCTCGCCATAAAAGAACCATTACACTCAATTTATGTTATTGAGACATTCATTTCAGTTACCTACAAGTGAAGCTCAGTTTGCGTATTTCTTAAATAAACGATAATTTGTTGATGTTTAAAGTTATTTATTGTGCCCACTGTAGAATATCAAAGCGCTCTCCAGTTAACGGTTAATGAGATCAATAACTCGCCACTTAGCTCTCCCCCTCCCTCCCTCCCTCTGTACGGTCACAACCCTCGCCCTCCGGTGCTCTCACTTAGCTCTCAGGTATCTTTCTTGTTTTAAGTCAGAGCTTTTTCCTCTCTAAACAAACTTGCTGTTGACAGAAATAGTAGATCCATCAACAACATCACGGATTCATGATTTCAATATGGAGCCACTTAAATGTCTGAATGCTCTTACCATTTGATTAACGAAGATTTTCTAATTAATGAGATTTTATTTTGAAATCTTGAGTTTTATAGCTTAGGATTAGTCGATACTCCTACTTCAACTGTTTCAGTTACAGTATTGAAAAGCCTGTAGTTGTGTGCGTTTCAGATTCAGAGCCTAAGCATCAAAATATATACCTACTGCGTCAAGATAATGTGCATTGAAAAGCAAGTACTTATAATTAGTATTTCAAAATCAAGTTTCCGTTATAACGTTATATTTCGTAAAATATATATACGCTTAATAAAATTTAGAATCCCTATTCTATATATTATCTATTAATGTGTCTGAAATAAAATAATGATGTTAGAATACAGATCAGAGATAAGGAGCCGGATTGAGATTGCTCAAGCGACTTGAGTTATCGACGACTTACACAGGATTCGCTTTTTGTAATGTCATATCTGGTGTCGTTATCTCATGGAGCATTATATCAATGCAATTTGTAGACTGTTGTAGTATACAAATTGCATTGAAACAGGTATTAGAATACGATTACAAACAGCTATCATAACGTAGGTAATTCTGTTAACAAATACGAAATTTTCTAGACGAATATATTAATTAATAATTTATTATTATTATTTTTTATATTATTTCATTTTACTAGAATAAGTAGATGAAATAATATAATTAAGTCTAATGTATCATCAAAACTCGGTCAGTGTTACGGGATTATAATTTAATGTGATGTCGTAAATAAACAATTTTTTGCGCTTACATGCTGGCTAAACCCTACAAGATAGATCAAAATAATGTACTACAGTATTGTACACCTTAAAAAGGTCTACAAAAAAGTCCGCGATAGTATATGTCTATCTCTAAGGGATAACCCACAATAATTATTTTTTTATTATTTACTTTTTATGAGAAATACCGGCTTATTTTCGAAGCGATTTTAAGCAATACAGCATTAATCCTTATCAAATTTAGTACTTTAAATACATTGTGCATTTAATATAAATCAATAATGCCCTTTGCAGCATGTAATTTAAATAAATATTTTCAAAGATATTACAAATTAAAAATGCAGGGAGGGATAAAGCGGCAGGGGGGGCATACTGTAGTAAAATTAAATATATACTACAGAACGTGTAAATACAACGTTCACAGCATTTGTTTTTCTTCGCACGGGCAATGCTGATACTAAATATAGTATCAGCATTGCACCCGTTCGAAACCGGGGCGGTTCGCTAGTGTTAATAATTGTAATTACTTGCTGTATCTCGTACGTGTTTAGCTAGGAAGTAGAAAGATCAGACGTCTTGGTGTTCCTTGTAACAACAGCACGAGCGCGGCGGGTCCAATAATATTATAATTTGAATTTGCAATTCAAACGTGAACTAATTTGTTAGTTGTTGATGGCGCCACATTTTGGTCACGCACAGTATTTATGACGAAGCGCAGGCCGCGACCGCAGTGGGTGAGCGGATTTCGCGCTACACAATATATCATCGTTTGATGCGTCCCACACGTTATGTGCCTGTGTGTCAGCGCGCTATGCCGGCACCAATAAATTATATTTTCCTATGCACTATAAATACCGACTCGACCGTCTTCTCAATAACTGCATTCGATTTACTTTTAACCTTCGTAAGTATGACCATGTGTCCACTTATCGTTCCCAGCTAAAATGGCTTACTATTTTCCAACGGCGAAATTTGCGTGCGCTAACCACACTATACTCAATTCTAACTTCCCCTAACCCTCCTCCCTACTTGATCCCTTATTTTCAGTACCTTAGTTCTATCCACGATAGAAAGCTTCGCTCCTCCAATAATCTTCTCTTAAAGTGTTTCTCTCATACAACTGATTTTGTTCACTCTTCTTTCCCGTCCAATCCATTCTTCTTTGGAACGCGCTTCCTCTCGAAATCAGGAAGTCCACTAACCGTTATGTGTTTAAAGTTAAAGTGCGGGAGTTGTTAATTTCCAAATAAAATGGCAGTTTTCATCACACATAATAATCTGTTTGTTTTATTTTTCATCTACATGTAGTTTATTAAATTTATATGTATTAGTATATCATAATATATATATTTATATATATAGTATATATTATATAGATATACTATTTTTATATTATTGTTATTATTATTATATATATGCATTTATTTAAATATATAGAATAATTCTTTTCTTAATACTAAGTACTTTAAGCACCTACTTGTTTGTCTCTGCATCACCCAATGGTAGACTGGTAGATAATGCCTCAGGCATTAAGTCCGCCTTTACATGTATGTGTATAAAGTTTTAAATAAATAAAAAATAAATAAATCGTGTTGGTGAGCCGCGTCCTCCCGCGTCCTGCTCCGGCGACCAATCTCCCGCTGTATTCCCACGGCATTTTGCCATCAAATAACAATTTATAAGTCAATTGTTTCCGTAAATTGTATGCTTTGTATGTAATTTATTGAATGTATTGCCTTTGACAGGTCGAAATTGGACAATGCGTTGTATAATAAACTGTCGCTTCATAAAATTAAATATGGGCAGCGTATCTACGAATATGACCAGACAGGCAAATTCCCTTAAATTTTATGTTATATCCATACACATGAGGGCTTTGTTTGTGAGGTGCAGATATAGGTAGGTAATAGGACACGCTATGCACTAGACAAATAGGTAATAATGATTAATTCGTTTATTGCCATAAAAGTTCACACAAATAAAACATTCAAATGATACAACAGTACGTTTCACACAAATGATACTTGAACTCTAGTACCCAAAGTAAGATTTAACTTGTGTTTTGGGTACCAGGGCTCCCCGCAGGTTAAGAGACATCGTTGTATACATAAATATCAAACAATAATTATTAGGTAATAATTAACTTAACTATAATAGTGCAAGTGCAAAGTTTGGTTTACAGTAAGTACTGCCAGTTTGTTTATAAGGATGTCTGCTGTATCAATTTAGACGTATATTATCGCAGTCCATCGTGTTTCGAAAGAAAAAAGGGAAAATCTAATTCCGAGGCTCAAATCTAAGCATATATACTACATTCTACTGTTAAAAGACTAAAACGGAACAGCACATAGTCATGATACGGCAAAAAGTCGCGAAACGATTTGGCAAGGCAAGTGGAAATAATGAAAAGTGATCAGACACAGCCATCATTGAATGGCACAGATAATGTCACTAAAGATTTATGTAGGCGATAGTTATTATATAGTTATTATCAGAGTTTATATAAAATGATATTAAAACGGAACAGCACATAGTCATGATACGGCAAAAAGTCGCGAAACGATTTGGCAAGGCAAGTGGAAATAATGAAAAGTGATCAGACACAGCCATCATTGAATGGCACAGATAATGTCACTAAAGATTTATGTAGGCGATAGTTATTATATAGTTATTATCAGAGTTTATATAAAATGATATTAAATAAAATAAATAAAATTGTTACTTTGAGACAAGATCCGCACCAGGGATCAAGCCGGGACGAGTATATTTATGGATCACACAAAGTTTTCGTCCCTTGCGAATGCTGTGCAAGAGATTGAGGGTACAATCCACACGGGACAAAACTGATGAATAAATATTTTTCTCGCGTTTGTACTCTGTGTCGTTTAATTGCATGTATGTAAAGTCCAACGCAGTATAGAGCTTGAGTGAGCACATTATAGTGCGAAAGTTGTCTATTTTAAAGAAATATAGGTACCTATACAATCAAATCATCAAGCCTTTAACAAATACTTGGTTTTGTTCAAACACTTTAATTGTTACTATGTCAATGATTATCATCAATATTTTTTTGGCTACAATAATTATACATTCTGAAAATCTTTGACAAGACTTTAGCAAATGTACCAACCTACTTCTAATTTTACATAAAAATTAATATTACATAAGCTATACCAATTTTGTAACTGTAAACCTATGAGAGAAATAAATAAAAATTTATTAAAAAAATTATTATTACTTCTAATGTTTTTCAATTGTAAACTCTTAATTTTAAAAATCTCCTTGTGTTGCACGAGTAATATATTAAATAATTTGTCACAAAAAGTTGACACGAATACGTGCTCATAGTAAGCTTTCGTTTTAACAAAGCTTTAAACAATACGTGGCTATTTTTAATCAAACAAAAGTTTACCAAGAGAGCACTCAAACAAAGCGGAGGACGCACTCGCCACGCCACCGAACCGCAGCCGCTCCGCTGCCTGCCGCCCCGCACCACGCTTTAAAGGATCAAATATTTTTTTTGTAAAAAACGGCCACATTGTGGAAATTTTGTAATGGCATTGAAAGGGAACAATACCTTTTCAAGTTCACTTATTAAATTTACGTGTATTTTTTTTTCCAAAAATATACGTGTTGAGATAATTGCTTGTTTTTACGCGGCAACCACTAATGAGAGCCAGCGGTGTCGTGGTTATTAGAAAGAATAATACTTAAATATAATAAGTGAATTCATTTACTTTAAGTTATTACAAACTAAGAACTGTTAGTAAAATGTCTTCTGTCGCCATCTTCAACGAAATATGTTTGTTCACAATATAGCTACCACTAAATACGAGTACTTGTAATAGTTCTTCACTCTCAGTATATAGTGTATGATCTATGTTCTTCACGAATCAAGTGAATTGTACCTCACTGATATTCAAAGTGATAGTGAATACGATTTTATTAAATTAATGTAACGCAAATATGTGAGAAATAGTTTCTAAACTAACATGTATTTTTTAAACCTACATATTCATCATATATTACCATTGTAGTCGAAACTCTACTAGCATGCTTTTATAAACCTTTATACTGTACGTTACACGTATCACACATAGTGGATTTTGCTCAATTATTCACAAGTTTGGCGTTTTGCGAGTTATACTCGTATTCGCCAGACTAGTCTACTTTAGTTATTTTCACAGCGTTATGTCTTACGGCATATTGTTGTGGGGTAGGGCTGCTGACATTGAAACCGTTTTTATTATTCAAAAACGAGCTATACGTTCTATCTACAACCTAGGTTCACGAGACTCCCTGAGAGAGCGATTCAAAGAGATAGGTATATTGACAGTTGCATCTCAATATATATATGCTAATGTTGTTTATGTTAAGAGTAACATTAGTCTATATACTAGGAATTGCGATGTGCATGAGATTAACACCAGGGGTAAGCATAAACTGGTTGGCTCACACTATCGCTTACATAAAGTCCATAATTCGTTTACGGGACTTGGTGTACGTTTATTTAATAAATTACCTATCGACATAATGGATAAACCCTTAGACAAATTTAAACAAATTGTCAAAAAACATTTAATACTTAAGGGTTACTACACGGTTAATGAGTATCTGAACGATAAAAGCCATGGGATGCTCGCTTGACGAAGGCTTAAATTAATTTTACTCTTAATTTTAATGACATTATACTTTTAAGGACATATTTTTTGTTAATTATTGTATTAATGACATTTTTTATGATTATTATGAATGACATGCTTTATCAAATAATTTTTTGTCATTAATTTATTGATACATTTTGACATAATTTATAAAATGATTTTTTTTTTGTATTAATTTTAAATGACATGATGCCCGAGCCATATTTGAACAGTTAAGTACACATTTTGTATTGTTTTGTTAAAATTGTATACTTAGTATTGTTAAATTTTTTTACATTGTGATTTGTGAAATAGAGGTACATTGTGAACTCCTGTGGTAAATTAAGTTCATCTTACTTTATACTTATACCAAAAATTAACAGTTTATATAATATCTACATAGAAACATTTATCACAGTTCACATGTTGCCTTTACCTTTTGTAGCAATATGCAAATTGAGGCAGCCTGTAAAGCACACATTTTACTTTTTAGTTTTTCTTTACAACATAGAAAGCTGTAAGTAATTAAGTATCTATAGAGTTAAGTGTATTGCCTGCGTCACTTTGCATGCTACTTGAAACTGTAACTTACAAAAATTGTAATAACTTGGCGATTAAAAAGAGTGGCCTGAGTTTCTTGCCAGTTCTTCTCATGGCTCTACTTCGTCAGCGAACTGGCTGTAGGTTAATTTGCTGACATTTTGTAAACTTTGACGTTCATAAGTGTTAATTTAATTAACTTAAATGAATAAACATATATTTCATTTATTTCATTTCATTTCATTTCATTTCATTTCATTTCATTTCATTTATTCTATATAAAATTTAATTAATCAAATTCAGATAAATTCTATAATATCTATGTGTGTATGTATGTGTGTGTGTGTGTGTGTGTGTGTGAGTGCGTGCGTGCGTGCGTGCCTAAACGGCTGAACGATGAAAATTAGTATGTAGATAGATTCGGTGCTGGAGACGGACATAGGCTAATTTTTATCCCGAAAATCGGTCTGGTTCCCGAGATATACAACAAAACATATTCTACGCACGGGTGAAGGGGTGGGGTGCAGCTAGTACAATAATAATAAATAGTCAATATAGAACAATAACTAACAATCAAGATAATAAAAATAAAACATCAACTTCACTGTTTTTATTTGGTACACGGGTCTACTCGTGTTAGAAATTTATATAAGGTGTCATACCTCTTTACCCGACGATTCGGTCGAATCACACCGACCATGGTCACGGGCTTATAATAATTTCTAACACGAGTAGACCCGTTTAACAAATAAAATTATGTGTATCAATCGACTTAGTTTAAAATATTTAATTCGCTGTTTTTTAATATGCAAGACACGACAATAATGTTTCCTAATCATCATTAGTGAAACACCTCTCAATTGTCGTGCGTCTGTTTTATCGGTAATGGTATATCATACTAGTACGATTAGTATTTTAATAATAATAATACTGTAAGTTATGAATGAATAAACATATTTACGTATATAGCATAGAGTGCATCGATTGATCGAGTGCATGTGCCGTTTTATTAGTACAGTACCTACAGTACGTTTCATTTTTGCAAATTGGCTAAGTTTGAGCTTGCGCTGCAAGTTTTATTTTTCAACTGGTATTGCATAAATAAAATGACATATTTAATTAAGTGTACAGCGTACTCAATGTTAGTACTGTTGGTGTGTTGTAATAAAGCAACAATAATAAAAATTGCGAGTGACTCTGTTCAAGGAAAAATCAATTAGTTTTGACCGTTAGTGAGTAGATAGTACTTCTCTCTAAA
Organism: Parascotia fuliginaria; assembly: GCA_963082885.1. Lineage (NCBI taxonomy): Eukaryota > Metazoa > Arthropoda > Insecta > Lepidoptera > Erebidae > Parascotia > Parascotia fuliginaria. The sequence continues at coordinate 16,465,437 of OY720190.1, forward strand.
ATTGGGAGCGAGTTTGACTTTGTTTGTTCGAAAAGGCTGCCCGACTTGGATTTGTCGAGTGACATATTTCTAGAATTGGTAAGCGCCATATTGAACAACGGAGTGTAACATTATTATACTATTTTAATCGTTTACATGTTACAACTGTGCTGTTTAACGAACATAAATAACAAACACTAACTACCGCGGTATCTAAAAGGCGGGCAGTTTATTTTAATACGCAATTTTTCAAATAAAAGTAAGTTGTTCTAAAAAATGAATTAGAAGATCAAAAACGTTTCTATGGCAATAATGAACAAACGTCTAAAACCGAACCATCGATTAGTGGGGGTTGGGCAGTGGAGGAGAGCGAGGCTCAGGCGCGAGTGGGCCGCGGTGAACTGTGGCCTATGCTCACAGTCCGCACCTAATAACAAAAGACTAACTTCCGACGGTACTAAACACTCTGCGAGAAATTAAAATGTAATATTTGTCGAGTGAGGCGCATGGCTGGCGGGAGGGAGGCGCTACAACAAAAGGGCGCTGTTTAATTTCGCTTAATTGCGTTCTTAATCGCTTCGACCGCCTCTGACTCCAATTTATTAACAAACGAGATCACTATAATCTGCTAAATGGCTCACTGACGTAGCTGCTTGTTGTGACGTAGACGCGCTACGCCGCTACGATCACTGCTACGACTGCTGGAATTGCTACGAATATTCGAATGTTGTTTTTAAATCTCAAGTACTTGATAAAATTTTGACACCAAAATGTATTAATTACAACTGTGTACAACATCAAGTTGTTTTTTTTGTACAACATGTTAGTAACATGCAGGTACAAGTTTTTATACTAAATGGCTATATTTTATAAAATAGGTACTATAAAATGTTACAAAAACACAATGAGGCTGTTGCCGTCCGCAAGGGAGGGGGCGAAAAAGGAAATCGACCGACGGTATAATTAGGGTAGTTAATTATGTACAACACAATCTCTTTATATACAAAAGAAGGATACGGGATAACTAATTAGACAGTGTAAATGTTAATGAATTGCAACTAGTCGTGGTGAGCGCCACTCAGCTCAATGTTTTCCTAATATCAACTAATTTAGTGGTAGCAATTAAAAGTTTATTTATTAATTATTTTTACACAAATTGATACACTCACAAGTTACTTCTTCGCCGCTGTTGTCATGTCTAGACTTTAATGCTAAACCCAATCCAAGACATCCAAAACCCTTCGTATTAAACGTTTATACAAACAACACCTCTTTCTATAATCCTCTTACCCGTATGTGTCGTGCTTACAATGACTTAGTTACTTCCACTGGTAGAGATGCGAACAGAACGGCTGATATTGATTTGTTTAACCCTAATTACATTTCCTTTCGAAGGAATATTTTTGGATACATAGACTGCATTAAGTAATTTTTTTTTTTAATTTTCTATATTCATTAATAACGTTAATGCTGATAATGTAAAAACACTAACTGCAACTGTTTTCAAAATTTTAATTTAAGTTTTATTAGTTGATCTGCACGGCAACGTAGCTTTTGTATTATAGTGATGTTTGTGCTTAGCAACCTTATGCATGTTGTGTGTACTATTATAGGTTTGCATTCTAGACTAAGAACATTTGTCATTAAATCTTGTTAGCTGTAAGATGAATGTAAACTGTTTGTACACCTAATAAAATTAAAATAAAAAATAAATAAATAAAAGTGTTTAGTTACATAATTATAGTGGTGCGCTTCTAAACGGCGAGGGTAATTGATGTCAGCTCGGCTCTCGGTCTTCGGCACTCGGCGTTCGGCCGCGGGCGACAGCGTGAGGGGCTACTGCCTTAAATAGAGGCTTATTTACTAAAGCACTGTTTTAACAGCTGCTGCATTTGATTTCGTTAATTATACAAGACAAATGATCTTATTATATTTTGATGAGTTAATTAACATTCATTTACGTCGCGACGTAACAATTTGATCATAATTCAAGTAGTACAATAGGAAATCTATTGTTTATTGTTACCGGTGACCGACGACATGGTGCTCAAAATTTTTAAGAAATAAACGATGAGCGCTGTTTATTGTCTTCGGTGATAAAATAACTATCGACGCGTCTGATTTTAAGCCTCTTGAAGTGTTGCTGTAGCAGGCGCACAGCCTCGTCGCTGTCGGTCACTACGGAGCGATTTCATTCTGCTTAAGACAATAAATTATTCAATGTGTGATTTTAATATTGACTTACGTAAATAATTCCGAGCCTCTTTAAATTTTTTTTTTTTTTTTTTTTTTTTTTATATTATAGCCTACCAAAGTGACTCCACCCCGCCTGATGCTAAGCAGTCAGTGGAATCCAGAAGTGGCGGCCACTATACCAAAAGTCATCGTTTTAAACTGCTGGTATGGTGGCCTCCACTATGGCGGCTGGGAATAGGCTTAGGGGAAGGGAATAAGGAGGTGAGGAAAGAGGAAAGGGGGGAAATTGGGCCTCCGGCACTCTCACTCACCGAACGAAACGCAGTAGTACGAATACTACTACTCTTAAGTCGATCTTCTATGAGAGGGTAGTACTTCCCCGGACGATCCGGCCTATTCAAGCTGAAATCAGCGTGGATTAACTTCATTTTATTCATTAGTCTTCTAGAGTATTTGTAATAACATTTGCATCATTGTGGGTGAGCTGTGTTTCTTCGATACATATTTTGCTATTATACACAAATTATAGTCTTTTTTCCCGTGGCACTCCGATAAAAAATATTTAGTACTATTCCATTGTTTAATGTTAAGTCATGCTGCTGCATGTATGCTTGTGATAATTTTCATTTTATATTCATTCGACTGCCTCTGTGGTTTGGTACTGTGTACGAACTGCCAAGCAAAGCTCGCGGTTTCGATTCACGCTTAGTGCAAATATTTGTGTGCATGAAAATGTCTATTTGGATTAGTCTGGGTGTTTCTACGTATAGCATGCACGTATTTACAAAAAAAAAGTATGTATATCCGCATTCTATAAACAATAACACAAGCTTTTAATATATATAGTATAGACTAGCTGTTGCCCGCGACTTCGTTCGCGTGAAAATTCAGATGGGTGTGCCTCTATGAGAATATTGCCTGCCTGATTTTATGGCAATCGAACATTGTATCAGTAATAAATATCAGTATTATCCGTCTCTATGGCGAATCCAGTTTAAACCCGCTACCGCTAAAACTGACAAACCACTTTCACACAAACTTGAGACTCTTATTTGCCCACTTAATAAGGGTGGCTTCTGAATATTAAAAAAAGAGTATTTTCTAGTAATTTGGTAATCCTACTATAAAAACTATAGAAGTTTCATACAAACTTTGCCTCCTCTTCACCTCCTTCTGCATCCCTTGCCCCTCCTCCAGCATCTCTTGCCCTTTCCTCCACTTCCCTCTACCTTGCCTCCTCGCTTTCCCCTCTCTTCCCCCTTCCTTCTCCTTCCTTTTTCTCCTTTCATCTCTCTTCCTATCGCTTCCTATCCCTTCTCCTCCCTTTTTCTACCATTCGAGAACTCCTTACTTTCCTCGTCCCTTCCCCCTCCTTTCCTCTCCCGTCTCCCTCACTTCCCCCTCATTCACCCACACTCCGCCTCACTTCCCCCTCACTTTCCTCTCACTTCCCCCTCACTATCCCTTCACTCACTTCTCACTTCCCTCTCACTTCCCCCTCACTTGCCCCTCACTTTCTCCTCACTTCCCCCTCACTTCCCCGTCACTTCTCCCTGACTATCCCCTCACTTCTCTCGCATTTTCCCCACACTTCCACTTCACTTCCCCCTCACTTCCCCATCACTTACCTCTCACTTCCTCATCACCTCCCTCTCACTTTCCCCTCCCTTCCTCCTTCCCCTCAATTCCTCCTTTTCCTCCCTCCTTTCCCTCCCTCCTCCTCCCTGCAAATTTCAAGTCGATAGCTTCAAAAGCTAAAGATCTTTGTATAGAATATTTCATCTCTAATTTCACCCCTCTAAATCCACTCCTGGTAAAATAAAATTATAAGGATATTTTTTATTTAAATAGAAGTATTCCAAAACAAAATTTCAAAACTGTAAATTAAAAAATGAAGAAGATTCATACAATCGTTTTCATCCCTTTTCACACACTTAGGAATTAAATTTTAAAAAACCCTTACGTACAACCTCTAGACATTTAGACAAACACACCCTCCGAATTTCAATTCACTACGACCAGCAGTTAAGGCTGTGCGTTGTCTGTTAGTCAGTCAGTCAGTCAGGACAAAGCCTTATATAATATGTATGGGTGTATGGATGTATGGATTAGACGTATAGCCATCGGGCTATACGTATATAGGCTGCTAGGAATGCTAACACGTGATAGAGCCACATAAAGCTGACCGTGCGAAAAACAGCTAATACTTAGATCCACACCCATAACTTTTAGTTGTGTCTGACCTTGGGCTTTATTACTTGTCATCGCGAAACATAGGCTCACTGGAAACTGGACTCATTTAAAACTAAACGAAAGATTGTTTAGAATAAGAGAAATCCGAAAAATAAAATCGCTATCAGATTCCGTAACCTGTTAAAGTCTCTGTTTCTATCAGGTTTCGTAGTAAATTAACAAATGTTCGACGTAATTCTTTAAATTGGCATAACTTTTTTATCTATGAACCGATTGACATGAAACAAACACTAAATGTTAAGTGAAGCTTACCACAATGTATTAGTGAAAACCACATCTAAATCGGATAAGCCGTTTCTGAGATTAGCGTGAACAAACGCACAGACAAACAGACAAACAGACAAACAGACTAACAGACAAACAGACAAAAATTGTAACAATCATTGTTTTGGGTTCTATTTGCGTTGATAAAGGTCCCGATAATTTTTTTTTTTCATATATCTTCCAAGTACAAACAGCGATCGGTTACATTTTTATTATATGTATAGATATGCTTATTATGCTTACTTTGGGTCTAGATGGCGTTGTGTGTAGTTGGTGTTATTATTATTTGTCACGTTTATCTTGACAAGTTAATGTCTCATTTGTCAATAATTATTGCTGTAAAACTTGATACCTTTATCATTAGTGGCCTGTAAATACTATTTTGATATTTATGATTCTTAATTTCATAATTTGTCATGATATTTTTGTAATATCGACAACATAATAATATTATTATTATCTTAATGTTGTTCGCTCATTTTGCCAAAGTCTAGAATATGATGGGCATTTTATTCTTGATGGGAATCGAGTAAATAACTTTGACAACTTAAAAAATAGTTTGCTCCTAAAGTTACAATGAGCCATGAAGAACTGAGCCCACAGTAGTTTATAGTTAACCATTGCATCTTGTAAATAATCACTAATGGATATACAGGTGGCGGCCCTCAATTGATGTATTTCATCACTGCTGCAATTCATCTACATTCATCTATAACACTGGTATAAACATTAGTGTCTTGTTTAATTAATCCAGTAGTTTTAAGGTGAACACGCGGCTGTAACAAATATTTATTATAACATGTTAGTATCTATAACAAACACTCGAGACACACAATAAAAAATAAGAAACATATAATCACATTTATAATAACAGATAAGAATATTATAAACAAAAACAGAAAACTGAGTTACAAACATGGACTTGAACCCTACTTCACTGTTCTGAGACTTGAACGTACAGGGTCGCATGCTGATGTACGCAGTGGTCTCGAACCTACTGATTTTGTGCATCAAGTCCACGCGAAAAATTGGCCGTCGTCGCTCAACATATTGCTGGGCCGCTTCAAAGCGCAACAGCGTTGGTTTTCAGCAACAGCCACCGTGTGTGTGTAAAAAGTGGCGCCAAGCTACTAAAAAAACTCAAATACTAAATATACTTACTACTATACTAAAAATACTAAAAAATAAGAAAGTATTAACAAATATACGTAAATATTATACCAGATAAATAAGTTAAATAAATAATTATATTAGAGATAAATAAGAATACTTACAATAAAATTTTATAAAATTGATTTAAATATATTTTTTTTATTATTATGGCAACACATTACTGTCTTCGAAAATTTTCACTGTTTCAGTGAAAACCTCGGCAAGTCAAGCAACAAACAAGTCGCGACCAGCGTCAGCGCAGCGTCGGTAATGGCTGCCGTTTTAAAATTTTTCTCTATTTGTTTTATTATTGTGCTGTTTATAATTTTGTGTCAAAGTGTTGTGTATAGTGTGAATGTAGTGAGTTTTGTGTATGAGTTATGAACATCAGCGTTTTAAGGGATATATAACAAAAATATAAAGAAATGTTAAGGAGATTATGCATTCTCGAGAAAACCAGAGATGCACAATGGCAATGTCTCTAAAATTTTGCTGATTTAAGAGACTTTTGTGTAGCTGTTACAGCCTGGTAAGTATTATCAACTTATTTACCTTGTAAATTAATTAAGTACCCCACAAATTTTCAGCTTGCAAATTTACAATCTACAAACAATGAAAAAAAAAATTTTTGTATATCTGACTATTCAGCTATCTATCAAATGAGGTAGCAAATGAAATAAATAAAATATGCCTATTTCATAACGAAAGGTACTGTTGGGCTAGAGATGTATTACATTACTTTTGTTCTATTTCTAATATAACTATAACCTCAGCCAAGTCAAACGCATTCGTCATTCAATCATTTATATTGATAAAGTTTGTTATTACAAGTGTAGCTAAATGGCTTAAATAATATAACAGATCATTTATCACAACCATACAACTGTTCTCCATAAAATATCGACATTGATATTAAAAGTGAGATGTCTCGTGTGCCCGCCATGACCCGCGCTTGATATTAATGACTGTTTTTGAAGAGTGTGATCCGGTGATTTCAATTCTCTCCCATTTGTCGTTCTTCGTTGAATATCACTTAGATATGCTGTGACAATAACTTTGCCTTTGTAATGACATTTTAGTTCATTCTATTATTTTAGTAGACTGCCATTTTATTTTGGTCTGTTACTAATTAATTATAAATTTACATATTATATTTTTTGTTTACTGCGTCCATATAATTAGATAATGATTAGTAAAGCGGTTATTTCTCTTTGTAGTGAGTTTTTTTTCATAACAGCCAGAGAGATATTTCTCACCACGACCAGGACCACAACTAAGCATTAACTTAAATGTTTCACAGTAAAAAGCAATGTGAAATAAAATAAATATAAATGCCGTCGTCGAGTAGAGTCGATGTCGAAACGATATTGTGAGACGCGAGTGAGTAAATCAAATATAAATCTATCGCGAAAATATCGAACGAAATGGCTGAAGTCGCCGCGCGTGACATCGTCATATTAAATAAATGTGAAAATATTTCACATGTGGACATCGTAGTCGAAAGTAAGAGGGATGAAGGATTGTGTTAATGTTATTTTGATGACAGTTGAAACAAAGTTCTGTAACCTTTGTAAGGACAATGCGGAAGAACAGTTATGGCTCTTTTCTTTTTGCATGATTAGTTTTATATTGATGGTGATTGATTACAATTTATTTAGTGCAATTGTACACATCTTCATAAAGCTAACATAACTCGAGTCTTTGCAAGGTTTACTTTAAATCCAAATTTATAGCTCCGCTCACGTCCTCGCATCGAATCCATATCGATTAGGAGGAAGCTTCTGACAGCTTATCTGCATAAACCTGATAGTAAAAATGGATTTTCAGTGATAGGGTTATGAGAAATTGCTAGACATATATTTTTCAGATACAAATGTTTGTACAATTGTGACATATAAAAATATGCGGTATATCCTATCATCAATACATTATTACAGCCAATGGCTGACCGCTGCGGAGCATATGCCTGCGCCAAGAATAACCATATTTTTACTAACCACCTTTACCAGATCGTTGATTCACCACATTCAATTAGTAAATACTTTTTTTAATATGGTCGGTGTTGATGACACTTTTACTCATGGATTATTAAAATTTTTAATTTCAATGGTACACTTAATATTCGTGATGTTTGATATGGTTTATGAGGCTTTACGGCTCATGAGTAGCAACGAGCCAATTTAGTGTCATATTTCGTGCTTTTAAAATTTTATCATTTAATCTTAGCAATATTTTAAAATGTTCGGCTAACATGCTTGAATTAGGTAAAAGCTGTATAAAAAGTAAGTAACCATTGCGTTTATAGTTCTATTTATATGCAAATAATATATTTGAAACTTACGTTGTTATTTTCATAGTAAAATGACTGTAAGCATTATGGTTACTTACTTTTTATATAGCTGTCACCTAATTCTAGCGTGTTAGCAAAACATATATTTTAAATTGACTGGCCTGTTGGTCTAGTGGTTAGTAACCCTGACTGCTAAGCCGGAGGTCGTGGGTTCGATTCCCACCCAGTGGCACCCAGGACAAACCTTTGTGTGATGAGCATGATTGTTTGTTCTTTGTCTGGGTGTAATTTATCTATAATATGTATGTATTTACAAAAAAAAAAAGTATATAAGTAGTATATCAGTTGTTTAGTACCCATAACACAAGCAAATAACTGTGTGCATGTGGTGGAATATTATATTATTTATTATATATTAAATTAAAGCTAAGATTAAATGATAAATATTGAAAACCACTATAAATGACACTTAACTACCACGTAGCCACTCATGACGCGTAGATGCTCTTAACATCTAATAAAACAGTACGCTATGTCATTCTCAAGTACTCGATAGCTATTAATCAAAGATATATCAAAGCTTTGACTCCATGAATTTCAGGTAAAAGTAAAAAATCATAATAACTTACCCGGTTTCGAACCCACATTTTAGTCACTACGCTATCACGGTTCACTTGCAGCAATAGAATACGTTTTTTACCTACTAGTAGTAGTTGCTTCATCGTCATCTAACCTAACAAAATTATTCTATTCAAGCTATAGAGCTGTTGTAAATAAATACAGCAACATAATGCGCGATGTTTCACGAAACGTTAAACGAGTAAACCTAGCTCGTCTCAAGATTGACTCTGTGCAAATAGAAGCGTTAACTCGTCGGCGAGCCGCTCATTTTGCCGCCGTCGGTTGTAAATTTATCGTCGCGAGGCCGGGTCGGCGCCACTCGCCGCCTATGATTTACTGACGCCACAGGATCTTATCATTGCTCCAATTGAAAAACTGTCTGAGCCCTCAACTAACTCACCTTTGTTACCTTAATATATAGCCTTCTTGAACGTACCACTACGTGTCCGCACTCACTTCTTATACTCTATTGTTAGTGTAACATATTGTCTGCCTATTATTTCATTCGTTATTTTAGATCAAATACATTTTGTTTCCAAATTTAGTTAAATTTGATTTACTGAGTTCTTGAACCTTTAACATTGAGTCACATAATGTCAACAGCAATCAATCAATTTCTTTATGAATGATGTAATAACGTTGATGGAAATGCGCTCTTCATTTTTCGGTTCATTAAAGACGACGCGGTTGTCGGCGAACGTTTGGCGAGTGTCGTTCTCGCGTCGTCGAGCGCGCGCCAATGGCGCCTGCACCAAGACGGATCACATTATTAGGTTAGTGGGAGTGGCTTTTACTCGGCTTAAATGAATTACCCGCGGCTATTACTTAATCTCTGTCAGAGCTCACTTGCCGCCTGTCTACAAACACTTAGATACGCGTATACATTGGTACCTACTTGTACGCTAACTAACATTACTCATAGTTTTTATATTGCCTGTACGTATAGTGAAGTCGACTCACCACAATGAATATTAGTCAGATCACTTAATTTGCTTCAAGAATTTCAATGTGCTTTGTGAAGTTGTAAAGAGCACTTAACTACTCTTTAGAGAAGTAATATAGAGCTCGTTATTTTATAAAGAATATATACTATATTATGCAGAATTATTGCCCTCTCTTCATTAATTGATGGCGAGTGTGTAGGTATGAGCAGCAGTGGACGACCTACTGCCAAGATGATGAACCATACATTTCTGGTTTTAAGACAGATAATATTTTTCATGTAATTTCACGAGTCTGTATGAAGAGATTAATGAATGTAAAAAAAACATACAACACGAATTGAGACGTACCTCCTTTTTGAAGTCGGTTAAAAAGTTACCGACAAGCGAAACGATTCAAATATGCTTCATGTTTGGATCTCGATCGTAGCAAATAGCGTTCCATAGCTTATGTGAGGAAGAGGCGTGATGTTATGTGTGTATTATTTCATATTATTATTTAATTTAATTAAGGTTTAATTTAACTTTTTGATAAATGATGTCTAAAAATTATAAATAAAATAAAATAAAAAATTAAAATACATTATAAAAGACACTTAAATATTTAATGACTAAAAATACACATGACAAAAACAATAAGAATGTCTCGATCGTTATATAATATTTTGGGACATTAGTTAAACACAATAAACCAATTAAATGGACATGACAATGAAGGAATTAACACAATATTAATCTGTTCTATTTGTGTTAGCATAACAGCGATTATTGTTGCGGTAATGGTATAACACCTCAACACCGCACAGCAACGGTACTGTGGATCTGCTAATTCACGATCGATTTTCATCGCCACGATCTACCGTTTAATCGCTTGGACAATTGTTGCTTAATGAAATCGAATTGAGTTTGAGCTTGTCCGTGTGTGTTGGCCCAGTTGGAAGGCGACGACTCAAATAGGTAAACAACATCACGTTTTGCTGACACGCAAAAAAAATGCATACTTATTCCGCGCATTTCAGATACAGTAAATTTTAGCTCTGAACTCAAGCGGGGTGATTATGATCATTTATGACAAACTTTTTCTTGGAACTGGTCCAGACCATTGGGCACTGACTGTGGAAGCACATTAAATACTGACTCGGTGAATAAGAAAGGCCGCGGCACTTGCACCGTGTCTCTACAATGGACTGCGCACATCGATTAATAAATAATTAATTTCACCGAACAAACAAAAGAGTTTGAAATTTTCATAAAATTATTCGTGAAAGTCTCTCTATTATACGTCGGGAAAATGAGGTGACTACTTTTAATGAACTTCAACAAGAACAGCGTTCGGCACAAAACTTAATAATTAGGAAAGGCAAAGTTTTAATAGTTTTGATACTCGTAATGTGGTAAGTGAAAACGTAAGACATATTTTGAAGATGAAAGTGGTATTTAAATCTTATCTCGGTTAATCTCTCAAACGACCGCCTCGCGAGGGTGAAGGGGGTCAAAGGGAAGGGAGATGGTGAGGGAGCGGTTCCGCCTTGGTGCCGATGTATTGGTTTAGAAGCTTAGGAGGGCTGCGTCTAACCACCGCCACAGTGTACCTGTGACTGGGCTTATCTGATTGCGGCCTGTGTCGGACTTAAGTTAGTGGGACCGAAGGAACACTAAATAATCATGCTTTACATACGTATTTAGCCTTTAACAAGTTTGTCTATTTTTACGGCGACTTAATTCTATGTTCTATGTTCTATGTTTTCACTCTGATTTATTATTTTACATAGAAATTTAATGAGAGAATAAATATTTTTTATGATAATACCGCTAGCATCATTCGTAGTGAAACCACCAAGGATCTACTTGGGATACACTGTGCATTACTCACATCAATGTTAACAGAGCTTTCCTAACACGCCAAACGAGCAGTTGACGGGCACTGACCGTTTACATTGTAAGTCACACAGTTAACAAAACCTGAACTAAAGATTGTTATTCTTTATTTATTTAGTAGCTCAGGATAAAGTTGTATATACCTGTGTGTTATACAGATTGGGTCAGAAGGAAACGACCTCGTTAATACATCAAATCGTATGCCATAACTTGTACAATAAAATATTTGATGACCGCTGTAAAACGCACATCAAATATATTCGGACTTCAGTGTTTCACCTGTACGACTCCACACCACCACGTACGACACTGCCTACTACAATCTCAACCCAAAGAAAATACAATATTTCCTCGTCTCTTTCATCAATTACCTCAATTACTGTTCCACCTCAATTAAAATTGTGCAAAGAAACGGAATAATATGCAAATTAAAAGGAATCAACGGACTTTATAGGCAATTATCTTAAAATATCAGTCTTAGCACGATATAATGAGGCGGTCCTGTACATAGCTTGTGTAAATAAGAGTATAATTATTGGAAAAGTCTACAAGACCTCAGCGCGGCCGAGCGCGGACGTGGACTAATTGCCAAAGCAAACCGCGGTAGTGCCGCACCTTTGATGGATATTGCCACACTGTAATCATTTAGCCAAGAACGACCTCCGATCTTTATCACAAGAACCATTTTTAACAAGTTTACGGTTTGATGTCTTTTTATTAGTTTTCTAGAGGAAATAAAATTGATATTGTGCCGGTTTTAGATAATCTAAGTTACGAATTGTGTCGTGTAAGTGAGTTGTGTAGAGGTAGTCGCTCGGCGAGGCGGTATCTTGTGCCAACAGATAAAGTAGACAAAGTAGCTCAGCGTTGCTCCTCGAGAATAATGTGCTCACTGTACTGACATATAGGTTTGTGTCGCGCGTCGCACTTGCAAATCGCAGCCGCGCTCGCGTGTCGCCCACCTAACGTATTACCTCGAGACGAGCGCGAAATGGCCCCTGAGACCTGCCTTCTCTTTGAATTGTAAAATTATACAAGTCGAGTGCGACTCTGACTCTTATGCCCCTGGTTAAGAGTCTAATTTCATGCAAGCTTCGTTGGTGCCTTTGAACTGAAGTATCATTTTTCAAAAGTTATTTCCTGCATTATTGATATCAAGACATTTGGATGCTGGTATTTTTTACGAAGTAGATAGCTGGCGATCGAGATCTAACAAAGTTTGGCACTTTTCAACACCACAGCCCATTCGTGTCGCAGTCACGTCGTGGAAATATCAATCAAGTTATTCCCATGGTTCTATTTAAGTGATAGAAGAGACAGTTTCATCATGAAGAGAATTAAAAAAAGTATTGTATCTTTAGTTACAATTGATCCAGCCATGATAAAATATATATCCATGATTTTCACGATGCGTCGATTGCACAACTTTCTGAATACTGGTATGGCAGATAAATCTGTTGTACAGGGCCGGACCGTGAGTTTAGGGAGCCCTAGGCTAATACTACTTAGGGGCCCATTTAATTACTTAAAGTGTAGGGAAAAATAAGACAATGAAATATTTGATTTATATTATAATATATTATGCATTAATGAATTGAATGGGGTTGATTAATCGTAGGATTAGCAGAGCTGCAAACCTTACGATCTGTTTAATTTAATAAAATTATGTATATTTTCGCATTATCGTCTATTTTTGTCTTTGACTTGACTTAGCTGGGGGAACCACGGGGCCCTGGGCTGAAGCCCAAAAAGCCATATAGTAGATCCGGCACATCTTTTGCAAACAGAAAATAATAATAGGAAAACAAGCCAGGTACGGGCGTGTGATGCAGTGGACTCTGTGTGTATTGGAATAAAGGAATGTAAATATTGTGCATTGGCAGTAGCGCGACGTTGTGTGTCAGATCGTCACGGACGTGAGCTCGTGTGAAATATGTGACGCACCACGGTTTGTATTCACTCTGTACATCGAGATTGCTTTGTTGGAGCCCGATCGCCGACATTGGCCATTAGCTGAAAGTTGCGACAATGGACGCGCCCGCAACCCAAACAATGCTCCACAAAATGTTATAAAAAAGTGCAAACTGAATATTTTATGTAACCTCCTCCCCTTGAGGCCCTCGCGCCCGCCTTACTGCTCAGCGTTAAATGAAAATGTGAATATTATTGCATTGTGTACGCGATATGGTTCAAGCTCGGTGCACACGTTTTATTTGCGGCACTTCGACCCCGATGTGGTCCGCATCCCGCATATACCCACAACTGATGCATGTGTAGCCCACTGTACCAGTGTTCCAGTTCCCAACACATTATTTTTAGCATTTATGCGACGTTCTTTATTGGTGTAGTGGTCGCAAGTCCTGACTTTCTTTTTATAATTTCATACAACGAGTGTAATGGTGAGTAGAAAATGGGCAATGACTAACCGCTGATCAAAATGGTTATGCCAACAAATAAATTTATCGCAGGTTCATAGTTAAACATAAGCTTCAACTACCTACTTTGTGTCTTAATGAAGAGATTAATGAATGTAAAAAAAACATACAACACGAATTGAGACGTACCTCCTTTTTGAAGTCGGTTAAAAAGTTAACGACAAGCGAAACGATTTAAATATGCTTCATGTTTGGATCTCGATCGTAGCAAATAGCGTTCCATAGCTTATGTGAGGAAGAGGCGTGATGTTATGTGTGTATGTATTATTTCATATTATTATTTAATTTAATTTAGGTTTAATTTAACTTTTAGATAAATGATGTCTAAAAATTATAAATAAAATAAAATAAAAAATTAAAATACATTATAAAAGACACTTAAATATTTAATGACTAAAAATACACATGACAAAAACAATAAGAATGTCTCGATCGTTATATAATATTTTGGGACATTAGTCAAACACAATAAACCAATTAAATGGACATGACAATGAAGGAATTAACACAATATTAATCTGTTCTATTTGTGTTAGCATAACAGCGATTATTGTTGCGGTTATGGTATAACACCTCAACACCGCACAGCAACGGTACTGTGGATCGGCTAATTCACGATCGATTTTTATCGCCACGATCTACTGTTTAATCGCATGGACAATTGTTGCTTAATGAAATCGAATTGAGCTTGAGCTCGTCCGTGTGTGTTGGCCCAGTTGGAAGGCGACGACTCAAATAGGTAAACAACATCACGTTTTGCTGACACGCAAAAAAATGCATACTTATTCCGCGCATTTCAGATACAGTCAATTTTAGCTCTGAACTCAAGCGGGGTGATTATGATCATTTATGAGAAACTTTTTCTTGGAACTTGTCCAGACCATTGGGCACTGACTGCGGAAGCACATTAAATACCGACTCGGTGAATAAGAAAGGTCGCGGCACTTGCACCGTGTCTCTACAATGGACTGCGCACATCGATTAATAATTAATTAATTTCACCGAACAAACAAAAGAGTTTGAAATTTTCATATAATTATTCGTGAAAGTCTCTCTATTATACGTCGGGAAAATGAGGTGACTACTTTTAATGAACTTCAACAAGAACAGCGTTCGGCACAAAACTTAATAATTAGGAAAGGCAAAGTTTTAATAGTTTTGATACTCGTAATGTGGTAAGTGAAAACGTAAGACATATTTTGAAGATGAAAGTGGTATTTAAATCTTATCTCGGTTAATCTCTCAAACGACCGCCTCGCGAGGGTGAAGGGGGTCAAAGGGAAGGGAGATGGTGAGGGAGCGGTTCCGCCTTGGTGCCGATGTATTGGTTTAGAAGCTTAGGAGGGCTGCGTCTAACCACCGCCACAGTGTACCTGTGACTGGGCTTATCTGATTGCGGCCTGTGTCGGACTTAAGTTAGTGGGACCGAAAGAACACTAAGTAATCATGCTTTACATAAGTATTTAGCGTTTAACAAGTTTGTCTATTTTTATGTCGACTTAATTCTAGGGCGTTATATTTATATACTGGTTCACATTAGTTTTATTTGCCGCGGTTGTGTCTCAGTGAGTGAGAATTAGCAAGCTTACATCGCAAAAGCTAATTAAACCTTTGGTGTTTTCATTCTGATTTATTATTTTACATAGAAATTTAATGAGAGGATAAATATTTCTTCGGATGATAGCGCTACCGCCATTCGTAGTGAAACCACCAAGGATCTACTTACTACTTACTTACATCAATGTTAACAGGGCTTTCCTAACACGCCAAACGAGCAGTTGACGGGCATTGACCGTTTACAAACAAAACCTGAACTAAAGATTGTTATTCTTTATTTATTTAGTAGCTCAGGATAGAAGTTGTATATACCTGTCGTCGCGATATCGGTTGGGTCAGAAGGAAACGACCTCGTTAATACATCAAATCGTATGCCATAACTTGTACGATAAAATATTTGATGACCGCTGTAAAACGCACATCAAATATATTCGGACTTCAGTGTTTCACCTGTACGACTCCACACCACCACGTACGACACTGCCTACTACAACCTTAACCTAAAGGAAATTCATTATTTCCTTATCTCTTTCATCAATTACTTCAATTACTGTTCCATCTCAATTAAAATTGTGCAAAGAAACGGAATAAAATGCAAATTAAAAGAAATCAATTTACTTTATAGGCAATTATCTTAAAATATCAGTCTTAGTACGACATAATGAGGCGGTCCTGTACATAGCTTGTGTGAGTAAGAGTATAATTATTGGAAAAGTCTACACGACCTCAGCGCGGCCGAGCGCGGACGTCGCGCTAATTGCCACAGCAAACCGCGGTAGTGCCGCACGACGGTGGCACCTTTGATGGATATTGCCACACTGTAATCATTTAGCCAAAAACGACCTTCGATCTTTATCACACGAACCATTTTTAACAAGTTTACGGTTTGATCTCTTTTTATTAGTTTTCTAGAGGAAATAAAATTGATATTGCGCGGTTTTAGATAATCTAAGTTACGAATTGTGTCGTGTAAGTGAGTTGTGTAGAGGTAGTCGCTCGGCGAGGCGGTATCTTGTGCCAACAGATAAAGTAGACAAAGTAGCTCAGCGTTGCTCCTCGAAAATAATGTGCTCACTGTACTGACATATAGGTTTGTGTCGCGCGTCGCACTTGCAAATCGCAGCCGTGCTCGCGTGTCGCCCACCTAACGTATTACCTCGAGACGAGCGCGAAATGGCCCCTGAGACCTGCCTTCTCTTTGAATTGTAAAAATATACAAGTCGAGTGCGACTCTGACTCTTATGCCCCTGGTTAAGAGTCCAATTTCATCCAAGCCTCGGTGGTGCCTTTGAACTGAAGTATCATTTTTCAAAAGTTATTTCCTGCATTATTGATATCAAGACATTTGGATGCTGGTATTTTTTACGAAGTAGATAGCTGGCGATCGAGATCTAACAAAGTTTGGCACTTTTCAACACCACAGCCCATTCGTGTCGCAGTCACGTCGTGGAAATATCAATCAAGTTATTCCCATGGTTCTATTTAAGTGATAGAAGAGACAGTTTCATCATGAAGAGAATTAAAAAAAGTATTGTATCTTTAGTTACAATTGATCCAGCCATGATAAAATATATATCCATGATTTTCACGATGCGTCGATTGCACAACTTTCTGAATACTAGTATGGCAGATAAATCTGTTGTACAGGGCCGGACTGTGAGTTTAGGGAGCCCTAGGCTAATACTACTTAGGGGCCCATTTAATTACTTAAAGTGTAGGGAAAAATAAGACAATGAAATATTTGATTTATATTATAATATATTATGCATTAATGAATTGAATGGGGTTGATTAATCGTAGGATTAGCAGAGCTGCAAACCTTACGATCTGTTTAATTTAATAAAATTATGTATATTTTCGCATTATCGTCTATTTTTGTCTTTGACTTGACTTAGCTGGGGGAACCACGGGGCCCTGGGCTGAAGCCCAAAAAGCCATATAGTAAATCCGGCACTGCTTTTGCAAACAGAAAATAATAATAGGAAAACAAGCCAGGTACGGGCGTGTGATGCAGTGGACTCTGTGTGTATTGGAATAAAGGAATGTAAATATTGTGCATTGGCAGTAGCGCGACGTTGTGTGTCAGATCGTCACGGACGTGAGCTCGTGTGAAATATGTGACGCACCACGGTTTGTATTCACTCTGTACATCGAGATTGCTTTGTTGGAGCCCGATCGCCGACATTGGCCATTAGCTGAAAGTTGCGACAATGGACGCGCCCGCAACCCAAACAATGCTCCACAAAATGTTATAAAAAAGTGCAAACTGAATATTTTATGTAACCTCCTCCCCTCGAGGCCCTCGCGCCCGCCTCACTGCTCAGCGTTAAATGAAAATGTGAATATTATTGCATTGTGTACGCGATATGGTTCAAGCTCGGTGCACACGTTTTATTTGCGGCACTTCGACCCCGATGTGGTCCGCATCCCGCATATACCCACAACTGATGCATGTGTAGCCCATTGCTAAAAATAATGTGTTGGGAACTGGAACACTGGTAGTGTTCCAGTTCCCAACACATTATTTTTAGCATTTATGTGACGTTCTTTATTGGTGTAGTGGTCGCAAGTCCTGACTTTCTTTTTATAATTTCATACAACGAGTGTAATGGTGAGTAGAAAATGGGCAATGACTAACCGCTGATCAAAATGGTTATGCCAACAAATAAATTTATCGCAGGTTCATAGTTAAACATAAGCTTCAACTACCTACTTTGTGTCTTAATAATCAGTCTGCCACCCCAACATTCATTATATTTCAGCGACTTTCTCACTTTATGTTTGCCGAGATTTCTCTAGGACTTTGTTGCTTCGCTGGTTTTCGATCTTAAAGCAGATAAATTATAAATTCAAAATAGTAACTTTGAATAATTTTGGACCTTTGTTTATTATATTGCCCGTCTTTTAGAGCCTTTATAAGAAGAGTCAGCAGAGCCAGAGAAGGAGAAACATCCGTGATTTAGGTACTGGTAGGGTACGTACATCTCTGTTATTGTATAATAAAGCATTGTTTAATTAATATCCATTGTTACATAAATCTCTCTTATTTCCATTGAAGCATAATCGCGTGTTCGTACTTCGTACACGACGTCTTTGTGCGTCGGCGTTCTTTTGTGACGAGTTTATTCGTCGTACTTTATAAGCGAACCTGTAAAGAAAAGCTCTTAGTGAAATGAATGAGTTTCTGTAGGCGCGCGGATTTGTTCGCACTTATGTTAACTTGAACCAAGTTTGTGAGTGTGTGTGTGTGTTGCGTGTAGCGAGCACTCACAGCTAGAACACTTGAGTGCTGGATAAGTAATCTTGTTATAATATTTAAAAACACTTCAAATAAATAATTTATAAATTCGTTATATTTTATTAAGTGTAGTTTTCAAGCCACAAATATGATCAGTTTACGGTGCTAGGTATATTGATTTTACGGTGTCGTAACTTGTTACGTACGTTCACAATTAACATAAATTTGACGACACTTCCAATAGTAAAATTTATCTAAATGGTTTGTTTACATGAAGCGAATAACATTATTATTATTCTCTTTATTCATATAATTTCATATTATTTACATTTTTAAATAGGTATATAAAACAACAAAAATACACATTTAAAAATAGATTACCACCGGCAACGAGACTAGAGTCCAAGTCACCGGCGGTTAGGGTTCCGGTTGTTACCGGTTTTTATTATTATTATTATTATACCGTTTATTACAAAGATTTATGTTTGTATAAAAACAAATTTAAACAACATTTGACATTATTTATTAAGCATATTTATACATATAATAAGCATAATTTTGACGTCATAAAATTACTTAAGCCAGACTAATTTGAGAATCTGTGTGATTGTTTTATTTGCTAAATCATTTAAATTTGTAGTGCTAATAAACCGACATAAAACTAAAATAAAACACCTAACAGTAACATTTATCTCTATGTAAGTACTTCGTTTTATTTTATCTACGAATTTCTATTTCAATATAAGGCGTAATTACGAGAAAACTACCAACAGTTACGAACAGTTTGTATAACAAGCAATGTATATAGTCGCAGTAGAACAAGGCGTGTGCCGGTGTACGATGCGACAACATAAACACACCACGGTTGATAGCATTCGATTCCGTTCAGCACACAACACAAGTTTACGTTGCAGACATCGATACATGTTAGACACAACACTATTGTGTCCACTGTCGCACCACTGGCCCACACTGACGTTAAACATACTATGACATTAGTGCGGATACATTGAACATATTATCGCCTGACACACGCCGAATTATTACAAGAACTTCACCCATCCTCTGTGAGCATTATCATATAGATAGATCGTGGTTCGTGGTACAAAATAAAAAAGTTTGTGCTTGAGTTATGATCTTCTACTTCCTATTCCATAGACGTACTATGTAACGTCTATACGAATAACACGTTTGTTTGCCTTTCCAGGGCATTGACTTTACTCGCAAACTTTAAGTACTTTTTCTAAGACATGTCGGAAATAATAAAATATATCAGTTCGTCGCTATTCCCTTATGTAAGAACAAAGATATTTGTCACAATTATCATTCCGCCCCTACTGTGGGAAGTGTACACGACACACAGGCTGATTAGCGACGTAACCTTATATATGTATATGTGTAACAATCTCGACGCTGTGTTTAACATAATCAATCTTATTTAGTAAGTTAAATACGTAACCGTCTAATGTTTAGGCGTAGCTTTCGCCTGCACTACACTAGTTTCGGAGAAAAGTAAAAAATAATTAAAATAAATGTTTATTTCTTCCTCTTTCAAAGAAGAAAACAAAGAATTTATAATAATTTTGTCCATTAGAGTGTGGCCGGGGCATTAAATATTGGTAAAGACGTGGTATGAGTCTCGCTTATTGGATAATTTTTTATTGCCGCTCACTGAAGCCTGCTAGTTACAGAAATTATCAAACAAGTATTACCGTCTCGTACATTTTGTATAGACGATGCACTCAAAAACAATACTATAATTTTTATTTTCTTTATAGTGTAGATACTTGTTCCCATTTATCAGCCAAATAAAATGATTAGTTGAACTTTCTTGGTGCTATTAACACGCTGAAATTTCGAATTTATTGATTGTGTTGAACACTGAGTAGAAGCTTACAACTACAATAAATGGAGTTAATCAAAATCTCGCGTGTGCAATACTAAATGAACTTACTCCACTCGCTGCCGCACGCAACTTCTGTAATGTACATTTTGACATAATTACTGGTGCCGTTTTATTTGGTTTTTTAATCGAGGACCGAGCGCCTGTCTCAGCGATTCCGGGGACGACGCAGTTCCAAGCGCTGCGGAGTTTTTCTAATTACAAATATTACCATTTTGATACAAAATTTTATTCAGAAAAGTTAATGTATAAACTTTTAATATTTACACTGTTTGAGAATACACAGATCGAGCGACAAATCGTGACACTTAAATCTGTGTATAAAATATTCGTAATGTTTTTCCAAGGTGAATGGCTCCGACGATCCCTAGCGATGGCGAGGCTTTGGAGCTCATAGCACAGATTTGACTTGAACCAATTTGGGAAATCCCGGATAAGTGCGCATTTTACCTATCGCCTTGGCCTATTGAACTTCTGTGTAAACGAGTCAGCAGCGCTTATCCATACTATTTTTGCATTTTGTTCTATGAATGAAATCACCGACATCTATTCCTAACTATCTATTCCTTTTCCTTCGTCATCTCAGTAGACAAACACTAGGTAGTGTTTTCTTAATATTTATCGTTAAGTCGTTAGGTGAGCCTTATATTGTTTCACAGAATACTTGTTTGTTGTACAAGACAAAAATTGTTTATCACATAAATAGACATAGGTACAACAAAACATACCTACTTTTACCAGTTTACACGATAAAACATACGAATCGGCAAAGCAAATATGAGTACGAATTGTCGACGGAATTTTTATAACGTTTAAGTGTCACAGAAGACAGATGATGTTGACCCGTGGCGTACCGATATTATTATTACGCAAATAAGTATAAAACAAATTACTGACGATAAAAAAATACTAAGTACTTGTACACGAGTATTTACTGAACAAGAAATATTCTAATAACATATGTAAGAAGCCCGCGGGTATACATCCTATTTACGTAGTAGTATACAAATTAGTTACAATAAGTTATCAAAGAAAACGTTTTCGTATCACAACGTCTTTTGATATAGTTATGTTAGCTCAGTGAGTGGCAGCAGGGCGACTGGCGCGTGCTCCTGGGCCCAGTGGAGCGGACCGGCCGGGCCAGGGGTGGACCACACCGGCGGAGGGCTTTGCCTGCGGTCACCACTACACAACCTTTACAAACGCACAAACAACTCTCTAATCCGCTCAAAGGCCCGAGATTATTTTTCAAGTATTACTCGAAATCGGATTTTGCAGCGAATACTACAGAGTTTTTAAATCAAAGCGCTTAAATTCTTACCGTTATATATTTGTAAATACTTCTATGTATTTTGGGCACAAATCCTCAATGTTTTAATAATAAATGGCCACATTATACGCTCACTACATATTTTAATGTAATAAAAGCGATCGCTGTGACGCCGCCGTGCTCTCGACGTCACGAATAATTTGGCAAATATAAAATTATAACGTAGCTATTTATATCCTCTCGATTGCAGCTATTACCGTATCTTAATAATATAAGGGTTAACAAGTACAAAGATCACGGGCATATTAATCATATTTTTTTTTTTTATGTTATAGCCTACCAAAGTGCAGTCAGTGGAATCCAGAAGTGGCGGCCACTATACTAAAAGCCATCGTCTTAAACTGCTGGTATGGTGG
Source organism: Parascotia fuliginaria (assembly GCA_963082885.1). Taxonomy (NCBI): domain Eukaryota; kingdom Metazoa; phylum Arthropoda; class Insecta; order Lepidoptera; family Erebidae; genus Parascotia; species Parascotia fuliginaria. Next base: position 16,487,830 of record OY720190.1, read on the forward strand.
TCTCCACTATAGCGGCTGGGAATGGGGATAGGGGAAGGGAATGAGGGAGGTGAGGAAAGAGGAAAGGGGGGAAATTGGGCCTCCGGCGCTCTCACTCACCGAACGAAACGCAGTAGTACGGATACTACTACTCTTAAGTCGATCTTCTATGAGAGGGTAGTACTTCCCCGGACGATCCGGCCCATTCATGCTAAAATCAGCGTGGATCTACTACCGTACAATATAAAATTAATGTTAAGACATTTCATGACACTAGCGCAACAGTTTGGTTGGACGAGTATGAAGATGCGGTCTGTGTAATTGGGGTGTGTTGCGTACGAAATATTTAATAACATTTTAATAAGTCTGTTTGAAATATGAAAAAAGTTGTCGTGTTCTGTGGGGAGCGGCTGTGAGCTCTTTGATTCGGCCCCCCTCCGGCTCACCCGGGCCGTACGATGGGTCGCCTCGTCGCCTGGGAGGGTTTAGCGTCGTTCGGCGGGTTAGCGGAGCGCGGCCGCGTTCGTCCTGGGTATATGTGCACTAATTAGTTGTGTGGCTTGTGTGCGCTAATGAGCGTGACGTCACATAACGCTGAAGCGCAGTGTGGTCACAGGTGGTCACGGGTGGTTGTGGGTGGTCGCAGGTATGTTATCAAATGATATAATATTCTGGACGCGCTACTTGTAGCTCCACCGTTTGAGTGCGGTTACACTTCACATATATAGTGTCTCGTATTTCACTGTTTTATTTTATACAGTTCTATTGTGTTAAATTACATATAGTGTACATAATATAGAGATAAAATAGACGTATGAAGTGCAAACATAAATTTAGTATAATGTTCACAGTGCAGTAGTACTAGTAGTAGTGAAAAGTAAACTTAGAAAGCACATATGAGTTGGAGTCACATTGGTATTAGCCCGGTTATAAACCGAAAAACCTCATGAGTAGGAGACGGGTGTGTTCACTACACGGGACCTACTTTGAATAGTTTAAACACTTCCATAGTAGTTGATTATAGTAATTAAGTGGCTCTGTCATAATTGTAATAATAAATAATTTAGACGGCGCTGGACGTTGACCTTTCGTAAACAAAGTCTGTTAATATTGGAGGAGGCAAAGTAAATGCGGTATGAGTGGCTGTACATTAATGATGTGTGTGTGAGCCTCCCGACCCGCGGGCAGTGTGGGGCCTCAGCACCCAGCTGCCCTGTGACGGTTAAATTTCTCATGCCGATGGATGTATACGCAATTTTCAAAAGGATCTAGACGCAAATAATATGGTACTACAAACCTCTTCTTTATTTAAAAGTTTAGCAGTCGTTAAAGAATTTGTTACTGTTCTTTTTCTTCCACGTTCATTTTGACCTCTCATTTGGCCATACCGTTGCTGGACAAAGACCTCCTCTATGACCACAACGAAAAAATATTAAATAACTAGATTAGCGCGGCGCGTCTTTGCTTGCTGCTCTGCTCCCGTCGCCAGTAGCGTGATATTACCTAGCCTTTAAACCTTCCTCGAGAAGTACGAAAATTATTTTTCAAATCAGACTGGTAGCTCCAGAGATTAGCGCGTTCAAACAAACAAACAAACTCTTCCTCTTTATTCTCACTATGAGTTTACTCCATTTCAATTTGAGAGAAAATGTGATGAGAATCTCATAGCACAGTAGATGCACAGTCATGTACATTTATATGCACAGTTATGCACAGTTACTCTGTCCTTATTATAAGAGCGTGTCCCATCGCACAGTGCGACAAAATGTCGCGAGCTCATCCTCGTAGCTACAACCTATATACCGTGTCCGTTCTCGCGCTACGGCGTAGCTCGCGTAGCTAATGACGGCGTAGCAAGTACTACGCCACTTTCAACATTTATAATTTTGTTATATTTTGCATTTAAATCCTTTGAATAGTATTGCTTTGAATTTGAAAACCTCTGTGGTGCGGTGGTACTGTGTTTGGACTACCACGCAGAGGTCGCAAGTTCGATTCCCTATTCGAATATAATATATGTGTGCATGAACATGTGTATTTGCATTGGTCTGGGCGTTTCTATGTATAATATATATATAATATAATATGTGGACACTATCACACATCGTCATCTAGTCCCAAGCTAAGCAGAGCTTGTATTATGGGTACTAGATAATTGAAATATACATAAAATTAAATGTACTTTTTTTTTTGTAAATACCTACTTAGAATACATAGAAAACACCCAAAGTGAAGACAAATACAAAAGTTCATCACACAAATATTTGCCTTCCGTGGGAATCGAACCCACGACATAATATGTATGGAATATGTAGTATTTGTAAAAAAAAGTATTTAAGTATGTATATCCGCATTCTAGAACCCATAACACAATTTATTTATTTATTTATTTATTTTTACATTAAACAGAACGGTGTTAACCAATTACACTATTTAATGATACATAATTATAAATTATAAATACTTACAAAAAAACTAAAACTACTTTTTCACTCACTCACTTTCATCTCACAGTACTTCATACATTCCGACAATAACACATTCCACCCATCCGCAAATAAATCACATTCTGGGTTTAGGTCCAGAAGAGCGTTAAGCCCTTTTAGTGAACGCGGTATAGGAGAATTAGAGCGAGCAATGGTTCGGCACGACGGAACCGCAAGCAATCTGTGACTCCTGCCACGACAATAGTTATCAGGCACAAACAGCCTGCAGGTTTCACAAGCTATAATATCTGCTTACTTCGAGTCTAGATAGCGTTGTGTGCAGTTGTTTTAGATGGTAAGCAGCCAGTGAGGTAGGGGCTTCAGATAAACTAACTCGTATGATATATTTGTCGTTATCACATGTCACGACGTGTCGTGTACAAGGCTTACCCTCGTCTCTGCTTGTATCTTGATACTTGATAGTACAGCGCTAATTAATCGCTGCGCACATGTGTAATGATAACAAGGACGGTACTTTAGCGAAGGTTATAACTAAAGGTTATATATACTTGATAAAGGCTTTATAAATATTTTTAGTTATTTATTTAATGTTTAGTTTAATTATGTGATTTTAAAATCGTAGCTTACCGTAGATATTGCGATATGGATATAATAAATTACAGTTATATAAATACACTAGCTACGTCTCGCGGCTTCGCACGCGCGTATAATTAGGTTTTTCTATCCCGGTAAGTAGACCGATTTTCGAGATAAAAAGTACCCTAAGTACGTCTCTATCTACATACCAATTTTCATCGAAATTGGTTCAGCTGTTTAGGCGCTGAGTGGTAACAAACACACACACACAAACGTTCGCATTTATAATATTAGTAGAATATGTTTGGTAATTGGAAAGTGTGTCTCTTCACAATTCTTTTCATCATACATAGTTGAAGTTGTTCATAATAAACCAAACTACTTATTTCTATATATCTTGCTATAGTTTTGATACCTCCGGAAAACATCAATCGCAACTAAAATAAGCCGGTAAAAATATGACTTCCCTTATGTAGTTCTCAGATAAAAATATCTCTAACCTTTCAGATTAAGGATAAATATTGATGAAAACCGGATTAGACTCGCGCACGAAGGGTTCCGTACCATTATCTATGAAAACGAGCAAAAAAAACACGTTTGTTGTATGGGAGCCCTCTTAAATATATTATTTATTCTGTTATTTAGTGTTTGTTGTTATAGCGATAAAAGATAATACATCATCTTCGAAAATTTCAACTGTCTAACTATCACAGTTTATGTGATACAGCCTGGTAATAGACGGATAGACAGACGGACGGACAGCGGAGTCATAGTAATAGGGTACTCTAAAAATACATCAATGCTTTGGAATATTGACCGGAATTACTCTGTAAGTTCCTTAGGAAAGAAGGATACGTGATTAAACTCTGCCTATTATTCCGGAATAACGACGTATTTATGTTTATTTATTTATTTATTTATATTTATTTATAATTATAGTTAATAAGATATTTGTTTTTGACCAGTTTTGAGCTGATAATACTCATTTTGTCTTCAGTAATTGAGTTAAGTGAGAGTTAACTGTATTGCCTGTGTCACTTTGCATACTACTTGAAATTGTAACTTACAAAAATTGTAATAACCTAGCGGTTAACAAGAGTGACCTGTTTCTTGCCAGTTTTTCTCATGGCCCTACCTTCACGTCAGCGAACTGGTTGTAGGTTAATTGACTGACATCTTGTAATTTAATAAAAATTTCTTGATTTTGATTTTGAGCGAGCACAATGATTTATTTATTTGTAATATTGTAATAGTTTTTTTTGTATACCGTTTGTTGCTGATTCATAGTAATACATAATATTAACGTGTATATAAATGAACTAGGTACCCGCAGCGCGGTTTCATCTACGTCTTTTGTTACTGCTTTGCTCCCGTCGCCAGCAGCGTGATGTTACATAGCCTCTAATTCCTCAAGAACTGGGGTATCATACGCAAAAATAATTATTTAAATTCAACTGGAAATTCCAGAAATTAGCGCGTTCAAACCAACAAACTCTGTCGCTTTATTTAGTTGTATGGATTACTTTTACTTTTGCAATATTAAATCTTAAAAGAGTTAAAACATCATTTGAAACAAAACGTGGCCACTGCTATACATAGGCCTCCTTCAAATATCGTCGCGTCACTTTTATCAGTTGCACGTTCAAAAAACAATTAAATGTTCATAAATATTATATAATATATATATATATATATAATATAACCTCGAAATCTCAGGGATTCCATTTCAAAAGAATGAGAACCTGCATAGCATATTGAACCGGATTGCTGTAAAGGTTGGTTTCTCCCTGAGTGATGTTGACATTGATTATGTTCACCGAGTGAGGCGCTACGTTCTTCTTGATAAGTCAAATACTGTGTTTAGCGAAGAACCCGCGACCGGTCAGTCCAGAAAACCTTCGGCTGTACCAAACATAATAGTGCGATTCACACAACGAAAACGCAAGTGGGAACTGCTTGCTGCTGTGCGTGCTCGGCGTGGATTAACAACAGCTGATTTGGATATTGACGGTGCACCTACACCTATATTTATTAACGATCATCTGTCACCGCCAAATAAAATTCTTTATCGACAAGCACGGCAAAAAGGCAGAGAGTTAGGCTATAGATTTATCTGGTTAAATGATTGTAAAATTCTTTTACGCAAAATTGAGGGATCAAAATCAATTGTCATTACAAACGAATCTGACTTGCAAAAAATTAAATGACTATTATTGTTACAATTTACCATTTGCATGTTATATTTTTACCTATTATTCTATGTTTATTATGCGTTAAAATTGTCACTTTTAAGTAAGTTTTTGTTCGTTTATGGATGTGCAAACTATATAAGTGTTCAAAGAGTTGATCTTACCCTACTTTTTAAATATAAAACAGTATATTACTCCAATAATAAAACACGGCGGTACGTGTACGTCGGTTCTCATAATTATTTTGTCGTATATTTATTCTTTAACCTTATAATATTATTACCATGAATCCTAAAACACTCCTTTCCATTTATTACCAAAACGTACGAGGTGTACGGACCAAATCTCATGATTTTTTTAAAAATGTTTTGATTAATGATTATGACGTCATTTGTTTAACAGAATCTTGGTTAAATGATTCCTTTTATAGCTCTGAATATTTCGACGATAGGTATGAAGTATATAGATGCGATCGTGATCCAGTTTTGAGTGGTTCTAGCCGTGGGGGTGGGGTCGTTGTGGCCGTGCGCCGAGAACTATCCCCAACTGCGCGGTCTGATTTTTGTGCGCCCCCGCCGGCCGACGAACTATTGATAAGTGTGCCGCTAAACAGCTGTTCGCTTGCGGCTGGCAATATGAGTTCTGCGCCTGAGATTTATCTACATATTATATGTACTTACGTACCGCACGGCACTCACCACCAGTCTTTATTAGAATCGTTTTTTGAAAGAGTGACTGATATGATTCATTCTAATCTTCATGACACTTTTATTGTTTTAGGTGATTTTAACGTCACAAATGCAATTTGGTCGTACGATGACGACACGAATAGTATGATTATGCAATCAAGTAACGACTCATTATCGAACATTACCTCCGATTTTATGAACCTAGCTTTATTAAACCAATTTAACACTAATTTTAATACTAACAATCGTTTGTTGGATCTTGTATTCTGTAATATTTATTGTGAAATTAACACACCTCATGTACCTTTTGTTCCAGAAGACCCACACCATAAAGCCATATGCTTTGATCTACCTATATCCATACAAGCTCCCTTAAAAAATAACTACGCCCTTAAACAAATGTTTTTTAGTGCTGACTATGGCTCGATTAGGAACGCTCTTAAATCTTATGACTGGGATGCAATATTTTCGCACATAAATGACGTTAATTCTCAGGTTGCACTATTTTATCAACTTCTTAATGAATTGATTGTTAAATTTGTTCCAACACGTTACATCTCTAACAGTTCTAACTCTTACCCTCCCTGGTATACGCGTCCTTTAATTAAATTAACGAATGAAAAACGTAAAGTTCATAGGAAATGGAAAATATATGGCCGTAGATCAGATTATGAAACATTTTCTCTTCTGAGAAAAAGATTGAATAAATTAGAGAGAGAAAGCTACAGAAATTATTTACAGTTCTCAGAAGAGAAAATAAAATCCAATCCCAAATTCTTCTGGTCATATGTAAAATCGAAACGCCAGTCTGGACAGATTCCACAGAAGATGATTTATGATAGCGTCACCTTGTCGGATGGTAAAGAAATCTGTGAGGCTTTCAACAAACACTTTCAATCAACTTTTGTTAGAACAGCTCTCAATGATAATCTCTCGATTTCGCCCAAGCCTTGGTATCAGCCCGTAGTTGACCTTGACTTTATAAACATTGACGAAAAAACGGTTCTTAACGAACTCAAACAAGTTGACATTCAGAAAGGTGCTGGACCTGACGGTATCCATCCGATATTCATTTCCAAATGTGCAGATGAACTACTTAAACCGGTATACCTCATATTTCAAAGATCTGTTTCGACGGGCATCTTCCCATCACTATGGAAACAAGCTATTATAACTCCTATACCAAAAAACCAACAAACGAATCTAATAACACAATATAGGCCCATATCTAAATTAAGTATTTTAGGAAAACTCCTAGAAAAGATTGTAACTATACAATTATCTTACGCAGTTCGTAATCATATTTCCGACGGACAGCATGGTTTCATCAAATCACGTAGCGTGGACTCGAATATGCTAACTTTTACCGATTATTTATTGAACGCCATGGATTCCAACCTACAGGTGGATGTCGTGTATACTGATTTCTCAAAAGCATTCGACAAAATAAATCATGACTTATTAATTAATAAGCTTGAAAGCATTGGTATACACGGCAACCTTCTGCGATGGATGGATTCCTATATACGTAATCGTTCTCAAGCGGTATGTCTTAAGGGTTATTGCTCCAGCTACCTGCCTGTTCCCTCTGGAGTCCCTCAGGGTTCCCATCTTGGTCCTGTACTTTTTTCCTTATATATTAATGATATAGGCGACTATCTTCATAATTCTCATCATTTACTTTATGCAGATGATACCAAGATATTCAGAGCTATAACTGGAGTTTCGGACTGTCAGGACCTTCAAAACACACTATACTGTGTTGATAATCAACTTTACCTTAACGCAGATAAATGTTTTATCATGACATACTCACGAAAAAAAAACAATACAAAATATGATTATCGTATTGGAGAAAATTATTTAAAGCGTGTCCACACAATCCGAGATCTAGGAATCATAATGGATGACAAGGTTTCATATAACACACATATTGATAATATCATAGGAAGGGCTTTCAGAAGCCTGGGATTTATTAATAGAATTACGAAACCATTTCAACATGCAATCACCTTAAAAATTTTATATTTTAGTTACGTCAGATCAATATTAGATTTTGGTTGCTCGGTATGGAACCCCTTCTACAGATGTCATATCGATCGCATAGAAAGGGTACAGAAAAAGTTCATTAAAATAATGAATTATCGACACTCCAGTACCGACAGTTCGTACGCTGAATCATTAAATAAATACAACCTTCTTTCCTTAGAAAATCGTCGTAAACAGTTTGACATTGTCACCCTCTATAAAATTCTTAATAACAAAATAGATTCTTCCACATTACTATCTAAAATTAACTTCATAACCCATGCTCGATTTCCCGTACGTCCCTCACGAACTTTAGATATCTTCGTACCGCCCTCACTTCATAAAAACTATACTCGCAACAATTTTATTACTCGCTCGCTTAAGTTATTTAACAAAGAATTTCATGACATAGATCTCTTTAACAACTCTCTGAACACTCTAAAATCTAAATTAATGCTGCAACTAAAGCAAAAATTTCCCTAGTAGTACCTTATACTATTAATGTCTTACTTTTTTATGTAAATTTGAAGAAGCATTTGTTTTTTTTTTTTTTTAGGTAAGTTGATATTCAGTTTGTCCGCTGGCACTTACCAATTAATGTTAAATTAATTTCTTTTGGGTACTCTTTGTCTTTATATTAAGTCTATATTTATGTTACTATGTATGCTGATGACTGTTTGTACCAAAATAAAATAAAATAAAAAATAAATAAAAAAATAATATCGAACCTCCTCGAGTGCTCCATACCTGCAGTAACCTTCCATTATTTGAGTTTTAAACATTTCTCAGGTGAGGTGCCGGTAACACATGCGCCACCCATCTAATATTTAACCGCACAGCGCAGTGCCTCGCCGACGCTAACTCGCCATTACTTATATTTTATGTCGTCGTATTAATATATTATAACACTACGTGTGCGACTAACTGACATAAAGAATGTTCAATATAGTATTTAAAGACTGCCTGGCACCCAGTTTCCAAAAGCCTGATCAATGAAAAATTAACTAGTCACATGTTAATACTCATGTGTAGTACCAATTAGCTTGCTAACATCTAATTAGTAATAACTAATAGATCAAATTAAACTAATTATCCAAGATGCTTTTAGGTACTTCACATGAGATGTAACAGGTGATTAGTTAAGTTTTCGTTGATCAGCCTTTCAGAAACTGGGTGTAAGAATAGTAAATCAAGTAATGTTTTTTTTGTGTTTACATGTAGGAAGATTCTATGCAAATCTTTGGTACTTATGGCATCTTAAAAGGCTTGAAATCAAATGTCCCTTACGGCCTCACGGTCTCACCATGCTAACAATGTGCCACGCCCCGCCCGGAGTCAATCTGGTAGACTAAAGAAAAAAAAGCTATAAAAGGAAACATCGTGACCTGGACTATAACAAATATAATTCAAGTTGTTTAGATGTCAATAAATGTCTGATGTCGGCCAACAAGCGTCTGTTTTACGAAACGATTTTGCTCATCAACGATTTTGGAACGTACGTGTGGACGTGTGGAAATTCTCACTCGAGCAACAGTACAAAGGGGTCAAGGGTCAAAGTTCTCTGGCCAAAGGACAGCTCCATCATAACATAGTTTAAAAGTAATAAATTAATGGCATTTTCACAAATGTTATTTTATTAGAATTCAGTGGAAATACACATTTAAGTATTTAAATAAAGCATTTAAAAGTCAGTCAAAGCTCATCGAAAACTTAAAAACATACATAAATATATTATTGATTGTTGAATGGATATTGGTTCATTTTAAGTTGGTTGATAATCGTATTAGCGTAATATTAATAATAATAATAAACGACCAACATCTAAAGAGGCTCGCATTAGGTGGATGGGTCACGGGCCAGATCCAGAAGGCAATGCTATTGTATTGTCAGGAGGTTCTCTCTCTGGAGCCCTAACCGCCGCGCCGGTGGCTTGGACTTTGTCTCGTTGCCGGTGGTAATCTATTTTTTATATTTTTAAATGTGTATTTTTAGATTTTATAGGTATATATTTAAAAATGTAATACATATGAAAAATTATAAATAAAGAGAATAATAATACCACAACAACCACAGAACGCCATCTAGATCCAAAGTAAGCATATATTAATAGCTTGTGATATGGGTTGTAGAATGCGTATAAACATACATATATAAATTTTTTAAAATACATTGTTGATATACACAGAAACACCCAGACCAATGTAAATAGCCATGTTCATGCACACAAATATTTGCACTGAGCAGGTATCGAACCCGGGACCTCTGCGTGGCAGTCCTTACACAGTACCACCAAACCACAGAGGCTGCCTAAATATTATTAGGTTTATATTAATATTGAAGGATATAGAGAGATTTCTAGTAAAGCAAGCCAGCACGTGCACCGACGGACAGAGAGACATAATGATGGCTCCACCGGCGCGATCCATCTTGTTGTATAATTAATAGTTGCCACAATGCACCGCTCAAACTTACTGACATCAAGGCAGGTGCTCCACTAGACAATATACTCAGTTATACCAATTAGTCAAGGTTTAAGTTGTACGTTTAACACATCATTGTTTAACTAGTACGTTATTGAATTGTATGTAGCTGGCGATAAAATAGTGTCAGTGACATGTGACATGTTTTGGTGAATTTGATGTTTGTTATGTCGTTCACATGTATAGGAATTGGTTCTTATATGGCACAACATTCCTTTGTGCTATATTTTTGTTATAGTCCAGAATTTCTCAAGATGTTTTTATTAACGTCACGTTAGAAATCTTTGAAAATTTCTGACGTAAATGAAAATACCGTAGTTTAGTAAATATACGATTTTCCAAAACGAGGTTTAAAGAGAGCATTAATATCACGATAGGCATCAGCTTCGCGGAGCCCCTGGCATTGCCGGAGTACATCAGGTGGGTTGGCTCGTCTGCACCTGTAGACAATGAAAAAAAAGCGTTTTATTGGTACCATGTCTATTTTTAAAGCCTTGACTTATAACAGTCGAGTAACGCTAACTATTAGACTATTGCGACATTTGTATCCCACATAATGTGGTAATTATTATCTGTTGTCCCAATGATAATGTCACTTATTGTAACGTGGGTAGTCGTATTTAGGCAAACCCTATTGTTCTCTATTAATTGGTTTATTTCTAAAGATGTCTGAACTACGTAATTGGTCAGAGGTCGAAAGGACACACGACACAGACCCGAAACTAACCGTGTGTACGTGTGTGTATGTGTTGGATAAGGCTCGGTGTTCAGTAGCTGGCGCGCGTTGCTTAAACTTAGTGTTCATTACTTATGCATTAAGTAGAATGTTTTACAAAGTTTGTTTAACTAGCGCTAAGTAAATACGCGGGATCCCACCTCACTGTTACCACCGTACAGTGCCAGCAATACTTATGTTTACTTACAATTAATTTGAATAGAATAAAATAGAATAGATTCATTTATTTGCAAAGAATGTAGGTATGAGTTACAATGAGGTGTTACATAATTAGGAATCCTTGTACATTCTACCTGTGAGGCATGCAAAAATTGTTTATATAACAGTTTAAAACAAATTACTTAATGGCTAAATTGACTTATCAGCTAAAAAATCAGTAACAGAGTAATAACATTTATCAATTAGAAAATTTGTGAGTAGTCTTTTGAAAATTCTGAAAGATTGGTTTTTAATATCATTAGGTAGCTTATTATAAACAGTCGGTGCCATACAAATAACACTTTTTCTTAACAATGCTGTATTATGCGAACCCGTACATAGAAGTGTCTGATATTGAGATTGAAGCTTGTGTTTCTTTTTCTGGTGTCATTTAGAGAAGGAAATAGGTTATTATTTGTTTTAACAAATATGGCTAATTCTAAAATGTACAAACATGGAAACGTTAGTAACTTATAACTTTTAAAGATAGGTACACAACTGTCTGTGATAGCTAGACCGAACATACTTCTAAGGCATCGTTTTTGAGCTTTAAAAATTATTTCTCTTTCACTACAATTGCCCCAAAATATGATGCCAAATCTTAAATGAGACATAACCATGCCATAATTTGTTGATAGATTTGTTGATTATTCGTAGTGTTTGTTTTTTTGCCTTTAGTGGTAAGTTTACGATAAGGGCAACTCACGTCTGCAATAATGAATAAGGTTAAAGTGACAACAGCTCTTTGCGAAACTCAGAAACGGAAGGCGATGTCCCTAGCTTGCTTGAAGTTGACACAGTGTATAAAAAGGTAAATATTGTGCTCCCAGTATAATGCACAAATTCTTCTTTCAATACAGTGCTTTATTTAATAACCAATACTAACCAGCAGGAACCCTACGTTACGAACCCTAAGTAGAAGTCGTTTGTGGAGAGTAATCACACTAGCATCTACAACTGGACTGTCTCGATATAAACGAAACTAACCCCTAGTTTCTGAAAAGCTGATCAACTAAAAATTAACTAGTCACCTGTTAAATCTCATGCGAAGTACTAAAAAGCATGCTAAAAGCATGGATAATTAGTTCAATTTGATCTATTGGTACTTTACATGAGATTTAGCAGGTGATTAGTTAGTTTTTCGTTAATCAGCCTTTCAGAAACTAGGGGGTTATTCTAAGAGATATATTTTCTCTCTTGAATAATTAAAATGATTGTTGTTGCGGTAGTTATATACAGTTATATAAATAAAATGTACTTCGGTGTGTACAAATTAGGCGACGTGCTTAGAGCTAATGAGCGAGCGCGATGCGGGGCGATGCGGCGCGGGGCGGTGCGACCACTAATTGAACGGTAGGCGCGTTAGTGGCGCACTAACAGACTGCTAATGTGCGTATACGTGCGGGGTGAGCCGAACCACCGCGACCTGTATTAGTACATCCACGTTAACTGTAAGTACTACGCTGCAATCAGCGTAATGATAATTATATTCATTTGGTTACATTATTTTCTGTAACAAGAATGTCAGCTTATTACTCTTACTTAAGTATATGACTTGTGAAAGTCTTAATGGTTACAGTCAACTTCAGCACGAGGTTGTGAACCAAACTGGGTAAATTACCTATTTTTGAAGTTTACCTTAAAGGAAAACATCGCTGCATAGTGAGAAAGCCTAAACTAAAAATATAGCAACAGCATATCGTATCATGACAAAGATTACTAAAAACATCTGTCTTAATTTAAATTAAGTAATACTTTTATTGAGGCTATACTATGAAGGAAAGGAAAATATTGCTAAGTGATTAAAAGATTAGACTTATACTTTAGTAGTGCCATGGGTATGACGGTATCATGGCACTGGTGTACATCGTCTTTAATTGTTATACATCGATTAATACTATTACTTACATAAAACTAGTCGTAGACCGAGCAATTTGGCTATTTTATAACGTAATTAAAAAAGGAATTGCTGTATATAAATAAACTTTAGTTACACGAGCAGATAATTATGGTACCTCACACAAATAGGTACGTTGTTAACAAGATGGAAAATGAGAATAAATGTAAATGAGTGTATAGAGCTGTCCTTGGTCGGTCGTAGCTTCGGCCGCTAATACTGCTACAAGTATACATTAACACGTAGCCTAACAAACAAACGGAAGGCTCAATTATCATTAGTGACGACACTGTGTGTGTTATTATCACCGACACTAGCAGTTTCTTTTATCTTTGGATAGAAGCTAATGCGATTAAAAACTAGCTCTGTATACTCTTAGGTCGCGAGGGGAGGTGAGTAGAAATGAGGGACAGGAACTTGACACTTCACACACAAAGAGAGCAAACAGCGGACACTGACCAGTGTTTGTTATAAGCTATTTCAGTTCGCAAATAAACGATGAACGCGCGTCTGTCGTTTAATTGCGAATTGAACGGATGCCTCGAGTCTATCACTGGTGAAACCGGTGTTTACTTGTTCGTCTAATGAGGAGGCAAACAGTGACACCGCTAGTGTTATGTATATACGTATGTAGTTATGTACCCTCTGGTAATGAAACATTTATTAATTAATACATGATATTTGTACAGTGATTATTTATATTTAACTTTCGGGAACTAAGAATACAAAGTTACAATTAAGTAAACAGGAGCTAGTCAATAAACATATTCGATCAGGTAATGTTCGTGTCGTTGGTAGTGACGTCACGTTTTATTCGGTATCTATAACAATACCCGAGCGGAGCAGTCTGTTCTTTATCGAACAACCTTTTTATTAGATGTGATTACGTATACAGTTAGAGTACACGTGCAACAAGAATACTAATGAACCGAACAGCGACGAACAGGTGGACTACTAGGAGACGTATCAACTTTACAAAGGTGTAGTGATACATTGGCTTAGTCATTGCTGTACAATTTAGTGCAGGACGTGCGAAGGTAAACAAAGCTCTTCCAACCTCTGAAACGCTATTTATATCGGCAATATTATAAAATGGTGGAGCAGCAGACCCATCGAAGGCCAAAATGTATTGTGGAGTGATGACGGGCGGCGGGCCGGGCCGCTACCTGCGCGACTACTTTATGGGCCGGTTCATATTGCGGCAAGCCGCAGCGCCATCGCAGGAATGCTCTTTACGAGCTCGTTACATTATATATTCATTTGTATCGTGATTACGTACTTTTCGCAACCCAATGTTTTCATATTTTATGATTTTGAATTAATGAACGATATTTTGGGCTACATTTGTTTTTCGACAGAAATCTGCGCAATTAATTACAAAGAAATGTAATACGGAGAGTGTATCAAGTATTTTATGTGCTTAGGGTCGGCGGCAGAAATTTAATGCCTCGCATGTTTAACTTTATGTTTATTTAAAAAAAAATGTGTCTAATGCCGTTTTTAGATTGTTAAAGGAATTTATATACGCCAACACTGATTAAATCAGTTTTTATTTACTTAAATGATGGACGTTGCATTACTAAACATCACGTCAGGTAGACTTAAATATTTTTATTTTATTTATAAACTTTTTGTACACCACTAATTGATGCACAAAGGCGGACTTAATGTCAAAGGCATTCTCTACCAGTCAACCTTTGGGTGTTGCAGAGACAAAATTTGGTAGGTGCACTCAGTACTGATTCTTAGTGTTGAAGAAAGGTATAATTACACAAATTAATATTATTATATATTATATTACTATTTACATACATATCTATACATATATTAAAATTGGAGTGTCTGTTTGTAATATTGAAATAACCGTTTTTTACTACATGTATATGAATACGGTACATACACCAAAATAATTTTTTACAATTTTTGTCTGTCTGTCGGTCTGTCTGTTTGTTCCGGCTAATCTCTGAAATGACTGGACCGATTTTGACCGGACTTTTATTGGCAGGTAGCTGATGTAATAAGGAGTAACTTAGGCTACGTTTATTTTAGAAAAATAAAGTAATGTTGATCGACTGTTAGGCGGGACAAAGTTCGCCGGGTCAGCTAGTAATTAATATAATAGAACACATATATATACATAATATCGCAAATAAGAAATTTAAGACAATTTTGCTAGTGATTTTTCATAAAGCTGATGTACTTACTTTAGCCTTGATGGTATTACGGTTGGTGGACGTAATATGCCTGCCCCTTCATGGAAAACGATAACGGACATAACCACTAACTGTTGCCCGCAGCTCTGCCCGCGTGAATGTCGGTTATAATTATCTCTATTTATACATTTGACGTAAGTCGTAATGACTTAGTGGTGAAAGCAGCCGCTTCGTAGACACGAGGTCGGCGATTCGAATCCGGGCAAGTACCAATGTGATTTTTCAAATCATAATATGTACTTTCTAAGTTTATCTGGATATTTTTGACTGATGGTGAAAGAAAATAATTGAGGAAACCTGGACTTTCTCAGAAGTCTGAAATCGCCAAACCGCCTTGAGCGCACGTGGCGATCAATGCTCATACCTTCTCTGTATGAGAAGAGGCCTTTCACTGCAGCGGGATAATAATAGACCGGTAAGATGAAGATGATACATTTGACAGTTTTTCATACAAACTTTCATCCTCTATTTCAATCAATAAAAGGTAGCCTTTGTTGTTATCAAAAGTCTAATCTATCTCTACACCAAATTTCATTAAAATCGGTTCAGTGGTTTAAGCGTGAAAGCGTAACAGAGAGACAGAGTTACTTTCGCATTTATAACATTGGTATGGATTTCAAATTTTATTACTTTATACTTTGCGCTTATGGCCACTGTACGCTTTTGTACTTATATAATTGTATTATCATATGGAGTCATAAAACTTTATGACGATTGAAGACACGGCCAAGTTTTATGGCCCTTTTGTACATGACATTCAGGCATAGATTAGTTCGTAAGTATAAAACTTGTACAAGTGTTTAGTAAACACACGTATTCGACTGCTGAATGTGTTTGTGCTGTACGTATGATGTGTATAGCACGTATGTATGTGTTACAATAACAATTGATTACTTGTAACAAGCTTGTTTGTATGTGGGCGCACGTTTGTTAAATCAGCATTACGTTTACTATAATCATAAGCATTGTAATGTTCCCACATTGTATTACCTGTTCGCGGTGATATCATTGTAAACTGTACAACAACAGCTACACACAATGTCATCTAGACTCAAAGTAAGCATAAGCATATAATTATAGCTTGTGTTATGGGTTCAACAATGCTGTTATACATACTTTTCTTAAAAATACATATATATTATACATAAAATGGTTATGTTTATGCACACAAATATTTGCACTGAGCAGGAAACGATCCCGCGACTTCTGCGTGGCAGTCCGTACATATGTTTCACCGAACCACAGACACTGTCTACTATATTTGTCTCATTTATAAATAAATATGTAAGTTTATTTACTACAAACAGTGTGTTATTTATGTGGTATACGATAGGTAAACATGAAACTTTTACCATTAAAGTACGGCGCCGGCGGTTTTTGTTTATAGACCAAAACTAAGGTTGAAGTTTTTCTAATAAAACAAGTTGTTAGAGTATATGTACAGAACTATACTGAAAATTCTCAACACTGCATTTTGTTTCTCGGTCGGACAGTTATCGTTCCCGTGCCCTTAATCTTGCAGGTAAAGAGACACACGAGCGCTATTATATGAGTAGGTCGTAGAAAACTGTTTTGTTCAGAAGGAGTGTGTATAACATTTAGTTCACGTAGATTTGCTTGCATTCTTACTGATTTTGTTATGCTAGAAGACGTACCCTTTACACTTAGTAAGCTCAATGTGAGAAGCTATACTAATGTGTCGACTTCCTTGTGAATATATATTAACCTACTCACTCCAACATATTTATTTTCTTTTTATTTATTACACATTAGCTGCGCCCCACGGCTTCGCCCGAAAGAGTTTGTTTGTTTATTTGATCTTTGTAACTTCTAGTCAGATTTTAATAATTCTTTTCTTTAGTTTGTGAGGAAGGTTAGAGACTATTATAACATAGCGGTAACTAAAATGTAGGTAACTTAATACGTGTGGAACTGCGCTGTAGGAAGCTAATTTTGTTATAAAACATCTTTTGAAATCAAATTACTACTAATGGCACCTTATTTTGTACAGAATTAATATTATTAAAATAATATACTTATTAGCAGAACAAATGAGCAAATAGTAATGGACTCTCTTTTTCGACAAACATTAGAGCTACTCGCCGTAATATAATAATATTCTTCGCTCGTCATGTTCTTCAACTGATCCGCAAATAGATAATATAGTGGAACAGAACAGGAGTATTTAAGTAAACGTTCAACCCTGGTAAACTTTACTTTGACTTCATTGATTTTAATTTTTAAAAGTTTTACATAGTATAAAAATTTGTTGTTGATAGTCTTGAAATGTATAATTTAAAATCACATTATTTGGTGCTTAAAAATAAATAACCTTTAAACTGGAAAATGTTTAAACTTTAAACTTTAATCTGTGGAAATGTTGCGTCTAAGAAAGAAAAATATTTATTTGTTCTCATAACAAGTTATAATACAACATTATAGAAACAAAAGGAAACAAAAACATTGAGAATCAAAAAGGTCCTAGCTCAGCTTTAATATTGTATATTTAGATTTAGGATTAAATTTAGATAGTTTTGTCTAATAAAATATTGATGATGATATTAGATCAAATATCTGCAATAAACTTTACGTCTTGAATAACTCTAATCAAAATCCTTGCTGATATAGTTCGACGTCACAAAGTTCATGTTATTTGTTCGCGTCGCTGATTTACGACACTCGTAAGGGACGAGCCGAACATCGCCCAATGAGAGCTCTTATTTCTAAAATGAAAATAAACTTTTTCTTGAGAAAATTAGCTGTCGTTAACATTAAAGGCATTACCCTCGAGGGGCCACTGTTTTGCCTCGTTCTGTATAATATATTACAACAAACAAAGGGATATTGAGTTTTTCTGTCCAGAAAATTTAATATTAATGACGTAGTCTGATAATGTATATGGCAATTAGGCCATTCTTTACTTCATAGTGTGTTATCTACGTTAGTCTTCTCCGGTCCGAGGCGAACAAACATACTTTACTGCTAAGGTTTTAGTTTGAGCGACAGATATTAATTTCGAAAATGAGAAGGTAAAACGCATGTATTTATGAACGTTAGAATAATTACAAGCTGGTTACTTAAGGTCAAATCGCTAATAAGAGTATACATTGACATACTAACGATGACGTATATCGAAGCGAAGCGGTGTAAGTGACTGAATTAACCTTACGACAAACCACCCTAAGTAGCCTCCCGCCCGCTGAGCATACGTTATGTTTATTGACATGTAATATTCAAAAGAGGTATTACATTATAATGCACAGGTATTTCGGCAGCTCTAATGAAGGCTTCATTACATATTCTACCACCGGTCTGAGGCTTTGTGCGTGTTACCGACTTTAACCACAATTAGTACTACTAATCACATAATATATACAGAGTGTATACGACGGTATGACATTAAATGCAATTACGTATAGTATGTGACATTATAAAGCGAGACAAAAAAAAATCTACTAAATATCTTCAATAGTTTAGACAGAGGACAAATTTTTTAATTTCTTTAATTCTAAATTAACACTATGTAAGTACGTCAAACGGTCACTGACCTAAGTCATAGTCCACGTCGAAGGATAAACGTTGCCGTTCATTACAGTTCAGTGAACTTGTCATAATAAAATGGTGTATTACTTCGTTACTATTAAAATATTATTTATTTTGTTAGAAAATTTCAAATTTTTGTTTTTCGTCAAATTACTTTTGTGATTAATTAGAAATCATTATATGGGCTAGTAACACCTGCCTTTTCATTTAATGTCAAACCGTCGTATACACTCTGTATAATCAAAATTACTTAGTACAGTCGACCAATAATGTGGTCTACCAGTGTTGACAAAGATTCTGTGAGATCTAATTATCGTTAATGTCATAAGATTATTGCAAGGAAAAATCGACCTTATTGTTTCATGAAGCTCAGCCATATGGTCGCATTTTGACCGAACGTATAGGCGATAATACTGTGAACAACATCGTTTTAAAGATATTTCAAGTGAACGATCAATGTAACGAAAGAGTTTGAGTGAAACGCACTTATTTTAAGTAAATCGAAGTGAGTTCATAACTCGTGCCGTCCGGCGGCGTTCGGCTCTACTCGTTAAAATATACATTGTAATCGACGATAAAGTCTAAAGGGGAAAAAGTTACTGGTTATTGAGATGTAGGGACCCGACATAGAGTAACTCGATACAAGTGACAGAGGCGACGTGACATCTGTTATTATTTGTTAAAGAATACTTAAAAATATTCTACACATACATCTGATTTTTCTTAGGATAGCCACTAATTACTCATTTTAAAAACCATAATTAGTCCATTTGAAAATTAAATTGCGACGTAAAAGTGATTACCAAAAATTTTAACCTCGGACATCGGATTATTCCACTTTTATAATCACTCTGACATAGAAAATGATGGGAATAGGTTGCATAGTCAATTCAGCAACGTCAATACGAAGCATGTGAGTTGAAATAAGCGACACTTAGTAAATAGACGTCGAACTTCCTTCTATCTACGAGCTACGCGTGTTCTACGTCACACACGTTAGCGCTACGTCTCGTAGCTCGGCTACGCACCGGTCGTCAGGTGCTACAATATCTGTTAGCTACATGTTGCGGTCTCCTTGTAGGCACACTTTCGTTCAGCTCGTTTTATCTGTTTTCTATTTAGAAACATTATCATTTGCCGTTAACACTGACAAACATTCTCGTCGTGCACACACAATCTATTACAATTGCTACGAAATAAGGGCAGACTTATATTTAAGGTATATAAAACATTTGAGGTGGAAAGGTAAAGCGTGAACAGCTGAGTGACGTCTCTGCGTGTCCCACTCGTGGCTTACGCTGGACCGGAGTCGTGAGGAGCATCGCCGCTCGGCCCACCAGAATAATAATAAAAACAAATTGTACAACTTTTATCGTCGAAAATTCGGCTCCGAACGATTCGTGTCGATGCGGAACGAAAGTGTTTATATTGACTAAACAATTTAGTATTCGTCCGCAACAGAGTGATCATAAAATGTTATTGCGCTATCTGAGCACGATGCACATTAGAGAGAGCGTACACCTGCACGCCGAGCTGTGATGGTACAGCGGCGCGCGACTGCACTTAGGACATTGCCTATTCATTAATTGTTATGTGAGGTCGGTGGCACAGTCGAACGCACGCGCTCACCTAACGCCTTCATTTGCAATTTCACCCATCGACAGTGGCGCACAATGCGAACAACACAAGTATTGCCCTACAGGCAGCAGCGGTGCGGCGGTACTATAACAACTCGCTTAATATTCACGCTGGGTGTTGCGCGAAGTTCCGCCGACTGCTCGCGCCGCACTCCGCGGAGGTATCCTACGATTTCACTTTTATTTTGTGTCGATTTTCTCAGTTATTGGAGCGCCTTGGGACACAACTTTATCGAAACAACATTCAACTCAAATTATTGTTCGATTCTAAAACTTTGTTGCCTTTTAAACATTCCTTTTGAATTTCAGATAACGTTTATATAACAAAAGTAATAATATCAAAGCACCTGAGAGCTTCCTTTGTGAGTGTAACAATGAGATGTTTCTAATAGTTGTTGTGTGCCTACATCAATAAAGCATTCTTTTAGACAATAAAGGTTGAGGGCGCGGGTCTACGTGCCGATATATAGCGATGTGATGATAAGGGCCCCTCTTGTATCACAAATGTATTATGTACGCAGGTAAGTTATTGTCTTAAATTATTTCTACGGCGTATGGCGCCGGCCGGTGCGCGCATAAACAACACGATACCATCAGCACTGCCCGGGGCCTCCTACGGCAAGGTGCGCACATTTTACCTTGTGTATGCATATTTTATTCCCAAAAAGAAACACCTCGTAAACGTGATGTTGAATGACTTATCTCGTAATTTACTCGGGGTAATCTCGTTTACCGCAAACAAAGGAAAATTATTTCACAATGTAACGTATCATTATCGCAATACAGCAGAGTCCTTAGAATATCCCTCTATTGTTATAGGTAATACTGGGTTTTACGGAGGTTTTAGCTTCGTTACTCCAACCTTTTTTATCAGAGTATCTACAAAGGTGGCTGCTCAAACCGATATACAGTACCGATAACAGTTTTGCTTGAGTATTGATAGCTGTCTGCTACTTACCACATAAATCTGAGCATATAAAATATAAGCGTACTCGCAAGTACTTGTTACATTATTGTATTATTCTTTATTTGTAGATCGCTGCCGACACCTACGCTGGTATAAAGTGGCCGTACACTGTACACATAAAGATAAACGCACAGATTACGGACGGCCGCGACAAAGTTCTCACTAAACGTATATTACGTGTACTCTTTAGATGATGTGGGTTTACGTGTATAAGTTTCAGTTATTGCCTATTTATTTGTGGAGCGTGACAATTCGTGCGATGGTTACATATGAGCTGAGTTCGGAGGTAGCGGAGGGACGAATCATATCAAATGTCGTGGGACTTTCATGATAACATAGGATTGTTTGTTAAACTGTCCTTTGAAAAAGAAAATCTTCACACTTGAGATGACCGCTAAGTCTCAGCACATAACAACAATAACTGTATACGGACACATAATCGGCTTTCCTAATCCCCTCGCAGTTTATTTAGTTGTCGATAGTCTCTGAACATCGGAGCGCTGAGATAAATTTAAGGATTTCTTATATCTTCATCGTCATTATCTTGCATTGATCCCATTTATATAAGGTCAATGCAATATGGTTTTACTTTTATACTTGCCTGTATACCATTGCTATATTTGCACAATATTTGAAGCCATATTCACTGTTACAATTTCTTCGACTCTTATATCTCTCTATATTTGCAACCAATGTTCTTTTATTCCTTGTCACTACATGTCTACATTGGGACTACATTTCGTTTCTTAAAATTATCAATACGGGTACTACAATCAATTTTTTTCTGTTATACTTACTCATACCGTATCTTTTACATACACACGCCCGCAAAGAGGACAGATTACAAAATGTATGGGATTGACATAAGCTAACGACAATGTTGGGGATAGCTTATGTCAATCCCATACATTTTATAATCTATTTTATGAATTTAATAGAAATCTATGTCACTAGTCTAGGCCCTCAGGATTTCTTAAGCCTTTTTATACCTATGTTACTATTTCTGGTTCTGGATAGTATAACCTCTTGCAGGCTATAATATTGTTGATACAGTTTGTAAAAGATCAAATATAGTGAAGGTTTAGTTGAATAAACCCTTTGGCACGTGGTGCGCGAACAATGGGATGGTTTGGCTCGGTCGACCAGCGTTGTCGCCGGCACATAACTGTGTATTATGATAGTGCCTCATCTGCTCCGTGCCGTTGACATTACGCCTCTAGTTATTACTAACCTGACCCGAAGACCCACTACACACAATGTTAAACAAACACAAACAAACCCAGTGACGAACTACGTAAATAACAATATTGTAGGTGACGTGTGTGCGATGTGGCGCACTCTGAACCTCGTATTTCCTTCACATATTTATATTTCATATAAAACATTATCTGCGTATAAACAAAATGTACAGTTAAAGTTCGTGCCGCTGTACGTTGCGTCTGAACGCAGCGCAATCTCCGAGTAATCCTCTTTGTAGCGAGTAATTTAAATGTGTAAACAGTGAGGTGCGGGTCGCTCTGAGACGCGGGTGCACTCGGGGCGGGCGCGAGTCAAAGGCACCCCCGTGGCGGTGCCCACAATGCACTTGCCTGTGCGACGAGATGCAACCCATTATAAAAACGAATACAAACATTGTGCTTAGATATTTATGAACGGTATTTATGTTCAATTATTTTTTAATTGTATAATTATGAATGAAAGTCGGCAAGAGTAAAATTGTGACATCTCCATCGAGTGTGCCCGTCATCTGTGTATCACTGTAGTTTTTCCGTAGTTTATTTAGTATAAAATTTATTAGTAGGTTTTCAACATAGTTGTGGTATTTCCTTTCATCATATAAATCATGTTTATTAAGTTTACAATTTCCACTTTATGACTTATACAGCTGCGTATATATATTCACAAATAACGTTCGTATAATTACATGTGTACGTAGAATCTTGAAAACAAGTTTGTACAAAGAAATGGTGTAACAAAATGTATTTATGTATGTACAGCTCCGGGGTAAAGTAAACACCTTGTTTATGTTTATAGAAGTTATCCAAACAATACCGTATCTTAAGTGATGGGATTGAATAAAGGTTTTATTACTTATTTATTATACTTACTTTATAACAATACATACATATTAATTTCATTGAACTTGACAAATATGCATTTAACGGACAGAGTATTAAATACCCAAAGGTTGTGCTACCTGTATGTTATTAATTAAATATATGAATTGGCCCGCTCTTATTAACAGTACCAAGTGTTATAGGTACACTGTTTTTTTTAAAGAAAGTGCCTTGATAATGAGACATGAGCATAGGGATGGATAATGATATATTTATCCCGAGAGACTACAAGTTTAAACGTTTTAATAGCATCCTGATTCGATCTGCTACTGTAACTGCATAACATCATCGGCTATAAAAACACACAGTTTTGATAAATACCTAAAAATACTTTTTTAAAACATACTACCTTTTCGCAGCGCGGTTTTACCCGTGTCTTTGGTTACTGCTCTGTTCCCATCGCCAATAGCTTGATGTTACATAGCCTATAACCTTTCCCAAAAACTGGGCTATCATACGCAAAAAGAATTATTAAAATCCAACTGGTTGTTCCAGAGATTAGAGTGTTCAAATAAACAAATAAATTTTTCCGCTTTATATAATAGTTACAGATATACTTAAATTAGTTTTGCGTGCTTTTTGATTCCACTTACTTTCGTAACAAGCCTCACCCGTGTCACTTCGTCAGATGTGGCGCGCTGCCAGCTTTCGATTGTAACACGTACCTACGTAGGCTCCTTAAACAACTCGCTATATGTTGTGTTATATTTAAACAGTCGTATATCGAGAAAAATTGCACAAAAACTTATTGCACAAAAGACGTTTTGCTAATTCAATGGGTAATAGTATATTACCTATTGATAACGCAGTATTTGTAGTTGATTTCTGGTCTGACAAAATCTAATTGCCATTGACAAGTTAAGAAGAAGAAATCAGTCAGAGTCTGTATCGGTTTCATTCAACTTTATTTTAGCCTTGCTTTTCCTAAAAAGTATTTAAGTCTATCAAAGTGACTCCACTCTGCCTGATGGTAAGCTGTCAATGGAGATCAGAAACGATGGATTTAAAATAAGCTGCTGTCTTAGTATCGCTCCACTGTAGCGCCATTGTGAGATGATTTTTCACGCCTCCTTCTATGACACCCATCAAGATTTAATTTCAGTTGAAGGATGCTACCTCGTCTTGCAAAAAGGCCTAGGCTCGGTATAATAATAATAATTATAATATTCTACCACATTCACACAGCGCCATCTATCCCCAAATTAAGCAACTATATTTGCTTGTGGTATGGGTACTAAACAACTGATAAACTACTTATATACATTTTTTTTTGTAAATACATACATATTACAGAAAAATTACACCCAGACACATAACAAACAATCATGCTCATCAGACAAAGGTTTGTCCTGGGTAGGAATCGAACCCACGACCTCCGGCTTAGCAGTCAGGGTCACTAACCACTAGACCAACAGGCCAGTCAAATATTCAATAATCAGATATAAAATAGTCAGTATTCTTGCAATAGTCTGTTTTTGTGGTCGTACTCGTTTGTACAGTTATTCTAGTCGCGTTCGCAATGTTTTTTTGTGTAAGTGTATCCGCGGGTTGTGACAAAGTGTAACACGTGCGGCCGCTCGTGACTTTAGCACTAAACAGAGCTGAGGTTCTGTGACGTCAGATAAGCGATATTGCGCTTGGTGGAAAATTACTCATATTACAAGTTATTATGTGTTATTGTTCTGTTAGAGAACAGTCACAACGTATTTGCCACACCAATTACAGAATAGAATACTAAATTTGCGAAAATGATTAGTGCAGCTAGTGTGTACCTTGATTACTAATAAGGAGTGTAGTTTTATCATATTATTGAGACAGTTTTTATTTATCGGGAGTATAATAGTAATAAACGCGTAAACTCACACGGCTCTTGCTCACCGCCTCGATATTTATCGGGTCGATATACGGCTCTTATTTTTGTGGATGCTAAAGAAACTCATCAGGCTATATTTTATCTACATATTGGGAGTGCAATCTTAGTACATCTATAGAAAAATAATACCTTTTTTTAGTGAAAAGACATTTTCTCTTTAAAATATATAGATTGTATGGCTTCGTAACGATGTGACATGGAAAAGGAAGTCTATATCATGCAGTAGACGTCTTTAGATGTAATGTATGTTATGTATGAAACAACGAGGATGCAAGTTGCTCACTCTATACAAAATCATCATTTTAAATAATATTACTGTTATTAATTATAATAAACGGTGTGCGATCATGTTAATATAGTGCGAGCTACACCGACCCGGGGCGGGGGGTGCGAGGAGAGAGAGAGGGGAGGTAGCCAATTTATACAATGTATGTAATTGGTGTGAACAATAGCGGTTCAAATACGGGTCCATTTGCAAATCACGTTATACCATAATGCGCGAAGCCTAAAAGAATAAAGAAGAGCAAAGTACGATGAGCACGTCTCGCGACTTACTACGCTGGTTTATTATTCTTTTATACATGTTAGATAGTAAACAAGATAGTATATAATAACGTAACCTAAGGACATGTCTGTGGTTTGTAAGTTTTGCAGAAACACAATAGTAATATGGATCCTGATATACATTGATAAATACAACATGCCAGTAGTAAAACACTATCAGCACAATCGGTCAACCTAATGAAAGTAATCAAATCTGCCGGCTACCTGTCTTCAGACATGATAAAATAAAATATTTTAATTTCATTTATATTTCATAGTAGCTAGTCTTAGTATATTTGCATAGTTGTTGGAAGAGAAGGTTTGAAAATAAGAATATGATGATGCTACTTTAAATGGTAACACAAAATATTTTAACAGACGACTAAAAGAGTGTCCCAAGTTTCTTGTTCGTTCTACCTATGGCTCTATTGTCTACTAATTGTTTGATATAAGATCTTGACGTTTATGAGTATCATTAATATGATCTTAATGAACAAACGAGGTTGAGTTTGCGCCTGTATCGACCGCTATGCATCTGTTTGTGTGATACAACGATGTCTTTTTTTATTGACTTTGGTGGCAAACAACCATACCTGATGGTAAGTGGCAACCGTAATCTATAGAGATGGCTGTGTTTTCAAAGCATTAGGAAAGTAGTACCTAATGCTTAGAAAACACAACCAAATCGTTGCCGGCCACGGAGAAGATGATAAGGAAGGATCGGGACCAAAAGAGTATTTGGGCTACCGGCGCTCTTACTCACCGAGCGAATAGTAGATTGTTAGCCTAGGATTGAAAAGAATCAATGCGAGGGCGGCTATAGTCCGAGTAGGAATTGATTCTTTTACCCGTGGCAAACACTCTACTTTTCATTTAGAATATGAGGAAAATAAAACTAGTTGTTTATCTAAACTATTTATTGATAATAATATATTAGTAGTACCTATTTGAAATTAATAATAATATTCAATTCAAATCTTAGCACAGAAGTTCGCCACAGATACATACATAACAGATTTTAGTATCCCGCCAATTTGTGTTGACTTTTTAAATTTGAAATATGGAATTCGCCGCTCGCCGCGTAATTGTCGCGGCACTCGCGGCTTATTCCACTCAAAGAAGTTTGCGCTAAATTCACACTGGCTGTTTAGAAAGTCATGCATGACATTTTTTAAATTAGTAGTTTTTTACGTAAAACTCTTCACAGCTGACAGCAGTTCTATTTTTAAAGTTCATTCCGGCCCGAGGGTCGGGATGAATTTGTATGAGTTTTTCCCTCCCTATGAAGGGAAAGCAGCATCTTCCACCCAATAATCAAATCAAAACAACACTACTTTCCGAGTATGAGGAATGAAAACACATTAGCATGAAAGCTAATATTCTTACGTCGATCTTCTATGAGAGGGTAGTACTGCCCCGGTCGATCTGGCCCGTTCATGCTAAAACCAATGTGCATCTATTACCGTGTCTTATTTAAAAATAATAACTCAGACTTGCAAAACTAAATAGTTGGGCTTCTGGCTTCATATATGTTGTCCTTTCACTGTACTCTAATCAATGTATTGTGTTACTTTTATCATATTTTATGATGTCATAACTAAGAATAAGACATCATCAAAATATTATACGATATTTTAATAGCCGTAAGATATTCTGTATATCGTAAAGCGTAGTAATGATGTTTCGATCGGCATCTAAAGGGACATCCCTAAATGAAAGATAATTAGCTCGTATAATGGAGGTCTCGGCAATATCCCTTTGGTATTGTTGTTTAAGGTCCTATTCTGTGGAGGTCTGAGAGTGTTCGCATTAACTCACGAGTGTTTGTTCATCCTCTCGTCCCTGAATAATGAATACTTACCAGTATTGTGAACATGAATTGATATCAGCCTCCTTGCGCTGTTTGTGGGGTCACTGGCGCTAGGGCGAGTCAACAAACGATTGACTGCCTTTAAGTTCCATTGTTATTCTAGTCTTTAAATAAATATTTAATTATAAAATGTCACAAAAATTAATAAGAAAATTTCACAGTAATATTCAAGACAAACATGAAAATTGACATTAAAAAAATCACTATGTTACCAGTATAGAATTAACCTCGTGAATAAAATACTACAAGGATCACATACATTATTTCTTTCATCCTCATAATAAGAATATACTCGTACAATATTCCAAAAAATAAATACAGACTCAATCTAAACATGAACAAGAGTGAACAACAACATTAATTGTTTATTAAATGAGTTAGGTACGAGCATGAGGTAGTTAGCGTTCCACACGAGCGTGTGTATAAATTAAAAATGTTCGGTAGCGACGACACTGAGCCGGACATTACTGCCTAACCGGGTATAGCCGGTCGGGTACGACCGGGACAGTCCAGTACTATGGCATGTTGGTGTAATTATAAATAGCGAGGGACTGGCCTCACGGTAGTCGCGCATGCCTCGACCGACCGGTTTTACTGTGATGCTAGTGAAACTATGATTACGTATATAGATTCCTAAAAACATAGACCTCTTGCGTGTTTGCCATACTCAAACCTGGCAAGCATGTTGCGGTCTACAGTAAAAATCACCCTCTCTTACTCGACAATGTTTGATTGATCACGTTTCATCAAGCCTAATAATCGATAATTAAATTTACATTGACGATGGATACGGAGTTCATTCTACACGAGAAATGTATTACAGTTATAGATAGATATGAAAGGTTCTTGTTGACAGCAAGACAAGTGACGCGTCTCGGATACCTTTCATAAAATGAACCGACCGACATTCAATCAAGGTCAAATGTCAAAGGTGAATCTCTCTTTAAATTAAGCTTGAAGAGCGGCGTCAATGAGCTCTCAATATCGTATCCATGAGGGACGATTACCGTTTACCAGGTTTGTCTGCGAATGTGCGCAATAAATAAAATCTATTAAATTAAATGTCAATGGTCACCACGTGAACCTAACGGTGTCGGTGAGTTATTGTCCATTTACTGCGCCGTGTATAAGCGCTCGGAGATTTTTAGTTTTATTGTTTTATACAGCTCCGGGCGATCTTATCCCAACCGTTCATTATAATTACACCACCACAACACACTGTAAGCTAATTTAAAATTACTGTTTTGTACGTCATCTGTCTGTCCAGTAAAAACGCTCGTAACATTTATTAAAAAACTCATTACAGCCCGTAGGTAGGTCTCAGCGGAGTAGGTACTTGGGGACGGTGAACTTGTACCCAATACTATACATATAGATAAGCAGTTTGCTGTCGATGCAATTAGTCTCAGAGATAAGAACTCGTCTATCTTTATTGATCGGTTACTGCTCCAGATTGGAGCTAAAGAGATGCGCGCACTGCGTACTGTTTACTACATATGAGTTAAATGTATCATTCTGAATGTCTAGTGTTTAAGGTTAAGTTAAGGATGATAAAAGACAATGAGGTTAACTTAAAATATTTTCCTCTATAGTACCTACCCTCCTCCTAAATATGACCGCAGACATTGCCACGCTAGCCGAATTCTGTTCTGCTTCTGTTAGTGAGTACGTGAGTAGGGATACCTGTGCCGCGGTGCTTTCTAAAGAACTGTACTGATTGTATGTTTGTATATGTACGTGTATATTGCATATATTTTGCTTAATTACTTATATTAATACGCTTTAAAACTTTCGGTAAACTTAAATTTGAAGGCTAGGTATCTAGCTAATAAGAAGTGTAATACTTTGAAAAATTACCTATTTTAATTGTGATGGAGGAGGTGCGATCAGAGAACCGCCGACACCAGTCGTCGTAGTAGGAGGCAGGAGGGGAGAGGTCGTGACTGATTGTTGTGGTTTGATTAATCGAGTGGCTCGGCCCTTCATCTAGTACAAGTCGCGGTCGCGTAGTGCGCGCTGACCTTTACCCCTCGACACTTCTCACTTCTCGACACTGCTTACACAAGCCGACGTCTACGTCAACATGAACGCGACGCTAGGAATCAGAAAATTGCAATCTCGTAGACAAATGAAGTGATAACAGTTTATCCCAAAGATACACATCTCTTAACGGCGTATTTGCGTCGGTACTTATAACAATAATTGAGAGCCTCCGGCTTAATTACGTACTGCTATTACAATATATCAAGTGAACATTATTGAGTATTCACGGTGTGAAATGAGCTTGTTTGCCATCGCATTGTTTCTGAGGGTCCGAGCTAACGTTCTCGCGCTCTCTGCCGTGTAATAGTTTTCGTAAGCGTTTTACGGAATATTAGATAATGTTTGTGATAGACGCCCTTGTTTGTGGGTAATTAGCACGGCGTGGTGCGGCGCGGCGCGGTCGAGGTAGGTACAGCAATGCGGCGCGGAGTTTGGTCTCATGCTTGTAATTAATAAGGTTACGGCCTCATTAGAACGACTGCTCATAGCCATTTCTGTCATTGTTTAACTTGGATACACCGGGGAAGCGGTAAACAAACAATTCATTATAATTGGATTCGGCTATACCTATTGGTAATAAATACATTTTAATATAATATTACATTATTTATTGGAACTATTTATTCGAATGGCATTTAATAAATTGTTAATTTATTACGATACCTACATCATTTGTTGTTTCTGCGGCGAATGAGCAGTGTTTTGTTATTTGTTTTAAAATACTACATTAAAATTTATAGTAAAACTGTTGTTCAACTGTCCATAGTATAATCTAGTCACTATATCGTCGTATACATCTACTAGTGTAGTGAGTGAGGTCACTAGTTGTGGGGAGTGAGAGTGAAGGTCACAGCGCTGAAGTATCGCAGCTCGAGGTGTCGGCGTGATGGATCGCCGCTTGTTACACTATGTGCTAATTGGTACACATGCCTATTACTTGATTATATTGCTTCATACTTTATTGTATTATTTATGAGATTAACAGAACTATATTTCATACATTATATTATTATAGAAGTAAATACGAATTGAGACTTGTTAAAGCTTGCGTGAGCCGGGGACGTAGTGTGCCTCCGTGATGTATCGAATTGGAAATATGACAAAATGAACGAGATCGATACATAATATAGAGCGTAAAGTGGGTATGTATAGATATATTATTATAGGCTATACGACACGCACGCTCCGAACAAATCCATCAGAGAATATACCCGCCATAACGTAAACATGAATAATTTGAGCGTTCTCGGGGCTGGTAGCTTTAACTTTATGAGGTGGTATTCGTAAGCGCAGCGGTGTACTAAAATGGAAAATATTTCATCATTATGCAGGAGCGCGGCACGTTGCACAATGGACGCGTTACGTGAGGTGTCTTGCGCCCGCCCCGCGTTCGCCCCGGACGAATTTGTGATTATTTCTTGAGGTAAAAGTCAACACTTACTCTACTTACAACGATTCGTCTGCAAATCAAATAAATAGACACCTAAAAGCTTGTTCATTTTTTTATCAATAACGAATCTTTTTATGTACCTACCTGTCAAAAACATTTTAACTTTATTGATTGAACGTCAAGTACTTTTGACATTCTTTGGTCTACACAAGTTAAAAGGTACTAAATTCTGGTACCGTCTAAGTTTTTAGGCAGGCACTAGGGTATTTACTATGATTTTGTTTCTTCGAAATTTGTATTTCAGATCCATTTATCAACACGTGTTATCATGTCTCACTCGACGATGACAGCGTATACTACATGAATTTTTTTTATGAATATATTTAATTCATAACAGCATTCGTTTATTCATTACATCTAGGTACAAATATTTGACAAACTATTGATTCTAACATTACACACATATTTGTTAGTTAGACAAATTTGTATTTGAATTTAATATAATACCTAGACTGCTCAAAAGTAAATGATTTCAAACACGTAGATTGGATGTTTGCTCTGTAAACGTACGAGAATGCGGTGCGCCCTTGACGGTATGCCACGGTTGGAGATAGTTAAACATTAAAACACTTTCATATAGTAGGTATAAGTAAGGATTTAGTAACGAAAGCAGCTGACAATGCAGTAGTCGTAATTAAGTTTTGAGCTGTTACAGTACTAAAAGATAATTAAGTCGACACGAAAAGAAATATAGACTTTGAATTTGACTACGAGGCTGCTTTGACGATGATAGGCGTTTTGTACAGTTATGTAAAAGTGTTAATAGTGTCCAATAAATACTTGTAATAATTTCATATACAATTATTATATACATTCATTTTGTGTGGTCAGACACTGGATATAAACTAAGGATCTCACAGTTATAAATGTTACCACAATAGTGTAATATGGTAACATTTATGTTTGTGATACACTAGGGTCTGAAACTCTTGACTATAATAATATTAATCATTTATTTTCTCTTCACAAAGCTCACATTTAACACAAAATTTTAACCATACTTTAACATAATCCAACTTTGTAAGAGACTGGTGCCTGATGTAGGTTTATTATCACCAGGTCACTCCTCGTACTCACTTTGAGTCTTAGCGGAAAAAAATTATTAGTGAAATTCATCATTACAACAGTCATTTCGTATAAAGAAATAAAGCAGTTCGTTTTCAGCGTTCATTTCTCCCACGTACGTGCAGGCTCTGGAACGAACTACCAGCTGCGGTGTTTCCCGAGCGCTATGACATGTCCTTCTTCAAACGAGGTTTAAAGAGAGCATTAATATCACGGTAGGCAGCGGCTTCGCAGAGCCCCTGGCATTGCAGAAGTCTATGAGCGACAGTTACCACTTACCATCAGGTGGGCTGTTGGTTCGTCTGCCACTGTAGACAATAAAAAAAAAAAAGCAGGTAGCTCAAGACCGAGAGAAGTGATGGAAATTGCATCAGCTCCACCGACATAAGCCTAACTCTTCAATTTATGATGATAATCATTACAACCGATAATTATTTACTGCAACACGGCACGTCCTTTCGTTCTGTTTGTAGTAGCTTTCATCCATCATAACATGTACAGTCGTTCATAGAAAGAAAGAAATAACTTTATTTGCAAAAACCATGACGCACATCGCACAACACAACTTATTTTAAAATACATAAAAAAATAATTTCCAAAAGGACCAGTATCCAAAAACAAAAATACAACATAGATTAAAAATAAATAATGTCATTTTGGCAATAGGCAAGTAACAACTTAGTAACAATATTAGTTCCAAAATTATTTGGTGTTATTCCGTTCTGTATCCCGATGCTCCAGGGTATCTGACCTGATACTCTGGAGCATCGGGATACCTCTTATGCTGCGTTCATGTAGACAGATATTATTGAACTCGTTCCTGGGGTAGATATAATTGCCGATGTGTCCATAGTAACATATTTATACTCTTCACTGTACATTATATCAGCTATATTTCATTTATTTTTACAAGTATGTTTGCACATTATCATTAATTGTATCTTGACGAAATTAAAAATATGTAAACGGAAAACAACAACTATACTTTGTTTACTTAGAATAAACTCGTGCAATTACGTAATACTCAATTGTTTTGGAAGACATTCATCATTGCTAATAGGTACATTAAATGTTTGTGATTGTGAGAATGTACTCGTAGGAGTATTGATCCAGGTTGTATGTAAAAGTAAACTTTTTTCTTAAACAACTTTTGAGGCAAACAAGCATACGGCTCCACCTGATGGTTGCTGTGTTTTAGCATTGCAAAAATAAAAATACTTAGAAAACACAACCAATGGGGTGAGGAAGGAAAAAGGAAAAGAAAGAGAACCGAGGGGTATTTGGGCTGCCGGCGCTCTCACTCACCAAACGAAACATATTAGCATGAAAGCTAATATTCTTACGTCGATATTCTATGAGTACTATAATTATTAACTTGTACCATAATTTATACACTATCCGGAATGTCGTTCGCGAATGCGTGTACGTAGTTTAGCCATTTATTTCCTCTTTCTTTAACATCGACAAGTCTTTTACGATTTTACACCCTGAGGCGACATATTGAGTACAGCTTTGCCAGAGCGTCTTCGTATAGTGACTATTCGATGTATGTAAGGGTAAATTTAATGTAAAGTTAGTAGGAAGTTAGTTCCTTTGAATGCTAGTTTAGTGTCTCGGTGCAGACAAGACTACTTACGGTTAAGTACTACTAAAATGAGCAGATGGTTTAACTTAATTTAAACGGTTTTAGAGGATGAATATCTATTTAGCAGCTTTGGCGTGAGTTAAAGCGGTCAGTGAGTTTGTGTTTTTTTAAAACATAAGAAATGAAAATTTTATCATTTTTTTTAGTGCGTTTTGGTTTCTTTATATTTAAATAATTTATACGTGAATACGGCAATAATTATTTATACGTCAAAATTAAGTTCTCAAAGTAAACACTAGTAGCGTTATTTAATTTGAACTAATGGTGCTACATTTATTCACGACGTCTAGATATAAATGCAAGTGCGATATTAAAAAAATATAATAATTCCGTTTCATCAGTTTCGTTTATTTTATTTTCTGTGATGTTCTGAATAATTTTATATCGTAACAAGTTTGTGTTATAAATTATTCATAATTTATAGCTGGTTTACATAAAGGCTGAGCGGCGGCGGCGGGTTGTGGCAGTAAGACGAGTGCTAGCCACGCCCGGGAGGCTAAGGGAGCCGCACTTGTAAGTACTATTTTTATACGTGATTTATCTCCTTTAATACTAGCGAGTACTCGTTAAGTAATTAGATTTTTATCAGAAATATTATCGTTTTTACAAAACAGTACATAATCGTTCAGTTTTATATATATGTTTATGAAACTCTCCCTCTAGGCTCTAACGATAGAGGAAAATTTATCAAAAAACAACTTCTTTGGTATAAACGATCTGCGACGTCGAAGGCTATGTCATACCGAATGGACCTGTGTCCTCCGGCGGAGATCGAGCGGTGCGATTAATCATAGCTCCGAGATACGAGATTCTCATTATATTAAATAACTAGGCGATGGATACCGAGTTATAGAGAGAATATAGTTACAGAGTATTCATCAATAGGAATCCTTTGAACAATACCGCAAAAGGATTACCGTTTACGAAGGAATATGTGCCACTACATATTAAGGATTGAGAACTGTATGAAATATACGGACTATGTTCGTCGCTCGAGTTTGTGCTTAATACTGATCATTGTGCAAATATTATTGCAGAGACTATTGTCTCATCGGATTTGTGCACTACCTAACACGAGGTATACTGTCGTATATACTTATTAGTGCGAGTAGAATAAAACGTGCTCCTACATAAATTTATTAATGCGCATATTATACACTTGTATACAGTATTTAGTACTAGTTAGATACCGTACTTAATTGAAACAAGACGTAAGATTATATTTCGGTTAGGTATTTTTCATCTTGTGATGATAAACATTAAGGTAAATATTTCATAATGGTATTATTTAACTTGTGTTTTTACCACTATGGCTCAAACTGGACAGCCACATAGGTACATGTCTATTATTTTAAATTTACATCACTTCATCAGGCAGTTTAGTGCTACAGAAGTAAAAAAGAAATATACACTTTTTGCTTTTCAAAGACAAGTTGTGCTATGGAGAACATACCCTGTATCACGGGCAACTTGTGTACACAAGGTAAGTTATCGGATACAAAACATTATATTTCAGAATTGATACACATATTTATTTTGAATTTATTATGGACTAACCATAGTTTTTTTTTATATTATAGCCTACCAAAGTGACTCCTCCCCGCCTGATGGTAAGCAGTCAGTGGAATCCAGAAGTGGCGGCTACTATACCAGAAGCCATCGTCTTAAACTGCTGGTATGGTGGCCTCCACTATGGCGGCTGGGAAT
Organism: Parascotia fuliginaria; assembly: GCA_963082885.1. Lineage (NCBI taxonomy): Eukaryota > Metazoa > Arthropoda > Insecta > Lepidoptera > Erebidae > Parascotia > Parascotia fuliginaria. The sequence goes on from OY720190.1 coordinate 16,523,722, forward strand.
GAGGTTAGGGGAAGGGAATGAGGGAGGTAAGGAAAGAGGAAGGGGGGGAAATTGGGCCTCCGGCGCTTTCACTCACCGAACGAAACGCAGTAGTACAGATACTTCTATGCGTGGGTAGTACTTCCCCGGACGATCCGACCCATTCATGCTGAAATCAGCGTGGATCTACTACCGTGAAAATGTTTATGGGAATCGAACCTCCACTGTTCCAATTGGTTTCTAATAATGTTGGGTTAGGTTAGGTGGGTCAGGGCACGCCACGGTGGTGGCGGTAAGTCCCGTCCTCAAGGAGTGGCTGGAGAGGAAGCACGGCGTCCTCACGTTCCGGCTGACACAGGTACTTACCGGTCACGGGTGCTTCGGCACGTACCTGTGTCTCATAGGCCGGGAGCAGACGTCCGTCTGCCACCATTGCGGGGTCTGCCCGCGCGACACGGCGCTCCACACGCTCGTGGAGTGTCCAGCGTGGGCGGACCAGCGCCGCGACCTAGTTGCGGCGCTCGCGACGGCCCAACTCTCGCTGCCGGTTGTGGTTCTGTCCATGGTCCGCAGTGAGAGGGCTTGGGAGGGAGTCGCCTCCTTTTGCGAGCAGGTAATGCTCGCCAAGGAGGCGGCCGAGCGGGAGAGGGAGCTGACCACCTTGCTCCCCGCCCGTCGCGCCCGCCCCGGGCTTCGCCGTGGGGCGCTCCGGGATCTCCAGCCACCGTAGGAGGATGCCTGCGGGCGGCGATTGGGCAATCGCCGCTCGAACAGCACAGGCCCGAGAAGGCGGCGTATGTGTTTCACGAACGCCTCTCGATGGAGGAAGGGAGGCTAGGCCCCCCAAATCAGACGAGGCCGTGACCCGTCGGGGTCGCGGATGAATGCGCGAGCGTCTCCCGTGACCCCGACACACTCTGGCCGTCTGGAGGAACACCGTGGGTTTTAGTCGGTATGCCGGCCGCTGTCTCATTGTGGCCGGAGAGTCCGACATAACCCCCGCCTCGCTCAGGCGGGTGCGTACGCGTAATGCGTTTCCCACGAAAAAAAAAAAAAAGGTGGGTAAAACATTTTCGTGAAGCTAAAGTTGGTAGGTATGAGATAACCAAACAAATCAAGTTTAGGAGTGTACTTGTATGTAGGAGAACATAGCGCAGGTGTTGAGTCAATAAGTACGCGATCGGCTCATTTGTGTTTACGGTACACTTGTTATGTGTATGTTACTGTGCAAGTACAGTTTGTACATATTTGGATTTACCTATAAATTGCTGCTAAATAAACACAACTAATTTAGTCAATGTTGCTATTATTCGTAGTCTTTCGACCTGTCTGTATGTTTATTTTCTTTCAAGGTTGATATTCAAAGAATGAACATCGGATAAGAATGACTTCTCACAGAATGTAGTAAAATAAACACTAGTCTGGTCCCTAGAGTCACATACATTTGAAGAAAACAATCTTGTGTACGTTTCATTTACGAGAACATAAGCAATACATATATAGCTAAGATATACATAGCTTCATGTGTATATTATTATAATGTATCAACGATCGTAATTTATAGCCGTATCCAATCGACAGCAGTTCCAGTAAGTTATGAATGTTCCAGTTTCGTTTATTGTACTGTAACATACTCGTAATATATTGGATGCTAATAATTGTGATATTGTTTCCTTGTGCGGTTGCGGTTAGTTCGCGCTGATTGAGTTTGTTGTAGCCTCGCCGCTAACGAGAGATTATCGCGAGATTACGGCTGATTACACACTGTACGTACTTCTCTCACCTTTACTTAACTAACATTGTATTGTACGCGTGTTTGGTTGGATCCGTTCGTTTGTGTAAATGTAATCAAGACTTAATCTAACAGTAAACTGTTTCATTACTTTTCATAGTTACATGTTTAGATTAGAAAGGAGATTGCTGAAGCAGTGTGCCTGAAGTACGTCTACATTGTTTTAGACAGGAGTTATAACAACACTACTCAAGTAGTATAGTGTAGGTACTTATTGATGAGAAGTGGTTTGAGCGTTCTAAGCGGCAGATATAATGTATTGCGCTGCATGCTTTCGTGTTATACAACTGTGCTAAACATATAAGTGTTCGATACGTTGTTATAGAAACTTATAGATACGGTTGCGTTCTTTAAGCATCATTTTTACAATTGCCATAGCAGACAACGAAGCAGAAGAAGAAAAAAAGAGAACCGATCTACGATTTTATCTCTGTCACTCACTGAATTATTCTCTAATAAGGTAAATACTTCCTCAATCAATTTATTTATTTTAAAGCCATTTAGTACGTGTTGTTTGTATAAATATATAAATGGTAGCATTTATATATTTATACAAATACAATCCATCGGTAGATAAACTCGTCTTTTTGCATGGCATACATACGTAACTTCACGCCTGTCTCCCATTAATGGGGTAAGCAGAGACTATAGATCGTCCTTTGCTACGATACAAACATACCTCTCTTCAACATTCATTAATCTTTTCATACACACACGTCGGTTATGGGTGCTTGTAATTGTGCCCTTTGTCAACACATCTCCTGTTTGGTCTGCGTATGTCCGTCTAGGGCGACCCTACCAACACTCCCAGGTATTTTCGCTCCATAAATTCGTTATCCTACTTCCATCCCTGGCATAAGGTGCGTGTACATTGAGCTCATCCACAAACAGTGAGTGGACAAACGTTCGGATGATAACCGGCAGTTCGTTAGACACCTCGTTAGCTATCTGTTACGTCATACTGTACACTAGACATTCTGTTAGACTTTGAATAAACATACGGCTGGAACACCACGTATACAAACATGCATAGCTATTAGTAACATAAAAAATATTAACTATTTTTTTTCATTGCCGACTGTAGGCTGTGGCAGACTTGAAACAGCCCACGTGATGTGTGTAAAGTGTAACTGTTGCTCATGGATGACTCAGAGTCCCTAGCGTTGCTCCGGCAATGTCAGCGACTGTGCGAAGCCGCTGCCCACCGTGAAGGGAGTGGGATAGTTGAAAGGATCGAGGAAGGTGAGGAAAAAGGAAAGTGAAGAAATTGGGCACATGAAGTTAAATAATTATATCAGACGATTGGTGACCAGGTTAATTGGCTGACTATATTGTAATTTTGATGTTCATAAGCATCAAACTTTATGATCAAAATAAAATAAACGCTTTGAGTTTGAGTGTTCTCGAAATCAAACTCTCAATTGAATGACACATAAGAACGTCATAACAAAAAAATTACATACTGCTAGTAAGCAAATTGGCTGATATTTTATTGACTTATAGAAACTTGTTATTGAACATTGATCCGGGTAGAGTCATGAGAAGAAACTCAAGCTACTCTTCTCAAACGCTACATTACTTAATACAGTATTTTGTGGCGTATAATTTAAAATGGCATCCAAACTATTTGGTGATGTGCTCGTTGTCACTGACAACATTTCAATGTGATTTAATACAACGGAATTAGTACATAAGTACATACATTTGTAATATTTAGAATAAAACGTTATAGATTTGGGCTTGTAAGTGCTTTGGAGAAATTCTGTTAGCTTATAAGTATGTACTAAATAAATAAATAAATAAAATAAATAAATAAGTTATTGGTAATAGTTAGAATAGGTACACAGTTGGACATAAACCTTTGCTAACTTATTGATTGTGAACAATTTACATTAGAAGTTTAAGATATAAACAGACGACTACAGTAGTTACATGTGATTATACCTTATAGGGTAACTACTAATACGACTAGGATAATACTGACTTTTATAGAATCTATGCACTATTATAATAAAGCAGAAGAGTTTATTTGTTAGCTTGTTTGAACGCGCTAATCTCTGAAATACGCGTCAGATTTCAAAAAAAAAATATGCGTATATGTAACATCACGCTACTGGCGACGGGAGCAGAGTAGTAAGCAAAGACGCGGGTGACACCGCGCGACAGAAAACTAATATAAGTAATTAACGATATTTTCTTGTAATCCATATTTACCTACGCTATTGAGTGAAAGATGATACTATCTAACGTTATTTACGGATCGGGTTATACTATCTAAGCTTACAGTACAGAAATATAATATTATATGTTCTGAAATAGTAAATCGGCTTATTGTGAAAAAGGAACGAGCTATTTGGTTTGCAAAGGAAACTGAACGAATGTGATATAGAGGGTATAGACGGGAGATTATCGTGTACATGCCGCACGAGTACGTCCGTAATCGTAGTGCGGTCAATGTGCCTCCAACATACAATATGTAGGAAAATATATATTGCTCAGGATCGCTAAATCACTCCGCTTTGCTCCGGACTGACCCAGTTCAGACGGGATTGAGCCAATTGAGCGGCCATTATTGCTGGCTATATACTCGTGCGAGTATGTACTTGTACTTACTACGTACACTGAACTGTCTCCGGGTTAAACATCTTCTCTAATATTGTAAGCTAATTTATCATAGTCGTCATTAGGTAACATGTAACCCACATAATAAGAGGGAAGTCACGTGTCTCTAGTATGCAATAAATCCACATTAATTTCGTCTGTTCCCCGCGGTACAGTAAATCAAAAGTTAGTGTTCGTGTATTAATCATGGTTTCATTACTTCGCGAGTAGTGTTGCTAATAAAAAGCTGGAGACGTGTGTGAGTGTCTTATTAGTGCCTACAAATGTTAGTCTTGTAAATATTGCTTTACGTAGTTTGTTTCTTGAATTATTTGTGAGACTGTTTCATCTACATACTAACTATTTGCTAATATTAAAGCTAAATAACTAATGTTTAAATTAGTGCTCGTAACAAATATTACAGCGTCACGCCTTTTATCCTAAGAGGCTATGCGTATGTTTTACACGTTAGGTTCTATGTAACAGAGGGTGAGCCTATTGCCGGTTAGCACAATTCAGAAAATCCCAATATTTTTTTGCTTCAGAGGAGGTTTCAATTCTTATACCTGTGCGTGGTAGTCCGTACACAGTACCACTAACGATTGGCAGTGGTATTGTGTACGGACCGAGACAATCTTACTTGTATATCGAGTAAAAATTTTAGCATGGCATAATGGTGCAGAAAACCGTCTTTTAACGGTCGATTTCGTGGGTCGTATGTTCAAGACTTTACCCAAAGTGTATCAACAGACTGTGTACTGTCTAAAAGTACGTTGAAAATTATTCAGAAATACGTAAATGTGGTGAATTGCTGCACCTGGCTACAACTGTTACAAGCTTGGCTCGAAGCCAACATTCCTGACTTGATTGATTTACTATACTGGACATCGTCTGCCCCAGATCTACTCCTTACACATTATGGTTCTTTGTAAACGATATGGCCTTTTTATAGAAGGTATGCCCAACGATATTTCAGTGTGTACATTCATAGATTTAAGGTCTTAAAGATAAAGTCAAATCAAGTCACATTTGAAATAGAAAACCTATTATTATTTACTGCCGGGACTTCAATAAATTTATTTATATTTGTATATAAATAAATTTATTGAAGAATTATTGTAATAATAAGTTTTATTAAGATTGCTTCATAAAATGGTACATGCATTTACATGGGAATGGGAATTTACAAAGGGATAGGTAGTGAAGCAAATGAAATGTAGAACGTTAAACAAAGTACTTATAACTGTGATTCCTAGTTAATACTATCATTTGTTAGTTGTTAGTACTGCCGGCGTCGCGGTGCTTTAACGGTCTATCAACCTAAGCGGGTTACAGTTATAGCAGCCTGACTATACACCCTAATCCTGTAACATCTCCTCATAATCCTATATTGTTATCGTAATGGCGAATAACCCTCTTGAACAAAGAACTAAGCAACTACGTGTGTAGGTGGCCCAAGTTAATTATTTTACTACATCTTTTATGCACGCAGAAAATTAAAAATGTTAATGTTAACCTCTTCAAGTTGTAGCATAGTCGTGTAGTGAAGGGCGGCGTGGAGCGCGGGGGAGCGGGGGAGGTGATAATTGTAAGCAAATTCAAAGTGTTCAGCCAGTAAACTGTTTGCAAGCGACGCTATTATACAGCGCAGCGCTCGCACTCGACGCGCGCACAGCTCGCGCCAATGGGAATACACTTCAAAGGAAAGCCTTTTCTTTGTGCAAGAATTCTCGAGCCGGCGGAATACAGACGCAGTAAGAAGCAAAACTAATAGTTGATTCTCTGTGTGTTGTATTACGTCGGGTCGTCACCGTTGTCTTGCTTGTTCAACTCAAGCCTCCAATTAGAGTTAGCCTCTAATTACGTAACTCTTCAAAGTCGTGGGTCCTCGCTTGTTATCTCTGCTCTCAAGACGTCACTCCTGTTTGTGAATTAGATATTGCGCCGGTGATCTGGGATGACAGCCACACATAATACAAATCAGCCTGACGTCAAACGAACGGCTGCACTATGTGATGTGGGTGCTGCGTATTTTACGTCAGGGCTATTGATGATGTAAATGAAACCTAATATAATGTATAAAGTGGTCAATGCGAGCTATAAATCAACGTCAGTTTATAAATAAATGTGCGCACCTGGTACGTGTGGTGTACGTGTGCATGATTGGCTCGCGTGGCGTACTAGTGGTTCACGCGGCGTCGCTCTTCGCTCTGCTCTCGCTTAATTAAAAAGAAACAAACGTACCTTTCACCGGACGCTCTTTTGTATCGTTTACTTTCAGCCCCTCGTCGCCGTCGCACTCCCTCCCCCTCCCCCGCGCCGCTGCCCGTCGACGCCCGCAGCCCTCTCTATTTCTTTATTTACCACTTTATTACCGTGATCTGAGACTTTTATTGCCTCGTGATTTTGTTATTATTTGCTAATTTATACATTTTAATTGGTTAAGTGTTGAGCATAGATTCGCTCGTTAGTGTCTTTGAGTATTTGTTCTGTGTATCGCTAGTTGTTGGAAAACATTTGCTTTACATAATATAACACGGAGTGTGCTTAGCGTGCGACGCTTTAGGGAGCTTCTATTCTCGCTAAAGCTAACGTAATATACGTTCCATACATATGGAGGTCTATTGTGTCTGGTACTAAGTCGCTGCGGTTTGTGGTGAACATTATAACTAATAGAGAAGCACTCGTCGTTATATTGTCATAACACTCTACGGGCAGGGCAGAAACACTGCTTATACCTGTGGGACATATTTCAAAACATTTCGCAATCGAATGGTTTGTTAGTAGTAACTTTTGTAAGTAATTTAACAATCAATTTTGTGTAAGCAAGAAGATTGTTACTGGCAATATTGAGATAAGTTAAGTTAAGTTCTCTGTCATTGATCATCTCCAGCCGCAAGTCACCGACGACGACGCAGCGATTTCGCAGGAGATTATAACTCGCCAGTGTATCTCACTAATAGCTAAACTTGGAACTTTTCCGCTCGACCGGTTTACATCGATTTTGATAATTGTACAACTTTGTTGTGATATTAAGGGTAATTAATGTTGTCGCTACAACACTGTGACGCGCTACCAATCTTCTGTTTAGTTATAATTCGCAGTAATTGTCTCTTGTTATTGTTTAATATTCCCTCTCCGTTGCGCGGCGGGCCAGCGAAGCGAGTGTCGCTTTATTTAAGTGCCCGTGGAGTGCTGCGGGTGTCGTCTTCCCTAAATTATGTCATGTGCGTTGCAGGCTTGACGCGTGTGCTTTGTTTGTGTTTCGTCCATTACTAAGGCCTCGACAAGTATGACGTCGAATCACATAGTTTGTGGAAGTATCTCACCTGCTTCTTTTTTCATGCATGCTTGTTTCAACAGATTAAGTAAGAAAGAAAAATAATGTTGAGAGATCTTATCTTAAACTCGTTTATTGTTGTGCGACATCTGACATCATCTGTTCAATCTTTTATTTATTTTTATTGTGAGCCAATATCTATACAAGAGTCTGTAAGGTTCGTATAACGTAGATATTGGTTATGAGTTCAGTTGTGTCCCAGTACGAGTGACGCGTCTCATCGCCGAGATTAAAATCTCTTGAAGCGCGACATGTAGTGCTATTACGTATGGTGTGTGTCTGCTACTAGATACAGAATAGACTTGGGAATAGTATTGAAGGCTTTATACATATGTATGTAGGAGCTTGTCGATAGAGTCGTGCTAGTAAATGTATTGTAATATATTCCGCGATGAGAGCGCGCTGCGGGACGGCGGAGGCGGCGGCGTTGCGGGGGTGGGGGAGGAGCGGTGCTTGGGTAAATATGATTGCGACAAAAATGTTAAAATCTCAATGTAGTGGTTGCAATGGCCGAAGGAAAATGTAGACTCAATCCCATACGATTGTGTATTTTGAAAATGTGCAGCAAATGGAATAGAGAATTATTTCCAACAACGAAACGTGTCCAGTTGTGAGAGCAGACGAAACTTTATACGAACGTGCAATCTGTATGTGTAACAGATTTGTGCACGTGTTTATATACAATATTAACAAAACTTTCGTAAAATGAGCTATGGCCAATGACTTAATGTTATATATTAGACAGAAGTCGCAATTAGAAAGATCGGAGGTAAATTTGCTGACTGAACAATTTTCTCCTCACTAAAGTTAAGGCTAGCCTAATACAAAATATACTGTTTCTCATTTCTCAGATGTAACCTACACACCGACACACTTGATTGGTTTCTCGATAATTACATTTAAATCATATTAAATGTTCGTACGAGATCACATGTCTATTTATTGCATCCTGCTATGAAGCTCAGGCTTTGTAATCGTCGGTGCCCGCGATTACGTGCTCTGATTATGCTCTTTTTTTCCCTTCAGCTGTATACTGCTTTATATACGTAACGTAGGTTCAATATTTCATTCATTCAACTTACGATTATTCAACAATCTGGTACTTATATGATGCACGGTTCTGTCATTTTTCATTCATTCTACTCTGAGGGTCTAGACAAGTGACATAGATTTCTATCCTATTCATAGAATAGATTACAACGTGTAGCTTATGTCAATCCCATACATTTTTTACATAGTCTGATTCATTTATTATTCTTTGATTTATGTGATGGTTACGAATCGACTATAAACATTAACGAGTTCATAATGAGCTATGTTATCAGATTACAACACTTGACATTTGACAAACGAGTTCGCTTCGACAATTATTTGACTATCTTATTTAAGGAAGATGATGACTATCTTCATAACAACAATTAAACTACATGTTCATAACTCAAAAATTACTTAACACAAGTATGTATGAAATGTAATTGTACCAGTTCTACAATTTATAGTTAATCGTTTGAAAGCAAGGGATAGTTCGAACCGGCCCCCTACCACCGCGACCGTGACAGTGGAAGTCACCTTTTATGATAAAACACTATTATTATTTAAAGCATTTTTAGGTTGAGACCGCAAGTTAAAGTAGAAAGCATAACGATTTGGCAGAAGGGTTTAGTAAATGAAAGTAACAAAATAATTATTATATAATTAAATTTATAAACATACGGGAATTTACGCGATCATGCATTAGGTATTTAGGCTTGTGTCAAGCAAAATAAGGTATGTAATTACCTAATGCATGATCGCGTAAATTCCCGTATGTATATAAATTATATCATGCAACGCGAAAGTTTAAAAGTAAATATAATTAGTATAGTTAAACTTAAAGGATTTCTATTTAAAAATTTTGGTAGCGTATATAGTATATATTTGGTATAATAATATAATAATTTTCTACCACATTCACACAGCGCCATCTAGTCCCAAATTAAGCAATTATATTTGCTTGTGTTATGGGTACTAAACAACTGATATACTACTTAAATACATTTTTTATTTGTAAATATACATATTATAGGTAAATTACACCGAGACATAGGACAAACAATCATGCTCATCACACAAAGGTTTGTCCTGGATGGGAATTGAACCCACGACCTCCGGCTTAGCAGTCAGGGTCACTAACCACTAGGCCAACAGGCCAGTCAAAAAATGTGTTGTATTTTTCATAATTTAATATTATTTTATCGAATGTATCGTTTGTAGTTGCAGAACTGGTGTTTGTGTTTCCCGTCACATGAACTGTTACCGTACATATTGGTGCTCTCGAGGGTATGTTTACTATTCAGGCACTCTTTGTATGCAGGCGGGGCAGCTGCACCAACTCGATGTGCCAAACACAGCGCCTTAAATATTCACGCACTGAAGGAACCGAATAAGCAGTTACCGTTCCAGTATATTGTATGAAACACTTCGACAACTTTATCCACGTACCGCAAATGATTGCTATCACAAATATTCGAATAGGAGTTTAAGTGCAGTATTTGACCTTTTTGGAAAATAGCCTGTTTATTGAGGAGATAAAAAATGTTATACAAAGACGGGATACAAAACTTATAAATAAATTATTAAATTAATACTAAAAAGCCTAAACTGTTTAACCAAACGGTAGCTCAACTTATACTACGGATGAGCGTATCGCGGACTTTCTCGGATCTACTGGCATATAAATTAATTACCACTAAACAATTAACTACATTGTATTGTTGTGAACAAAAACAAATGAAGAACATACAAGTATTAGATAACTTAATAAATGATTAATCAACTAAAATTAAGTTATTTAGTTTGTAAGCACATGTATTGACAGCCGTTGTAAATTGTAGCTATTATTTTCTGAGTAAAGCGGTTGTAAGTGACGACATGTTGAGTACGATCGAAGGTGATGAATATGAAAGGTGCCGACAAATGAAGAGCACGTATGTAGGTACGTACTCGCACCTCACTAATTGTTGTGGTTGGTGAACACACTAGGTCGCTACGTGCGGACGACGCGGCCACGTTTTATGTTACTCATTATTATTTTCGTTCAGTATATCTATATATACCTACGTACCTATACCCCTTAAATAGACTCCAAAACTTCAGTAAGTAAATTTATTTTCCACCTGTCCCTGAAAGTTTCCTGACTAATTAATTTTCCTCTAATATTTGATTCAAACTTATGATTTAATTTTATTAATTTCCCTTCCGAAACTTTGCAGTGAGATAACTGACTGACAAATAACAGGGGGACGTTGACGCGACGGACAAGTGATGCGGCCGGAGGACATTTAATTACCGCTCTGTTAATTATTATACCCACATTTGAGTACTACTGAAAAGAGGTGTCATACGGTCAAGAGTTTGATACCCGCTCAGTGCAAATAATTGTGCGCATGAACATGATTTATATTTGCATTGGTCTGGGTGTTTATATGTATAATATGTACGCATTCAATAAAAAAAGTATTTAAGTATGTATATCTGCATTTTAGACGCCATAACACAAGCTATAATATATGCTTACTTTGGGTCTAGATGGCGTTGTGTGTAGTTGTTCTAATATTATTATTATTAAATAATTGTAAGTATCACACATACATACACATACACATACACAAAAAAACTTTTCCTATTATTAGTCATATAGTAGGTACAACGTTACAATATGTATGATATCAAATGCGTAACATGCGAGCGAGTACCTAGAGTTTATTTCGTCTCATTTGGGATTCAACAATATATAAACGCAAAAAATGTTATATCAAAATTGTGAGTAAAAGAAAATAAGCGATTATTTACAGAGAGAGTGAGGTAGTGGTACGATCGGGGGAAACATTACCAATTTATGTGTTCAATGTCGCCGCTAACGAAGGCAATTATCCTGCACCCTGCGACACATAGGCAGCAGGTACTACCTACTTATAGGCAGCAGGTACTCATAAAAATAGTACTTAATCACTAGTTAATAGTTACTACTGCTTCAGTTTAGTGTTCAAACACGTCGTCTACATTTAAATAAGTCAGATTTAGACATGGCTGGAATTTTCTGTAATATTAATTGTTGTTTGTCAGTAGGAGTTGAAAATACGTGCGAGTACTTATCTAAGCAATCATTGGTTATTGGTATTGCTAATATAGAGCCTGGTTATGTAAGTAATGAATCTAAGGAAGTGAACTTTGGCCTAATTAGTTAGTAGTTAAATATCGAGCAGCCGCTGAGCTCTATCCAGGCATTAGAGATGCAAATCCGCGCAATTCCCAGTCGGCGCTGCGCGGCGGCCTTTCTCATTAGGGCTCAGTCGCGAGCACTCCTCGATGAATAAAGAACGAGGAGATGTGCCGACTATTGTGTTTGTGCAGGCGACGTGTGACGTGTCAACTCTGTTTCTAAGCGAGTAAATAATGTTTAGCGACTGTTATCTCGTTGACATTGTTTACACGACGCGACGGTGCCAGCGCGCGGCGGCACAATGCGCCTATGTACTAATGTATGTCATGTATGTCTACCTACATATCTCACCAGGGTTTGTTTAGATTTCGAGTATTTTTCTTATCGCTCAAGACACGGAGTACGAGAGGTTTACTATATTTACAGCTTAAAAAGAATTATTGCGAAAATACAAATGATAGTTTATCTTTGTACCGAGCACACAAACATCATAGTATAGCTACACGTGCTTTGTTAATTAGGTATTTTTCGGAAAGATCGATGACAGAATTCTAATTTTACATGTTCATTTTATTGATTATAAATTAATAACTGTAGTAAGTACAGATAGTTAAATTTTAATATCTCATTATGTGCGCACGGCGTGGATAATATTGGTATGAGTTAGAACAATTAGGTAATTACATGCACGGCCACGTTGGACAACAACGACCGTCGAAGCTTAATGATAATGTTCGTGTTGACGCAAAAATCTCGCCAACTGCTGCCCGCGCCCGGGGAGGACTCATTATATTTGCCAAACTCCGCCATGACAACGCAGCACTGAGTGGCGCGAAGCGGCGGTGGGGGAGAGCCGCTACATTATAAATAGCTCGTAACTATTTGACGTTAGTGCGAACGTTACGGAAAAACAGGCTATCTGTGATACAGCATAATGTACGCTTGCTGAACTTAATTTACAATAATTAAATGAGTATCCCGCTCAATAAAATTACGTCGAATTAACTACGTAGGGGCGGCGCGAAAATTATCTCGGATCGGATGTTCGCGAGGGACCGAACACAATCGACTGCACACATACACAGAGCGCTGATTAAGACAACGAGAGACTATAATGGGGGTGTGTACCGTGTTGTGTGGAGCCATGGCGTCACGTCGCGTGACGAGGGTAGTGTCGCCGCCGTGACACTGTGACGGCACTATTACTGCGCCTCAGCCCCAGGACCGCTCTTCACTTACCACTGCATTAGTTCACTTTGTATTCGTGGCACAGAAATCAAATTCTTATATCTCAAATACTGTCACCTATATAACGAACTGATTTGAACTGTACTTCTGCATACTGTGTAATTAGTAATTACACTACTAACATATACATACATATTTATGTTTATCATTTTATTGTGTATTTTATAAAACATATTTTTCTTCCTTTGTTTGGTCATCTTATTTATTTATTTAGTGAGTTTTTACCGTAGAATTTTGTCATAACCTATAGTTGGTATTGACAGCGTTTGATATCGGTACAATATAGAGCCTTCAGCGTATGTCACATTCATTCGTATTACAACATACTAAACTATTTTTTATCAAAGTTGCGCTATATTATTTACTTACTAATCTGCCTGAACGAGAAAAGCTCATAATATACCCGAGTAGTAAATTATCGACTCTCTTTGAACTCTTGTATAAAAAAAGAACCGTTTTCTTGGTACTAATTAGATCAAATTAACGTTTCGTAAAGATTTAGTGCCGATATGTCACGGTCTCACGCCGTCGGTCGTAAGGCGCCGGCGTCGTGCGATATCGTAGGCTTTTTGGCGGCGCGCGTCAAGTCTGACTAAATAAATAAATTAGCATTTTAATTGGATGCTATAGAGCAGAATGGAGGTTGTTTATGTCTGAACGGAAACTCCTCGACGCGACGCACCGGGTGCCTTGTTTAAGAGTTAATTTACGAAGATGCTGAGAGACGTCCGGCGTCGGTTTACACCTACCCGCCTATGAGACACAGCGAAGTATACAAGCCTCATTCATGAGTGCCTGCATGGCGATGCTTCCTAAATTAAGTTAATTACATTGCGGCCTAATGATATTACATGTTTTATTAAAGTTGAGAACTAATACAAAGTTGTGGAGGGGCGGAGGCGCCGCGATAGTTATCAATGTTATTAAATATCAAACGAATGTTCCACGCGATAGTAACTGAGCCTCATGTAACGGAAACTTGTCCTAATTTAGTTTTATAGGGGTAGCGTAGGACCGAATCCATACTTGCTATTCTCAGTGGCGTTTGTACTTTAGTTTTGAGAATTACACGTGTTACTTATCAAATGTACTACGTATTAACTCGTAGTTCTTTTGGAAATTCTGGTTTATACGAAGTGAGTCTATAAACTATTAATTACACTGTTTATGTGTATTAAGTGTGCGAAGTAAGTGATGATTGTGGTTTTGTTAATTGCTCATTTTGCATGTCACATTGAATTAAACCTTACAAAATATTGTAATAACGTGGCTGATTCTGCTAATGGCACCTTGTTGCAGTTGTAGGTAGCTACTTATAATTTACATTTATAAGTGTCACTTAGGAGTTTTATGTAAGAAATATATTCGTCGTATAGAAATATAGTCGGATGATTGGTAATTACTTTGTATGGTTTTTTGGTTGCGTTGAGTGTTAAAATTGTAACTTATACAAAAAATATATATTTATCTGACAATTGAAAAGAATGGACTGAAGGAAGAAGGCTCTACCTCGTCAGCGAACTGGCTGTAGTTTATTTGTTTGGCTTACTTCATGTAATTTTGACGTTCATACAAATAATACTCTATAATCCAAATGAAATAAATGCATTGAGTTTGAGTTTAAAAGTGTTAATTTATAGTTCAGGTATTAAAGTGCTCGTGAGAATATACAACTAATGTTCATGTAAGACGTCTTAGTGAACGTTATGAGAGTATCGGATACAAATTATGCTGGCAACATAACTATTATTTATTTCAAGATTAGTTAGTAACAATTATTTTGAGTCTGGCTTCCTGTCCAGCTGTCAACACACCTTCTGTGTGTCTGTTCCTTCCAGGATACCGTCTTGAAGATATCTTCGCGACGACGATAGCATGCATAATGAAGCAACTGTTATCAGACCCCCACAGGTCAATTACTGGCCAACATCGATATTCTATGGTTATAACAATAGTCAGTAATAGTAATAGTAGTAATAATACCAGCTCGTTATTATGGTATTGCAGAGTGGAGGCCTCTCCTAGAGAAGGCTTAAGCATTGATTACCACTATTAATAATCAAGGTGCATTGGATTTTTTTTTTTGTATATTCATAGGGCTTTGACGAGTGGCATAAACGCTAATATAATAGAACAGGTTAATCAATGTATGGGATTAACATAAGCTAACGGCAACATTGTCGTTGGCTTATGTCAATCCCATACATTTCAGAATCTATTGCATTCTATTAGCATTTCTGTCACTTATCTAGAGCCTCAGGTTGTATAATGAGAATGTTGTTTGTTTGTCTGCAAGTCTTTCTATTATTTTAAAGGCAAAGTGAGACAGCGCATGTTATCCTAAATTTAAAATGAACAAATTTTTAAACCCACAATTTTTGTTTAACTTTTATAGTTAGTGGGTGTCTTAACCGCTAGGTAATCACAAATTTATAATTATTATAAGTGTTGTTAAATAATATAACAATCGACGTATTCGTGTAATGCTTACTGTGTACATATATAGATACATGGAGAAGTCACGATGTAATTTACAACCACAAATTCACAATCAGACCACTAAACTTAATAATCTATCGGTAGTAAACAATACTATACATTGATTTTTAATATAGTCACAGTTTTCAATTGCAATTGCTAAATTTAAACGAATCTCTTTCAGTGTTTGTGTCAGTGAGCTAGGCTATATCAATGTATCGTGTGTATTTTAGCAGAGGCTAGTAGAAGCAATATCGGTAGACTGCATCGGCAGCTCGATACGGTAGAGCGTGAGAGACGACTTGCGAACCGTGCGGTACCGCGCGGTTGGCGGGCTGTTTTTATTGAATTTGTTGGTAGAACTCCGCTAGCGTTGAAAATACACGCCACTATCTATTTTAGCCTTGCACATTAACTCATAATAATCTTTCATTAAGCTAGAAAGCATTAGTCCATCACTTCTGTCCTAAGATCTCTTATACTGAGTACTTATATTTTTAGACTTAGGTTTAGCAACATTCAATGTCCAGTTCTGTTTACACAGCACTGGACATTGATAACATTAAAATTAACTCTAACATTATGATAACTAAGAAACACTAATAACCACACAATAACATCTACCAATGTCCGAGAAAAATAAAATTACACATAGTTATTAGATTGGATTTAGCCCACAACATAGTACTTGGTGTGTATATATCAATAGCGTGCAAGTAGAAAGCTAAACATTTAGAGAACTATTTTAAATAACACATAGCATGTTTGGCTATTTCTGTGCAACAATCTTGCCATTTTGCTAGTTAATCTTGATTCGAGATTAGAAACTAAAACAAGTACCACCATACAGATATTGGGCTCATAATATTAGTTTATATATTTTCCTGATGCTGGTTAGTCCCATCAGCTCGCTAGCTATTAACAATATTCGCAAACAGGACCAAAACTAGTTAGTCAAGAGCGAACTATCGTCAGCTAACGTATTTATGAGCGGCGATATCGTCCAACTTGTACGTTGGCGTCGACTGAGTTTGTAGTGGCCGTGCTCAATCAACGGCAGGTTTAGTATCATGATGCGGTAGTGCAATCAAACATTAAAGACGTCACTGAGCGTCTCTGTACAAATGAATGGCTCATTGCAGATGTATGGCTCGCTGCGTTTGATAGTTAAATTCATCGCGTATTCATGTCTGGCCGGGTGGAGGGTACTTTCGGGCAGTTAACGAGATTTAGTGCAGCCTCGAGAGGCGACCGTAAGGCGCTGTACCGTGTATTTATGATTACCGCATGATGCACTTTTAGCGCTCACTGTACCAGCATGTTTACCTGAACTAGCATCAAGTCGTTACCTCATCTCGAAGCATATGCTATTGTAGGTCACGGTAAACTGGACACTTTATTTTATCTGATTGCGGTGCACGGTAAGACGGTACTGCTTTTAATCGTTTTTCTTTTTCGTCTGTGATTATACTTATTATTCATAAAGGCATAGGTACATAATTATGTGTCAAATAGTAATTAAACACAAACAGCTGACCGTACTGTTAAGTTGGTAGCTACAGTATTTGGATCGTAAAGTGAAATAACACCTAATAACATAACTTTAATATTTTCAAATTCATCAAACCAGCAAATTAAGAGCTTTATCAAAACACTGAATATTTCCAGTTGGTGGTCTGTACAAAATTGCATATTTATTTGCGTAGAGAAATAGCGCTAATATTGACAGCGAGCGGTCGTTAGCGCTCGTCGGTCGGTCGAAGTAGCTCCGCGGCGTGTACTTGTCAATTCTGGTTAATTTGGCCCTCGCTGATTGTATAATTGCGTCAGGCGAGATTCAGTCTTCGCAATTGGATCGGAACAATTTGGGTGGTTTAGCACCTCGCCCCCTCCCTCCACCCGCCACCTCACCTCCGCACCGTCGCACCATCCTATGTGATTCGATTTAGTCGCGGACGTTTGGCTTTTTGCACCGATTAATGGATTTTATTTTTTTAATTTAAATCCGCGTGTTTTCCCTGCTGATTTGAATTGCAAAGTAGACAATTAAGATTTTTTTGAAATATACATGTACAATCTACATAATTATAATATTTATACTGTCGGCGAATGTACCTGTAAGTTTTAAAGCACAATAAGTCGACGTCAGCGGGTGGTTTGTAGCGCGGCGCTTGTGCAATAATAGTGGGTAAACTAAGAAAGTTACAAATATGTACGTCGTGTATTGTAGTTGTGTGATGTGCAGTAAGTTGCAACTGTTACGCTTATCGCCATACGATGTTGTTAGACTTAGTCAAAAGTTTCAGTTGGCGTATAAACGAACATGACACAGTACAGCCTACTTTTAAACAAAACATTGAATAAAGGGATGTTAAGGGAAGGCCAGTTCACAAAATTTACTATATAACGGGATTGTAACGCTAACCCCCAGTTTCTGAAAGGCTGATCAACGAAAAATTAACTAATCGACTGTTAAATCTCATGTGAAGTACCATTTAGGTTGGTAAAAACATGAATAATTAGTTAAATTTGATCTAGTTACTAACTAATTAGATCAAATTAAACTAATTATTCATGCTTTAGATACTTCACATGAGATTTAACAGTTGATTTGTTAATTTTTCGTTGATATGCCTTTCAGAAACTGGGGGTAAGTTTGTTAAATCTAACGCTCAATAAGGTTGATATTCGGTTAGGTTTAATTATATATTACTTCAGCAAGTTGACGAAAGCGAAATTGTTACTATATTACGTACATTGTACTTGATTTTTGATTTACTAAAAAAAAAAGCGTGTGTACTCATGTACGCACGTAAGAAGTTATACTTCTTTAGCGTAACAATCCAAATATAATCTATAAATGCACTTAAAACAGTATATTAAAACCACTTTTACCACTAATATTCAAAATAAATATTTTTACTGATAAATGATCAATAAAAAATATCTATCACCGTCATAAGTATAATTGAATTGATATAAACGCCAATATATTTTTGATTTATTTACACTGATTATTTGTACTGATACGACACACAAAGGTTCGCAACTAACTTCAGGGTGTAAAAGGTTTGCAACTAACTTTAGGGTGTTGCTTTTTACTGTCGGTGTGCGCGCGCATCGTAAAAATTCACTCTCATCATTTTTCCCAATCGCGCCAAATCAAATCAAATCAATTATTTATTCACAAGAATGTAGTGACAAAAAGTGGTGGTAGAAATTAACATAATAGGTACTTATTACATTCTGCCATAACAATGGCTTGTGAATCTTAAACTTATTAATTACTAATATTAAATCCAATAACTTTAGATAAACCAATAGTTTTGTTTTTTTAATAAGTCAGAATATATTTTATATGTTAGGATGTCAATTTTTATAGTCAAGTTATAATATTATTTAAAAGTATCTGATTAAAAAGTGGAACAATATAAAATAGTCAATTTTAATATTAATTATTATCATTTTCTTTGTATGTCATAAAATCATTTAATGTATAAAAACATTTATCTGCAAGCCACATTGTCAATCTTTTCTTGAACAGCAATAGCGGTAATTCTTTGAACCTATTTGGTATTTTATTATACACTTCTATAGCCTTAATATATGCATTTTTCTCCACTATATCTAAACGACATCTCGGACGGTGGAGTTTAAACTTGTTTCTATCATTTCTTGCTAGCTTATTTGAATATAAACTAAAGTATTGTGGATGCAGTTTTACAAAAATACTTAGTTCCTTAATATACATGCAGACCAGCGTAAGAATGGGAAATTTAGAAAACTGTGGCTTACAACTATCTGTAGCCCTAGCTCCAGTGATAGCTCTAACGCATTTTTTTTGTATCCTAAATGCTTTTTCGATATCAACCGATCCTCCCCACAACAAGAGACCATATGAGAGCACTGAAGACACGTACCCATGGTATGCACTGAGTGCTGCTTCTGTAGACACGGTTTGTCGCAATCTTTTAATTGCGAATACAAACCGATCTAATTTATTGCAAACATATTCTATATGAGCTTTCCAGTTACAATTTCTATCAAGTATTATGCCCAGAAACTTTGCTGTAACTACTTCCTCTATTTTATTATTATTATAATTTACTTTTAAGTCTAAACGTTGTCTATTGTAGCTTTGAAATTGTATTATTTGAGTTTTATTTATATTGATTCTTAAATTATTATTTTTACAAAATATATATTGTAATATATTATTACAAAAGAAGTATAACTTCAAAAAAATATCTTTTTTGCAAAAAAATCATATCCTTCACTGTCGTTGAAAATTTCGAGATTGAGAACATTAGTTATTATGGTGATAGTCGCCGATATTCATGAATCCTCATTAACATACGTTTGTTGTTCGTTGATGAGTCTCCTCCCCTGTGCCTCCCTGCGCTGGGTGATGTTACGTAAAGGGTTTATAATCTGTCGCTGAGACACAAATTAGCGCAGGATTCAAGTGTGACGCATTAGGTGCGTGTGACTCTCAGGTTGCGGCTCTGCGCAGACTTAGCATCACTGTGTTGACTTTGTTGAACTAACTGTAGTGTTAGAGACATCTTTATGTTATCCGAGTATCTTTTCATATAAATTCATTTCGGACTTACCATAGATTAAACTATGTGATATTTCCATATGAAACGACGTCATAATGCCGCATCACTTATGGTTTGGTATAGCTTTAATTTAAGTGAAGAAAAGTAAACACTTCAGCCAAGTGTAGCAACAGATCGTGTTGTGTCGTGTTGTGAAATGTCAGCAATACATTTTTCAAAATAGTACCATAGACTTTTATAGCAAGACTGTTACAAGGTATGAATTACAGATGTTGGCTTGAAGCCAATGTTCCCAGCTATAAGAGTTAAAAATTATTTAAATATATTCATTATATTATATTTGTATATTTGCGATTGTTTTATTATTGTTATTTTTATTCGAACTTGTGTTGATTTTCTAAGAATTTTTGTGACTTTTTTTCTGTGTAAAATAAATGTATTTTATTCTTTTTTATAGAGAGCCTACGGACTAATACTAAAAACTAACATACAATGTACATTTACAAATTGCCAATTATCCCACATATGTTTAAGAGAGAAAAGTGGTATCGATTTTAACCACAAGATAGAGAAAAAAATATTAACAATTATGTAAAATTAAAAATGTACACAAATATAACAATAGTAGAAAAATAGAATATGATTTACATTAAGAATAAGATGGAAGATGGGTAGGCCTTTGGTATGGGACGCAACCTGCGTCGATACCCTTGCGCCATCTCACCTTCCGGGCTCTGCGGGCTGTGCTGGTGCTGCCGCTGCAGCTGCGGAAAGCCTCAAGCGGCGCAAATATAGTAACCTAATAGGGTGTTACTTGTTTGAGCCGTTTGGGTTTGAAACGCTTGGACCATGGGGTCCGAGAGCACGAGCTGTTTACCAGGAAATTGCCAAGCGCCTTGTCGAGGCTTCACGTGACCAGAGGGCTGGCTTATTCTTTGGCCAAAGAATCAGCATTGCCATTCAGCGTGGCAATGCTGCCAGTCTTCTGGGCACGTTGCCAGATGACAGCGATGCGGAGGAGTACTTCGACGCGATTTAATCCTTGTTTTAGTTTTTATTCTTTGTTACTTTTAAACTTGTACATAATTAAATGAATATATATAGTGTTAATTTAATTACTCTATATGAATAAACAGAATATTTATATAATGGAAAAAAAAAAAAGAATAAGAATAATTTATTAATCAAATTTACGGTCGACTCACGGTAGCTACACTAGTGCAGTACACGCCCTATGTTGAGATCCCGAGGAAGTCTACTGAAACATTGTGCCCTTAATAAACTACCCAACCACTTGAAAACATGTAATATATTAATGTTTAAACGCAATCTGTTTGACTTACTGATCAATAAATGTTATTATTCTATAAAAGAATACCTAAATGATAATGCAAATTAATAAATTGTAATAAACTTTTAATCATTGTATCTGTAAGTTTATATATGCATTTGACATTTTAATAATTAAGAAATGCCTTGTAATAATTTTGTTTGACATTTAGTAATTATAATTGACATTTTAATAATTCTATCTGACATGTATTAATACTTGTATTTGACATTCTAATAATTCAATTTGATGTATTTTAAAAGTAATTAGAATGAAATTTAATAATCTAATTAGACATTTAATTTAATAAATAATTAAATAATAAATATTTGTACACCAAAAATGGTAGAACATATGGCCATAAATAACTTAACACCATTTTTTTTGTATACTATGTTCTTAGAAATAAATTATTCTTTCTTTCTTTCTTAAGCTATTAACATGTTCTGCTTATAATTTAAAAAAAATTGTACCAGAGTTCATGCATCAGACTGAGTATATTAAATAGAGGCATTCTAATGGAGTCAGCAGAACTGTAGCCATAAGAAGCCGGCGAGCCTCCTTCGTTGAAATTAATGTAATCCTTAATTTTAGTAAAAGGTCCCTAAACAAATAAGCGTTCATTGGTGCGGAATTAGTACACGCATAACTTCGCGGTTCTGAATACCTGGCGCGTGCAAATATTTGTTCCCGACCGCGCCGGTATTTAGTAACCCTTTGTACTGAGTTGCGTCACCTAAGCCGTACTGAGCGCCAAGCACGCCAATCTCACTCTTGTTTACTTCTAGATAGAGGCGAGAATGTCATGCAGTCGCAATCGTGTGATGAACTGACGTTAATTAATGTAACCAAGTAGGAGTATCTAATAAAAGCAAAGGCACGTGTGCCGCCACTATGCTCTACGCCGCTACGTCGTAGCACCTACGTAGAGCCGCTACGAAGGATGGCGGGTCTGTTATTACTATAAAGTCAGTGTACGTCTAAGTTTTTATAACATTATATATCAGTGTAATTGTTGCTTGAAGGAAGGTTATTGTATTAAGTAGGTAAATGTATTATAATTTTAGCTGAAAACGTCCACAAAAGCCTTTAACACTATATATTTAGCGCAGTCGTCAACGACAACCTCTATTATGCAACCCAACAATTGTTTGGTTTAATTATATTAAGACTACATAGGAAAAATTTGTAAAACGGATATGTGAATAAATAAAATATTTGAAGCATTGTTCTGAGTCCCGCTCCGTATCATGTCATTGTATGTGTTAATTACTACAAATAAAGTATAAATAAAACTCGTTTAGAAACTTGGTGTATGAGGTGGTTAAAGGAAGACTCTTGTATGTATTAAGGTTATCTGACAGACAAACATAATATAATAATAATAATAATAATATTCTACCACATTCACACAGCGCCATCTAGCCCCAAATTAAGCAATTGTATTTGCTTGTGTTATGGGTACTAAACAACTGATATACTACTTATATACATTTTTTTGTAAATACATACATATTATAGATAAATTACACCCAGACACAGAACAAATAATCATGCTCATCACACAAAGGTTTGTCCTGGGTGGGAATCGAACCCACGACCTCCGGCTTAGCAGTCAGGGTCACTAACCACTAGACCAACAGGACAGTCAAACATATTGTCTATATTATTATTATATTAAGGAAAGAGAGTTTGTTTGTATGTTTAAACGCGCTAATCTCTGGTACTACAAGTCGGATTTAAATAATTCTTTTTGCTTGTGATAGCTCAGTTCTTGAAGAAGGTTATAGACTATGTAACATGACGCTACTGGTGAAGGGAGCAGAGCAGTAACTACAGATGCGGGCGGCGGAAAACTAGTAACAATATATACTGTTTGCTGAGAAAACATCACTATCTTTCTTATGTCCTCGGGCTGGTGTCATTCGATCGACTGAGTGGACTGTAGTGTCCTTCGGTAAGTTCAAATATTGCGAGCCCTCATTGTATAAGGGTGCGGTGTTACTGCTGCCGTCATTAACTATTGCTATGGAGAACAAATTTGGTTATGTTATATGAAGACAAAACATCGAATTTGAGCTGAAAAATGTGTTTAACTTTCACTTAGGAATGCTCTCTGTGCTGCAGGAGACTGTACAAACATGTTGCATACATTTACCGGATTCAAAGTATACTTCCTGTGTAGGAATCACGTTACTACTTGTATACTAGTCGTACTGCCACTGTGCCACCCATTAGCAGTCGTTATATTATTACTAGCATTCCACGCCGCGGTTTCACCTGCGTCTTTGCTTACTGCTATGCTCCTGTCGCCAGTAGCGTGATGTTGCATAGCCTATAACCTTCCCCGAGAACTAGGCTATCATACACAAAAAGAATTCTAGAGATTAGCGCGTTCAAACAAACAAACAAAAATATTTTTTCGCTCTAAATAATATGTAGTATAGATGTGTCTCTCATGATCGAGCAAGCGTTTTCTATATTAAAAAGAAAAGCCGTACTTTTACAAGGTATATAAGCTCGAGCGGCTGCAGAATTTGGCGATCCGCTTCATTTTCGGTCTAAGGAAATATGATCACGTCTCCCAATTCCGTGAGACATTGAAGTGGTTACCGATCCGTTGTATACCATAAATAGCTATGTTATCGTTTAGGTTAAGTCTTTCTCTGTTATTTTCTTCTTACTTATTTGTACACTTCATTATTCTCTCACTAATATTACTTCCTCTACCACTCTAAGGTTTGCTGTTAGAGAACTCAGCTCTGAGTTAAGCTTGCCTTTGTACATGATTTCTATATATGTATCTTCGCTCCTATGTATATTTCTGTGTGTGCAATAAAAAAAAAAAAATAAAAAAAAATAAAAAGGTATACAGTCATATGTCAAACAGACATTATTTATAATTTTAAATGTAAAACACTTATTACAGACACACTACACTTAGAGTATAATAATATGGATGTAGTAAGCTTACTGTTTGTGTACACTTACAATTTAGGGAATCTAATTAAAGTAGGATGTAGAGTTGGGTGTTAGTTGGGCCGGTTTAATAATACTATGTGTCAAACCGTTGTCTGCTATCCTTTGTACGTGGGCAAACTTGCTAGATTGTGACTCGCGTATACATTTTAAGTTAGGCAACGCGCTAGTGATTCTCTTGGTGTTACAAGTGTCTATAGGCTGCGGTAACTGTTTATTGTTTATAGCGTTTGTCACCTTAATCGTTTAAAAAAAAATACTAGGATAGGTAAACTATTGACATGAGTACAATGAGACCCTCGTCGCTCGTGGCGCTCACTGATAAGGAAACGATCAGAGCTCTAAGCAACAAAGAGCGCCGCTGGCCCATGGATGGGTGACTTCATATTGGTGTTTGATCGGAATGTCTCCGTGCTTCTGGGGCTATGGAGTTATGAAGCAGAAGAGTTAGTTAGTTTGTTTGAGCACGCTCATCTGTAAAAGTAACCAAAGAGACGGGTGAAACCGCGCCGCGGGCAGCTAGCAAAATTAGGTCAAATATTTAGAGGTCAGTAATATTTGTGGAATGTTTGTGCCAGTATAAAATGTTCGTTAGTTTACACAATTTCATGTTGTCTGTGTATTCACTACAGAATGTTTGGCACGAATCTCAACAACGTCCTATTTAGTTTGTAGTATATGTTTTTGTTGAGTGCATAATACTACAACGTACAATGTGTTAACTGTCTTCGTGTTACTTCAATAATAAATAAATAATAATATCTAATATCCCAACAACTACACACAACGCCATCTAGAATCGAAGTAAGCATTTATAATTATAGCTTGGGTTTTAAAATGCGAATAATAGTTGTTTTGTAAATACATTCATGTTGTTGACATTAACATGTCCATGTTCGTGGTGTGTTCATATGTGACATGTCCATTGCTAGAACAAGACATCGCATCGGCTCGACCATGTCTATCATACATACATACAGACGTCACCTGTTAAATAACTTAACTCTCACTCAATTAACATCAACATTTACAGGTACTTTTATAATATATTTGATATTTAGGTATAGGTATGTTTATGTACAACCTTCCCAGTACTTCGAAAGGACGCACTGTGCGACGTTGCATCTATTAGATTTCATTTGTTGAACTTTGGTGTGGAACGGATTGAAGTACATCTCAGTCTATAAAATGTACTCTGTAAAAGTACAATTACAAATACCTCACTACTATCAACTGCATAGTTATGTACCAAGTTGTACTAAACAGCCCCGTGACACGTATAAACTGTACATACTCGTACAATACGTCGTCGGTCCTACGTATCGATAGGGCCTCTGTTATCAACGGGCCGTCGTAAACCTGCGTTTTACAACCACTCACGCGCTCGTACGGCGCCGACATGCTATTTATATGTTGTAAGACCCGACCACTGCAATAAATTAATTACATTTCTATAATCAGTAATTTCAAATGCGAAAAAATAAGGTTGAAATTGAAAGCGCGTAGTGATTAGTGGCTAATATCTATTGTATATGAGAAGAGACCATTAGGTAGCACGCAGTATGAACTACAATGAACTAAAATAAATGACAACAGAAAATGGTTAAAATAAGAGATAGGGAACAATATGGATTCTCATGGGTGATATCTTGATCGAATTGAAAGATAGTGTTACGTTCCAATCTTTTGCGTGGCGTTGTTTATTCATTACTCCTGAGAGAAGCGTAATTGGTGTAAGAATAGCATGTGCAATTGAACAGCGATTTATTTTATTTATTTATTTATTCAAGCTTTTTACACACATAACATGCATAAAGGCGGACTTAATGCCAAAAGCATTAATCTACCAGTCAACGTATCGGGTGATGCAGAGTTGAAACGCAGTAGGTGCATGACAGTTTATTATTGAAAACTAACATATGCTAAATTCAGTAATTATTTTACTAAATAGATTTAAATATATTATATAACTTATTACAAAAATAACAATAAACATACACAAAATATCATAATAATTATACATATACATATATATAAATGTACATACATATACATATAGATATATACCATTAGACATAATTATTTGGCTGATTCTGCCAATTTATTCATGAAAAGAGTTTGAACCTTTGCCTTAAACGAGTTCTGGTTAGCGGCCATCCTGATTTCGAGAGGGAGGGCATTCCAGAGTAGAATAGATTCTATAGGAAAAGAGGAGTGGATGAAATCAGAGCTATTAGAAGGACATGCTAGAAGTAAATTGTTAGAAGATCGATATATTTTAGTGTAGTTAAGTCCTTTGAAACAGTAACAGTAATTAAATCCCGCGGCGATTGATATGTGTGCAAAGAACCCTTTCATGGACACTACTGTAGACATAATAGATGTTTTATTGTCATTACGGCCATATACGTTTACTGTCCCGAAAAGTGTTATATACACATAGCTTTATACCTAAAATGTCAGTTACGTATCGTTTCCAGATAAAATTCTAGTTGAATACTTGAAACAAATCTTTAAGACTTGTTCCCTCGTAGCGTTAGTTTACAACAAATAATAATCAATATGCAACTCGAGCCGAGGTTTGTATTAGTGACGTATATTTGTTATAACAAATGACAAATACATATCTGTCGCACGTAGGCACCCCTACATCATACATTCACTTCGATGCAATAGTTTGGAATGGTTTGAAACAAACATTATTTTCTTAGAACATTGCGCTGGTACCATTAGTTACGATATTGTTTCTTTTATTTAAATACGAATAGTTTTGATAACAGATAAACAAAAACAACACATAGGTACAAAAAGTCTCGCTGTAACTTATAAACGATTTATTTACATAGACAAATTCTTGATGTTGATCATAATAAAATGAATAAGATCATTGTTGTGTGCATATAATATTAACTCGTAAAATGTTTTTAAGGAAACCTCATACACATACATATTGCACGTAATTTCTCTGTTTTCATCATAAGGTGCCCCACATTTAACATAAGTGTAGCTTGCCGTGTGTCGGTCACGTCGAGCGGTGCGGCGCAGAGCAGTGTGGCCCTTTCCTCGCTCGTTTATAGTTCATAAACATTTGACGAGTCTCCGCCGCCGGTGTGGTACGATCCCTCGCCGATAACGAACCTCTAATGAAACACTCACAACGTCGTCACACAGACACACCGAAACACCTAATCGACGCACACGTTTCACAACAATAACACACAGGTAGACATACGCGTGCGGTATATATGCAGAATAAAATAAAGCAAGATGACACTGCAGATGTGTTTTAGACAGACTTTTTATAATCAGTCTTTATAAAAAATTCATACGGTAGGAAGATCCACGCTGGTTTCAGCATGAATGGGCCGTATCGACGGGAGCTTAAGCGTTTGGTATGGTGGCCACCTCGTCAAGATGCTTGCCATCAAGCAGGGTGGATTCACTTAGGTAGGAACATATAACGGGTGGCGCAAAAGTAAAGACCCTATTTGGTTCAGCTATAACATTTTTTCTAAATTAGAAAACTAGATTTAGATTTTTTAAAATGTATATTTGTGCCATTAAATTTCGTACCATTAGGATTTAAAGATGATGTCTTTTAAATGGTGACCTCCAGAGTTGATACACATTTGAGCCCTATTTATGACATTTTGCATAACTTGCCGTAACACTTCCTGCGTTTCCATTTCCATCTCTCAGGGCATGTCAATAAGCAGAATACTCGGTTCTGGGGCACTGATAATCCGCGCATTATTCAAGAAACACCTCTACACCCACTAAAAGTTACTGTATGGTGTGGCATCTGTGTTGAAAGAGTGATCGGACCCTATTTTTTCGAAGACGCTGGAGGCAATGCGATTACTGTCACTGGAGAACGCTACAGAACCATGTTACGTGAGTTTTTGATACCCAGTTTGGACGAATTGGGGCTGGAGCACATCTGGTTTCAACAAGACGGCTCTACGGCACACACAGCGCGCGACACTATGGACTTAGTGAGGGACGCTTTTCCAGGCCGAGTTATCTCTCGTTTTGGCGATTTGCCTTGGCCTGCAAGATCACCCGATCTGACCAGTCCAGACTTCTTTCTTTGGGGTTTTTTGAAATCTCGGGTGTATGTGAACAAGCCACAGACTCTCGCAGCTCTAAAAGAAAACATTCGTCAAGAAATAACGAACATATCGCAGGAAGTGTTACGGCAAGTTATGCAAAATGTCATAAATAGGGCTCAAATGTGTATCAACTCTGGAGGTCACCATTTAAAAGACATCATCTTTAAATCCTAATGGTACGAAATTTAATGGCACAAATATACATTTAAAAAAATCTAAATCTAGTTTTCTAATTTAGAAAAAATGTTATAGCTGAACCAAATAGGGTCTTTACTTTTGCGCCACCCGTTATAAAGAAAAATTTGGTGTTTTGTTTACGAGCATATATGTGGTTCCTTCTAATTTAGATTTCGCGTCTATTACGCGGGGCGTAAGATAACATCTTACTAAGCCAAGTAACATTGAGGATATGCATGTACGTACGATGACACGTGTTTTTAATCTGATACCATAGCATTAAATTGACTTTTTTTTATACATTGTAGTACATTACATTCACAAGCATATTAAAGTTCAATAATAGTAAAACTTTTTACTACAAGTTATTCTTGTGGGTGTCAATGTGTTATCCTAGCTAGGCTACGAAATACACATAATGGTGAGCTATGGCTTCCTACTTGATATATAACGTAATATTATGTATTTAGTCGCGTCCATTCTATATATATTGTTTTAAATAAAGCGTCAGAGTTTGTTCGTTTGTTTGAACGCGATAATCTCTGAAACTACCAGTTATATTTAAAAAATATTTTTACGCATGATAGCCCAGTTTTCGAGCAAGATTATAGGCTATGTAACATCACGCTACTGGCGACGGGAGCAGAGTAGTAAGCAAAGACGCGGGTGAAACCGCGCCGTGGAAAGTTAATTCAGTATAAACTGTAATAACAATGAATAAATATGTTCAACAGTACGTTTATGTGAGCTTTGCTTGACGACACAGTACCTTAGTTATAATCACAGTGTTACGCAAGCGCTAGGTCTCTTGGCTACATTTTAAGTGAGCTCGAGTGCACTTTATGGCGAGTAAACAGAGGAGTAGTCGCGATAACTTAGCTTTAAGTGCGCTCATACGTCTCACTCTCAAGCGGTCGGTCCAGCCACATCCTCTATATTGTTAGAGACGTAAACGACGCTGTAATAAACTTTATTTTACGGCATCTATACATAGTATAAGTGGCAGTTGCTTTAAAGCATCTGTCTGTATGAAATTGCTAATTTAGAGAATTAATAATCGATTTGAATGCGGTTTTAAGAGTTATATTGTGCATTAACCTATCCTCTATAAGAGCCGAGCAGCAACGATAATAGTGAATCAATTTCCCTCCTTTCCTCTTTCCTTTCCATTCCCAGCCGCCATAGTGAAGGACACTATATTACAGCAGGTATTTGAGACGATGGCTTCTGGTATTGTGGCCACCACATTTGGATTCCACTGACTGCTTACAATCAGGCAGAGTGGAGTCACTTTGGTTGGCAATTTCCCCTCTTTCCTTTTTCCTCACCTCTCTCAATTCCTTCATCTACCCCACTCCCTTCATAGTAGCCAGCAGCATTGCAGAGTCCCTGGCATTGCAGGAGTAATGTAAGAGACTCTGAGTCGTCCGTGAGCGACAGTTACCACTTGCCATTACATAGGCTGTTTGCTCGTCTGTCAATAAAAAAAATAGAACCAAGCCGGTATAGCAAATGATAGCAATGCGAGGCGAGGGCGGGTCAGGGTTGGGTCGCTAGTTTTTTTTTTTTTTTTTTTTAACATGCACACATCGCCATTTAGCCCCAAATTAAGCAATTATATTTGCTTGTGTTATGGGTACTAAACAACTGATATACTACTTATATACTTTTTTTTTTTTTTGTAGATACATACATATATACTTGTCAGTGCTACATAGAGCTATACTAGGCTATTAGATAGGTACTTGTTTTAATCTATGGTGTAGGCTCGCCACACGTACCAATGTACCAAACTTGTTGAATATGTATGAAGTGGCTCCATTTGTATAAATTAATTCACAAGCTCCCCCTGAATGGCACATGTTTCTATCTAAAGCTGTTGTGAACTGTGCGTGAGTTTACAATTTTGTTACAAGTTATCAAACATATTAAGCATATATGTATCTGTAAGGAGTTAGATATCCATTTTAATTATGATGTAATCTTGCTTCTTAGAGCAATTAAATTTTGTTGATTGTAAGTACGTCGCTTTGTGGCTCTACCATAAGTTAACGTTCGTTTTTCTCATCGGAGACAACATAGGTACTCAATATATTTTTAAATGACCAGCTCTCACCTTGTATTTATTATGTGGAGGTATTACACCATATACCTCCAGCCAAAGGGAGGATCCTCCGACCAGGCTAGGTGACCGTGCCTGGCGGGCTACTGCCCGACAGTTGGTAGTCGAAAACTTGTATATAGTTAGTTGGTGTGAGAATGTTAATATCGGGATCCAAGCCCCCATACATCTTGTATGGGAGAGGTCTAAATTTGTTGACAGCGCTATCTTTGATTTCTATGCTGTAAACTCGTAGTCGTCGTCTTCAATTGGATTTTCTCTGTGTGTCATCATTGGCCAGATAGTTTACGCCACAATTATGAGGCTAAATTTTGTCTAACACTTAACTGCTGTGCAGTCAAATATTTGACACGGTATCACTGGAGTGATTTCTCCACACCATTAAATTAGATAGGTAGATAAACAATAGGTATCTATTGAATGGAATATTGATTGAAATGAATGATATACTAGTATGCTTAGTGTGGCAGACATAACTTTAGTTTGTTACGATTTTAGTACATTAGACTTGTAATCCTGTAATTTTAAACAAAACGAAATTAGTATCTAATATTCGTAAACATAAGTCAAAAAAAAAAGTCAATATAATGTCAATATACTCGTAAAAAAGCAGATAACACAAAATGACGACAAACTCGTGGTCATACCAAATTGTTACAGCAGTATGGCAGTTAGTAGTTTTATAAAATAGCCATAATACAAAGCACATACGTAAGTTGTGACTTAAATTCAAGTTAAGGTATTCCGTCCCGTCGTACGTCAGGTGCGAATAACGACACAACTTTTGTTATCTCGTGAACCATCATAAACCACCGCGTATATCTCACTACCTCGTCACTTACAACACAAGATATTGAGCATTACTTCTTCACTAGGCATCACTTTATGACAAACTTCTTATTTATGAAGTGAGTAAGTAACAAGCAGTGTAGAACTAAGTCACAATTCAAAGCGCCGCGCCGTCGCAAACTCTGCGCGAGTTCAGTAGTTGACCCCGACTCGCATAAATTCTTTTAATAGCTTCCTCTCGCGGGTGCTTCTCGGTTAATAGTTGCACAAGTACTCACTTTATCATTCAAAACGCAATGTGTCACATTTAATAGTAAGAGTCGTTTATTATTGTTGTTAAATGAACGATCAAAACACAAAACATATTAAATAACTAGTAGCGTCCCGCTGCTTCGCCCGCGCGTAAAATAAGTTTTGTTGTATCCGTCAGAAACCGGACCGCTTTTCAGGATAAAAGTAGCCTATGGTCGTCTCTGGCACCGAATTTATCTACACACCAATTTTCATCGAAATCGATTCAGCTGTTTAGGCGCTGAGAGTAACAAACATGCACACGCGCACACACACAAACTTTCGCATTTATATGATTAGTAGGATGCCATAGAGACTAATAGAGAAATAGTATTCATTGTTCTGAATTTCCTGCTAAATAAATTTCTTGTTATATTCTATTTATACGTTTTTTTGGAGTTATTTCGAAAATATTTCAGTTAGATACCTTCATTTTGTCCCTATTTGCAACTTTACACAAGTCACAGCAAGTATTTAAATAAATTCTTGTAAGCACTGAAGTGGTTTGTGACCACTACATAAGTAGTACGAGTATGTAGGAGCGAGCTCGGAGAATTCAACCCGTACAGAGGCCGGCGCGTGTCGAGGTACCGACCTACAAACTTGGCAGATTAACCCTGCGCCGCGCGGGGCTGCCAAACGGTCTTTATTGCCTTCGTATATTATATACCTACATACCGTGAACCTGCCACTGACTATGCTGTACCAGGGTTGATTCAACACACTCTGTGAAACAGAGATCGGTTGTAATCTTATAAGTTTTGGTACACTTCTCTCAGTTATAAGTTTAATAATAATTACCACACAAAGCGTGATTTTGTACACAAAGCCACAGCACACGTGGAAAACCAAAATTCATATGTACAATTTAATGCTAAACAGTGTTTAATCGATTAATTAGATTGCAACATTACACATTAGGAAACATAATGTCAATTTTAGTAATTGTATTATTTTAAGAGGTAATTTTAGACACCTTAGCTGAGCAGGGTATAAACTTGTAACATGACTTAGGTGTGTATTGTATTTACTAGTGAAGTGTGTATAAAGTGAAGGGACGTCTAATGTCGTAAGCAAATAGGGGTGTACTCGACAAGCTCCGCGACAAATGAGCGGTTAGCGGTCAGCGGCTCCGTCATTACCGACCGTGCGAGTTGATTGCAGACCTCCGCTGTTTACCCTGCCATCCGCGAGTAATGACGGTGATATATTACTCTACGAGCACAACTATGTCGCATACTTGCTTTAACTACCAGCGAACAAACAAGTATAACAACCCGTAATTTTTTACTGTGATAATAGATATCGTAAAATGTAGTTGTGGAGTGAGACGTCAGCGCAGCGCACTGCAGTGACAACCCTTGTGGCGTTTCGATGATAGTGTGAGCACTTGGCGCGCAGCCAACAGGTCTGGTGAGCCGCGTGTCCACGCGGAGGAGCGGTCCACACTCAGTTAGCCTGGTATCGACACTCACCACAAAAACCAAGTGACGAAGGTCGCGCATTGTGTGCGTGCTCCCAGTACTATTTGTTCACAACGCGGAGGCGGGTCGGCATGCAAATCGCCAAAGACGGAACTAGCGCACAAGTAACGCACATTCGCCATATATTATACAAAATTGAGTTCATTTATCTTAGCGGAGCGGCGCGTACCTGTCGCCTGCCGCCCTCCCCTCGTTTATTGCTGATCCTATCTTTTGTTCCAGTCTTTGTCATTCATGATCTGACTATTGTTACTGCTGCCTAATTTCACATTTTATTAAAGAAGTCTTTTGTTAAACTGTCTCTGTTAATTTCACAAAATTATATTGTTTAACCAAGTATCCTGCGTAATGTTTCACATGAAGATTCCATTCTTAGGAGAGGCTTTGTTAAGAAAGTTTAACCTAAAATTAATAATTAGTGATGTTACACATGTTATTTCGTTTACACGTAGTAAGATGTCGGTATACACAGTAACAAGTAAGCAGATCGACTGTAGCTCAGACACCGGCGCCATCGACAGTACCAATTATGTTGAGGTAATGTGAGACATCATTAATATTGTTGGTTGTAGGTGAGGTCTCATAACACACATGTAATCGTCTGCGGTGTGCGGGGAGGGGGCGGGGGCGGGGAGGAGCGATGAATGTGAACACGTGTACGCAATCATAGCCGCACACACAAAGAAGTAAAGAACTTGTGATTACTTCCAAACTTTAGATTGCTTTGGTTTTAATTAAACCCCTTGTTCGTTCGTTATTTGCGCATGTCGGTTACCTCCCGCTCGTTACTCCACGCGAAACGTAACACGTTCTCATACTCGTACCTACTACGTACCTACGTACTGCGCGCTCACACCTCAATCATATTATTCACGGGCAGTTACACTTTTGATGGCTTCTTTAAACTATAATAATTCTTAATAATACGAGCATCATTACCAGCATTAGATCTTCGTTAATATATTAGATAAATGTACAGACAAAGTTATTTTCAAAAGATGTGGTGGCCGGCGTTATCTTTAAAACAAACTAGAAAACAAGTCCCTTTGTTCTTATCCCTGTGTGGGTACTTTACGAATAGTTTTATTAACGGACATAAAGTATTCTCAGATTCGAAACAAGCATTTCAAGTTTTTGTTATTGTGTTTCGTGTGGGAATCAAATTAGACTACTTTATGCACAGCAGTCGCACGTCACCACTGCGCTACCGAGTCAACAAAGTTTAAACAAATTACGACGTGAAGAGCCATAATTTTGTAAACATGAATGACGAAGAAATATTAAAGATAAATTGCTTCACATTAAACTATTAAGTATAGGAATGTAGCAATTGTACCAAATAAATGGGCGTCGCGGTTATAATTCAGTGTCTGTGCTCACACAAACCCGTTCGTACAGACACACTGTTTGTGTGTGCGCGGCCGTTATCTGGGCCGAGCCTCGGAGACTAGCGCCCAATTTAGTATTATGTAAATGGTGAAAGGTACCGTGTAGTTGTTCTAGTAACGTTTAACGACAATTTTGTGGTTACGGAGTGCTCATAATATTTAGCTACTTATATGTGTACACCATCGTATAGGCACGTACGTAGGTAGCAGTCGCTGAATAAATGCTGTACAACTAACGACTAATAGGTTTGTGTTCGAGGTCGACTCAACTTTGTTCACGATGTTTGGCTTTATTCATTTAAGTTAGTTACCAATGGCAACTTGTTTATAAAAGGTTTTATACAAAGTTTGTAACTTCAATGCACACATTACTTTATAACTTACCATTTCGTAAGCGAATTAATATTATTAATAGACTGTCCAAGTTGTGGGACCGATAATCGCTTGAGTGAACGAATCCTAGTGTAAAGACCACGACTCGACAGACGGTAAGACGTCCTCCAGTGAGGTGTACAGACGACCTGAAAAAGGTTGCGGTTAGTACGTAGACTTTAGTAGGTAGACTGGAGAGACATTTGTCTAGCGGTGGACTGCGATAGGCTGAAGGAAATTAAGAATGGCGATAGGCGCGCCTTTTATTACATGAAACCCAACTTACAACAACATTCTTATTGCCTAGTGCAAGTTTGTACGTTAACGCGATCGACACGCTTATGACGTTCGGTGTTCTGATTGGCCCTTTTCAAGCTCTTAACCGTCGAAATGGTCCAGTGGATAAGGTACCGCTTCGTAAATACTAGGTAGTGGGTTCGAATCCAGGCAAGTACCAATGTAATTTTTTGATCTGTACTTTCTAAGTTTATATTGGACATTTCCGACTGACGGTGAAGAGAAACATCGTGAGGAAACCTGGATTTAAAAGTCTGGAATTGCCGATCCGCCTTGAGCAAGCGTGGCGATTAATGCTCATACCTTCATGGGTGCATTGGGACAGTAAACAGGCTAGTATTATTATTATTATTATTTTAAGCTCTTAACTAATAAATAAAAAATTGGTTTAATTCTAACAAATTAATAATAAATTCAACTAAGACAAATATTTTATTATTTAAGACTACTTCTCGTAACAAAGACGGATTGACATATCGCTAAATAGAGATAAGGTTGACAGTGTTAGATCAACAAGGTTCTTGGGTATACATATAGACTCTCTATTAAACTGGAAAGAAGAATTAAATGCAATTGATGTATCAATATCATCCGCCCTAAGAAGTCTACGGGATGAAGTTAGTTTAAATCAGTTAAAATCTGTATATTATGCCCTAGTCGAGTCTAGACTAAGATATAGCATTCAGTTCTGGGGCAATAGCTATATCAGTACAATTATAATAGAGCTTTTGTACTACAGAAAAGAGCCATACGAACAATTGTGCGGATTCCACAATGGCAGTCGTGTAGAGATCATTTTAAGGAACTGTCAATACTGACAGTACCTAGTTTGTATATTATGACTGTCCTTGACATGGCTAAACACATAAATAGTTTCGAAACGTTCGATGAGAGGGTGATCCGAGAAGGTACACGGACATTATTGCTCAAAAACAAATTACAGTCAAAATTAAATGTTGTTAGACATGGAGCAAGGTATCAGTCCGTAAAACTCTTTAATTGCTTGCCAATTGACATAAAACAAATGATCTATAAACCACGTGTATTTAAAAAGTTACGAGCCTACCTCATAATAAATTGTTTTTATTCCATAGATGAATTTACTGCATTAAAAAATAATAAATAATGTTTTCTATATTTAATTTTTTATTTTATTTTATTTGACGGTTAATTTTTTTATTGTTTGATATTTTATTTTCATTTTTGACATTATATTTTTTATTTTTGAAATTGCAATAAATTCTTCAATATGTATAATTTTATTCTATTGTATCTAGTATCTATGCTGATGTGTTCATGAATTTTTGTAATATTGTATTTTAATAATTTGTTTTGGCTTATTAATTCATATATTGTAACCCACTTTATACTTTTAGTTATTTAATTTTGTACATTCATACACATTTTTTATTGTTTTTGAATAAATGAATTGAATCAGTGAGCCAAACGCAGTAAGCGTTTCGTCTTGGCACCCTGTTGGTGTTATACACGTTTGCATATCCTTTCGAGGCTAAAAGGAGCGGTTCTATGTTATTACTACTATTGTATTATTCTAATGTAGATGTGTGTTAATTTACTATATGAAGCTCAGTAATTTAGTTTGTTTTCATTTAGATTCGCGTTACGAGGTACTTGCGAGATAATTACATTTGTGTTATGTACTTGTTTTACTCAGTTGTTTTAGTTAAATGTTAAATTACGTGTGATATTTTCATTACAGTCTGCTCGTACAAAAATAAAATGTTTGTGGGTAGCTTTTGTGCGATGCTTGGTGAGAATATCCGGTCGCATCGCAGCTGGTTTTAAAAAACATTTTACTTGATAATTGGTTTAAACTAGCACAACAAGTAGCTAGTGTTCTGACGTGTGATGTGTATAATATGATTACTTTTACGTTTGTTGTGAGCCAGCTGTACCGGTTTTCTTAGAAAATTTAACTTTATCTTGCTGTCCCATTTCATTTCATTTTGCTCTCATGTGTAAAATGAAATGAAATTGTACCTAATAATTATTTGTTTTTAAGCTTCACATTCGTAAAGTTATAAAGTGTTGATGTATTATTTTCGTTTAGTGTAGATAGCTGTTTACGTAATGTTATGTTATTAGTTTTCTTTTAAGAAGTACTGGTATTGGATAACAGTCGGTTTGATATAGGTATATTATATTTTTGGTATGTTACTTTTGAACTGTTTCAGAATAGTAACAGCTGCGGTCAATAACAAATCAACCGACACATTAGACGTTTATTGTAAAAATTTAATTAAAACTTGTTGTTATAATAATCGCAGCTACGTCTAACTATTATGAATATAAGTACGGTGGTTGTGTTCGTAACTTTGCACATTTTCCCAAAGTGGTTTGGTCCGTGCAATTAGTTGTGTACACGCGCGTTAAACTGGTAAACACAGGAAACAAAAAGCTAATTAACATGTAAATGAGTTGTAACACCGCCGCCGCCGCCTCGTTTACAATAAATAGTGCACTGTTTAGTTCACAGCGTAATAACATGTCCCGCGAAGGTACCACTGCTTCAGGGCGTTATTGACAAGCATCAATACTATTATATAATATTATTATTTTTCTCACAAATAGAATGTTGATAGTTTATGATCATTGTCACTAAATTTATAAATATTCTATTAGTTTGAAAATGAATTTAATAGTGAATAATATATGCGATTTTAACAAAAGTGCATAAATTTGTACAAATTTGAGCAGTATCTATGTTAATACTAGCTGTTGCTCGCAGCTCCGCCCGTGTGTATGTCGGTTATATTGCATTTTCAATACAAACTTTCATCACCAATTTCAACACCTTCAAATCATTTTTTTGCAATAAAATATAGCCTGTGTTGTGCTCCAAGGTCTTTTCTATCCCTATACTAAATTTCATCAAAATTGGTTTAGTAGTTTAGGCGTGAAAGCGTAACAGACAGACAGAGATATTTTCGCATTTATAATATTAGTATGAAAGGAGGGTTCGATGGACGGCGCTCTCACAAACGTGTCAATGTGTCGAGGCGAAGCCAATAATAAATAGATGAGCGCTCAAACCATATTTAATGAGCGGCAGTTCATCACAGCAAAGCCGCACAGAACCATAAAAGTGCGATATGTCAAGTGAATCCTAACGAATGGCGACCACAATATATCAGGGCGAAGCGCCGAGTGTGGCGACACCGCATCGGGCCGGGCTATCCGCTCGCTCATAAGCATCTTGACAATATTATAATAAATTGAGAATTTGTGAGGTTACTGCTGTAATACTTAGGCAGTGTTTGCGCTATTGCTGCGCTGTGTATGTGTAGACGTGTATGTACGTGTATGTAGATGGATTACTGAGTTTATAGCCCATTAGTAATATTCTCTAGTTTATCACTCGACGTCTGCTAGACAAGTATAAGCACAATTTCAGTTTAATTACACATTTACTTGTCTTGCACTGCTTGCTTCTATTTTTTTTTGCTGTATACACTTTTGCAGCCTTTTTCTGTGTTTAACCGTGTAATACATAGTTAGTAAGTAGTTTTTAAGCTTTTTACTAACCACCGAGACTAGTACTTAAAAACAATTGCTATAATTAAATACAATTATAACAAAATTATACAATGTGATGACGCTGGCAAATTTCTAATTCTTACCTGCGCATACATATATCTATGTTTGCTGAGGTAGGAATAGGAAACTGTACACAAACAAGGAGTTTATGGCGCAAACTTTTGGCAGCCGTTTACACAACGAACGCGAAACTGTTCGCTCCCATTTAGCGTTTCTTGCTGAAAAGTTTTATAAACAAACACCGAATTTAGTCATGACTATTAGTACAAGGCTGTGTAGTTTGTCACTGAACTTGCAAACACTGCGACTTGTGGACGCAAATAGAGGCGAGTGCAACTTTGTGAGGGGGCGGGCGGCGACGACAAAACGTTGGATTAGATTCTCAGTGCTGAGTTTAATGGACGGGTCGAGCGCTGCAATGAATAACCTATATACTGTGTGAAATGTGCCCAACAATATCGCGCGACCATATATCTGCGACGCGACACGGACGTGACAACACCGACATACATCACGCACATCAATTGTTATCAGCGGACGGCGCGGCGGTTGTGAGATCGCGCCACAACACACATCACAATATGATGTGTTCACTCTATTCTCGTAGCGTCGTGTAGGTGCGTGCGACTATATACACAAAAACATACGACCCGAATTGATAACCTCCTCCTTTATGAAGTCTGTTAACAAAAGAGCAAAACTCGCAACACGAGAGTACATATAGATTATGATGGCGTAATGTCGTAGACTACAAAATTAAATATTTAAAAACAAGTTTTACATTTACAATTTTAAAATGAAAGAATTGCTAGTCTTTTTTTGAATTAACATAAAAGCACCTTTGCAAGTGCACTTTCAAGGGAAATACAGCTTATTTATTATTATTGAGAAAAATAATGTGAAACCAGCAGTCCTTTATTTGTAGGTAGGTATGTACGTCAATATATTAAACATTTTGTGCTTTGTTAACTGATTATTTATTTTACATTCGAATTTTAATTTACTTTCATTTCATTTAAGTACGTCCGTTTATATGTGTAGGGTAATAAGAATAATAAAATGTCATAAATTTATCAAGTTATATAATGGTCAAAGAACTCTACACACACTGTGGCAATGCTACACCATAGGTTCTTAAAACATATTAAAATACTATAAGACTGCACCGTTGGTCTAGTGACTGCGACGCCGGGTGTCGTGGGTTCGATTCCCGCGGAAGGCAAATATTTGTGTGATGAACATTTGTATTTGTCTTCAGTTTGGGTGTTTTCTATGTATTCTAAGTATGTATTTACAAAAAAAAAAGTATGTATAAGTATTATATTTCAAATATCTAGTACCCATAACACAAGCTCTGCTTAGCTTGGGACTAGATGACGATGTGTGATAGTGTCCACATATTATTTATTTATTTATTTAATCAGTCACAGTACTTTATGCGGTTTTGTTCTTGTCTTCTAATTGGAGCGCTGTGAACTACATGCATTGAATTATATATCTATATCTATATCTATACTTATAATAAATCTCTAGCGAGATAAAATCTGTACATTGAATATATTTAAAAAAATACTATTGGGGGGTAATATTTATTCGATACTGATGCCAAAAATGTAATTTAGAAAATTTTTGTCTGTCTGTCTGTCTGTCTGTCTGTCTGTCTGTCTGTATGTGCAGGCATGAATCAAAAACCACTGAACGGATTTTTATCAAACTCGCTACATTTATAGGTCATACTCCTGGCCAGGTTATAGGCTATCTTTTGTCCGGAAAAAAAACCGGGTATCCCGGATATCCTTAAAAATGTCACAATATTATTTATTAATATGTGTTACACGGTGAATATCTGTAAGTGACTATACACTATACATAGCGGACGGAAACACCTATAGAGTAAAAAAAGAATTTTTAAAATCCGTCCATAAATACTAGAAATTTTTGAAAATGAAAGTGTTATATAAACGATGCGCGTAGCGATCGCGCCGGTGCAGTTCGATGGCGTTTTGCTCTTATGTATCGAAGCTAGCTTTGTGTAACATTTAATGTATGTTTAATTAAAATTGGTTCATAAACAAAAAAGTAAGGTCAATTTAATCTATATTCAGAAAGTTATAAATGCGATTTAGTGAATGCGGTGAAATATTTATTAATTTAGTTTGTAAAACTACTTTTAGATTTTTATAATGATGCGTTTATATGAATTTAAGCACATTTTAAAATAGGTAATGTATAGTTTTCGAGACATAAATATGTCCAATTTAAGTTGAACTCTCATCAATATGGTAGACCATATTAATTAGGGACCATATTACTGATAATAAGTACATCTGGATGTACGTACACATTGAAGGTGAACAAAGGCTGTACTGCAACCCTGACACCATGACGGAATGTTCAAAAAATCTAAGACAAACTAGGTACTTACTCTGTATTCTTTCAACTTTGTTAAACAGATGCATTTGTAAAACAGTTTTAATTATCTCATTATTAAACAATAGGGTAGTTATAATCGTAAAAGACGTGGATCAGCTGTGAATGGTGAACCAGTTAGATGTTTTTAAACAACTTAATGAAATAATTTTCACGTCTCATCGAAATCACTGAAAATGTTGGTACAATGCGCCTACTTTTGTAAACTGTTCATGTTGATTATTTTCTTAAGGATAGATGATATCTACCTTACATACGGGCATTTACTAGAAGATTCAACATAGGAATGATGACGCTTTGTTTGAAACATGTATAACTGAAAATTCATATCGACTCCGTCATTTGAAATCAGCTTTGCTGGTGTATTGTACTATTTCAGTGGTGGCATAAATTATTATAATGAACATATTGGTTAAAGATACTTGAGGACCGAGGAGGTAATTATGCCTTCGAAGCACTGATTTTCGGACAAAACTAACACTTTACGTCGAAATAATGTACATCTCCAGTCAATCCGTCCCATATAAAAAGATCTACTTCCGTGAAATGTTTGCTGGCTATGCAATATACAGAACGATTTATTCAAGTAATATACTATGCAGATAAACCGAGATTAGACAATGGAAATAAATTATGATTCAGGGTAATTGGTCGAAATTTTACTTAGTTGTGTCTCGAGACCATTCATTTATATTTAAAAAATGCTTTGTCCTGTATAACTGACTGATGGATCAATGCACAGCCTAAACCGCTTATCGTAGAGAATTTAAACTTGGAGGGTGTTTCCATTGTATGACGTAGGCATCCGAGAAAGGATTTTCCGAAATTCAACCTCTAAGGGGGTGAAAAAGGGGAGCAAAGTTTGTATGGGACAATGTGATTCCTTGATGCAATCTATTTCAAATTTTGCATATACATTCTTTAATCAAAATTTTTATCAAAATTCATCAAAATTATTTTGGGGATGATTTACTTTGAAGTTGATATTAATACTCCTTAGTGCTTTTGATTAAAAAAATATTTTGACACCTGATACACGGCATGTTTGAAAACTCAATCAGCTTACGTCAAATTATGTTGCTGTAGTTATTGTTGGACAGCATTCTTTTTAAGCACAAACATTGCATCGAATAAGTGAAATGCATCACTCATATGATGCATTACAGTACCCACTTTTGTTTTGCCACGACGAGGTAGAAATGAAGTATCCATTACTTCATTTCAACACTTCATTGCGATCATAAGACCAAACAACCGCTTCAAAAACGGTTTTGAAAGTTTCTTTCACAGTGGAATCTAAAGGGTCTCAAACCAAACGGTTCAGCACTTCATACTTTTGTCGCTCAATTAAAGCCTGGAACTCTTTGCCAGTGCATGTGTTCCCATCTAATTTTGATCCTGGGTCTTTTAAGCGGGGCGTGAAAAAGCATCTTACTAAGCCGCCACAGTGGAGGCCACCATACCAGTAGTTTGGCTTTTGGAATGGTGTCCGCCACTTCTGGATTCTACTTACTGCTTACCATCAGGCAGAGTGGAGTCACTTTGGTAGGCTAATATATATAAAAAAAAAAAAAACCGTTACCTATAATATCATCTGCTATATTTTCATTTGTTGTTTAGCCAGTTTTTAGTCGACGTGTTTGCGAAAAGAAATCGAGGCGGAGACGGATTGAGTTTGTTATATTAGGAACAATCAGGCGCAGCTTAGAGCGAACAGTTTTAATAGACTTGCAAGGTGCGATAGGGACACAGGACGTTGATGCTGATCAGCTGGGTCAAAAGGTGGTACTGCGTATTATTTTACCTGCCTATTTTAGGTGGTGCTGCCTATGGGAGGGGGGGAGGCACGCTATATGATAAGTAACAGTAGTATAATATGATATATATCAACCAACTACACACAACGCCATCTAGACCCAAAGTAACAATATATCATAGTTTGTGTTATGGATTCTAGAAATGCGGATATACATGCTTAAATACTTATCTACAGTGTTTGT
Source organism: Parascotia fuliginaria (assembly GCA_963082885.1). Classification (NCBI taxonomy): domain Eukaryota; kingdom Metazoa; phylum Arthropoda; class Insecta; order Lepidoptera; family Erebidae; genus Parascotia; species Parascotia fuliginaria. Next base: position 16,567,252 of record OY720190.1, read on the forward strand.
TAGGAAGGTACCTACGGCGCGCTTATTAGGTATGTTGCTGCGCAATATAAGTAAATCCACCAAAATTATGCAATGGAACCAGATTGCAAGTGAAAACAAATGTAGATAATCGAGGCAACTATACTGACCGGTTGTTCTCCAGGAGAATCTGTAGATATTCATAGGATCAAATACCCCTTCGAATTCAAGAGAGTGCAGTTTCCTATCCAAGTCTGCTTCGCAATGACGATAAACAAACCTCAAGGTCAAACTCATAAGGTAAGGGCAAAAACTTGAGAGAAAGCTGCTTCTCCCACGGCCCGTTAAATATGGCATGCTCAGAGTAAGCGCACAGAGTAGTCTGGTAATTGTAGCACCCGACGGAAAAACAAAATACCCAAATTGGGTAAGGGCCCGTGGTCCTACCAATTTGTTCTACAGGTAATTTGTTTGGTGGCACTAGGGTATACCACTATGTACCCGTGGTCCTACTGTGCTAATGGTGGATTAATATATAACCTTTAAATCTCAACACTATAGTAAAGAATGTTATGTAATATGTATTCAAACGTTGAAACGTAATAATTTATATGTTTCAACAAAAAATATTATCGTAGTAAAACAATTAAAAAACCTATTAGAATCATTTTCGACTTCTACGCGGACGAAGTCGCGGGCAAAAGCTAGTTTCTAATAAAATACAATAATGTTAATCTGAAGCGGTATGCACGATTAATTGAAGCGCTATGAACTGATGCGATCGAGCAATTACCTAAGAAGATGTACAATCATTTAAATAATTGTAACATAGATAATAATAACAAAGAACATTTAAAAATGTGAAACAATGCAGTGCGGTTTACTCGTTCGCTTTCGTTCTCCTTAAGCCCGCTTTAATAAAAATTCTTTCAGTTGTCGGTGAAAACTAGGCGGATTACGGTACCCGCAACAAGCTTTTACAATTTTGCCTTTACAATGCCGCTGCGCTGTGTCCTGGGACAAATGCTTTGTTATTAATTATAAGTGCGTTCGTAAAAACTTATATATTTCACCCAGAAATGAATTTATTTATTTATTATTTAAATTGCAAATACAGGTTATAATAAAGAATTTAGATATGTTTGAGAAATTGACGAGCAAAAGACATAATTTAAAAATAAGTGTTCCGCCTAACACAACGGCCTATTTCAACAAAAGCATATTTTGTATGGCACCTAGAATTTAACATAAGTCGCTTCTTAAAGAACAACATGTAAATATTGTAAAGAAAAAGTTAAAACGAATTTTGTTGCACAAATGCTATTCATAATATATATCAGTGTTAATGATTTTTTATGTGATGAAATGAAATAATACCTGCATGAATCAAAAACCACTGAACGGATTTTTATCAAACTCGCTACATTTATAGGTCATACTCCTGGCCAGGTTATAGGCTATCTTTTGTCCGGAAAAAAAACCGGGTATCCCGGATATCCTTAAAAATGTCACAATATTATTTATTAATATGTGTTACACGGTGAATATCTGTAAGTGACTATACACTATACATAGCGGACGGAAACACCTATAGAGTAAAAAAAGAATTTTTAAAATCCGTCCATAAATACTAGAAATTTTTGAAAATGAAAGTGTTATATAAACGATGCGCGTAGCGATCGCGCCGGTGCAGTTCGATGGCGTTTTGCTCTTATGTATCGAAGCTAGCTTTGTGTAACATTTAATGTATGTTTAATTAAAATTGGTTCATAAACAAAAAAGTAAGGTCAATTTAATCTATATTCAGAAAGTTATAAATGCGATTTAGTGAATGCGGTGAAATATTTATTAATTTAGTTTGTAAAACTACTTTTAGATTTTTATAATGATGCGTTTATATGAATTTAAGCACATTTTAAAATAGGTAATGTATAGTTTTCGAGACATAAATATGTCCAATTTAAGTTGAACTCTCATCAATATGGTAGACCATATTAATTAGGGACCATATTACTGATAATAAGTACATCTGGATGTACGTACACATTGAAGGTGAACAAAGGCTGTACTGCAACCCTGACACCATGACGGAATGTTCAAAAAATCTAAGACAAACTAGGTACTTACTCTGTATTCTTTCAACTTTGTTAAACAGATGCATTTGTAAAACAGTTTTAATTATCTCATTATTAAACAATAGGGTAGTTATAATCGTAAAAGACGTGGATCAGCTGTGAATGGTGAACCAGTTAGATGTTTTTAAACAACTTAATGAAATAATTTTCACGTCTCATCGAAATCACTGAAAATGTTGGTACAATGCGCCTACTTTTGTAAACTGTTCATGTTGATTATTTTCTTAAGGATAGATGATATCTACCTTACATACGGGCATTTACTAGAAGATTCAACATAGGAATGATGACGCTTTGTTTGAAACATGTATAACTGAAAATTCATATCGACTCCGTCATTTGAAATCAGCTTTGCTGGTGTATTGTACTATTTCAGTGGTGGCATAAATTATTATAATGAACATATTGGTTAAAGATACTTGAGGACCGAGGAGGTAATTATGCCTTCGAAGCACTGATTTTCGGACAAAACTAACACTTTACGTCGAAATAATGTACATCTCCAGTCAATCCGTCCCATATAAAAAGATCTACTTCCGTGAAATGTTTGCTGGCTATGCAATATACAGAACGATTTATTCAAGTAATATACTATGCAGATAAACCGAGATTAGACAATGGAAATAAATTATGATTCAGGGTAATTGGTCGAAATTTTACTTAGTTGTGTCTCGAGACCATTCATTTATATTTAAAAAATGCTTTGTCCTGTATAACTGACTGATGGATCAATGCACAGCCTAAACCGCTTATCGTAGAGAATTTAAACTTGGAGGGTGTTTCCATTGTATGACGTAGGCATCCGAGAAAGGATTTTCCGAAATTCAACCTCTAAGGGGGTGAAAAAGGGGAGCAAAGTTTGTATGGGACAATGTGATTCCTTGATGCAATCTATTTCAAATTTTGCATATACATTCTTTAATCAAAATTTTTATCAAAATTCATCAAAATTATTTTGGGGATGATTTACTTTGAAGTTGATATTAATACTCCTTAGTGCTTTTGATTAAAAAAATATTTTGACACCTGATACACGGCATGTTTGAAAACTCAATCAGCTTACGTCAAATTATGTTGCTGTAGTTATTGTTGGACAGCATTCTTTTTAAGCACAAACATTGCATCGAATAAGTGAAATGCATCACTCATATGATGCATTACAGTACCCACTTTTGTTTTGCCACGACGAGGTAGAAATGAAGTATCCATTACTTCATTTCAACACTTCATTGCGATCATAAGACCAAACAACCGCTTCAAAAACGGTTTTGAAAGTTTCTTTCACAGTGGAATCTAAAGGGTCTCAAACCAAACGGTTCAGCACTTCATACTTTTGTCGCTCAATTAAAGCCTGGAACTCTTTGCCAGTGCATGTGTTCCCATCTAATTTTGATCCTGGGTCTTTTAAGCGGGGCGTGAAAAAGCATCTTACTAAGCCGCCACAGTGGAGGCCACCATACCAGTAGTTTGGCTTTTGGAATGGTGTCCGCCACTTCTGGATTCTACTTACTGCTTACCATCAGGCAGAGTGGAGTCACTTTGGTAGGCTAATATATATAAAAAAAAAAAAAACCGTTACCTATAATATCATCTGCTATATTTTCATTTGTTGTTTAGCCAGTTTTTAGTCGACGTGTTTGCGAAAAGAAATCGAGGCGGAGACGGATTGAGTTTGTTATATTAGGAACAATCAGGCGCAGCTTAGAGCGAACAGTTTTAATAGACTTGCAAGGTGCGATAGGGACACAGGACGTTGATGCTGATCAGCTGGGTCAAAAGGTGGTACTGCGTATTATTTTACCTGCCTATTTTAGGTGGTGCTGCCTATGGGAGGGGGGGAGGCACGCTATATGATAAGTAACAGTAGTATAATATGATATATATCAACCAACTACACACAACGCCATCTAGACCCAAAGTAACAATATATCATAGTTTGTGTTATGGATTCTAGAAATGCGGATATACATGCTTAAATACTTATCTACAGTGTTTGTTAGGAAGGTACCTACGGCGCGCTTATTAGGTATGTTGCTGCGCAATATAAGTAAATCCACCAAAATTATGCAATGGAACCAGATTGCAAGTGAAAACAAATGTAGATAATCGAGGCAACTATACTGACCGGTTGTTCTCCAGGAGAATCTGTAGATATTCATAGGATCAAATACCCCTTCGAATTCAAGAGAGTGCAGTTTCCTATCCAAGTCTGCTTCGCAATGACGATAAACAAACCTCAAGGTCAAACTCATAAGGTAAGGGCAAAAACTTGAGAGAAAGCTGCTTCTCCCACGGCCCGTTAAATATGGCATGCTCAGAGTAAGCGCACAGAGTAGTCTGGTAATTGTAGCACCCGACGGAAAAACAAAATACCCAAATTGGGTAAGGGCCCGTGGTCCTACCAATTTGTTCTACAGGTAATTTGTTTGGTGGCACTAGGGTATACCACTATGTACCCGTGGTCCTACTGTGCTAATGGTGGATTAATATATAACCTTTAAATCTCAACACTATAGTAAAGAATGTTATGTAATATGTATTCAAACGTTGAAACGTAATAATTTATATGTTTCAACAAAAAATATTATCGTAGTAAAACAATTAAAAAACCTATTAGAATCATTTTCGACTTCTACGCGGACGAAGTCGCGGGCAAAAGCTAGTTTCTAATAAAATACAATAATGTTAATCTGAAGCGGTATGCACGATTAATTGAAGCGCTATGAACTGATGCGATCGAGCAATTACCTAAGAAGATGTACAATCATTTAAATAATTGTAACATAGATAATAATAACAAAGAACATTTAAAAATGTGAAACAATGCAGTGCGGTTTACTCGTTCGCTTTCGTTCTCCTTAAGCCCGCTTTAATAAAAATTCTTTCAGTTGTCGGTGAAAACTAGGCGGATTACGGTACCCGCAACAAGCTTTTACAATTTTGCCTTTACAATGCCGCTGCGCTGTGTCCTGGGACAAATGCTTTGTTATTAATTATAAGTGCGTTCGTAAAAACTTATATATTTCACCCAGAAATGAATTTATTTATTTATTATTTAAATTGCAAATACAGGTTATAATAAAGAATTTAGATATGTTTGAGAAATTGACGAGCAAAAGACATAATTTAAAAATAAGTGTTCCGCCTAACACAACGGCCTATTTCAACAAAAGCATATTTTGTATGGCACCTAGAATTTAACATAAGTCGCTTCTTAAAGAACAACATGTAAATATTGTAAAGAAAAAGTTAAAACGAATTTTGTTGCAGTGTTACCTAATTGTATACTTACTACACAACATCTCATATATGTTGTGTAGTAAGTATACAATTAGGTAACACTGCACTTAGCCTTGCGGTATGCAATATTTTATATAAAACTAGAAAACTTAGTACTAGATTTTAATGTGTTAGTTAGGTATTATTTCATTTCATCACATAAAAAATCATTAACACTGATATATATTATGAATAGCATTTGTGCAACAAAATTCGTTTTAACTTTTTCTTTACAATATTTACATGTTGTTCTTCAAGAAGCGACTTAGGTTAAATTCTAGGTGCCATACAAAATATGCTTTTGTTGAAATAGGCCGTTGTGTTAGGCGGAACACTTATTTTTTAATTATGTCTTTTGCTCGTCAATTTCTCAAACATATCTAAATTCTTTTTTACAAATATTACAGTTTCCAAAATACATATATACACATTGTAGAGTAAGAATGTTCAATCTAGTGAAAAAGGGTCGAATAATATAGAATTTATAGATACTTATTGTTTGCACTTAACGTTTAAATTTTAAACAGAGACAAATGTGCAGCACCGACACATTTTCCGTCATCGCATCGACAGAGGAGGGTCTTTATGTTGCAAAATATTAAATTGAATATTAAAACACTGTCTAGCTATCACCATATTTTGGCGGTACGTAGTATTTCTAGTACCTACTTCAAACTAGACTCGCTATTAGCAATTTGCAATAAAAAACGATATCAACTACAAGTGTCTTTTGTAGTGTAGTGCCAGTGTAGTACAAGTATATGATATCCCGACGCATGCAGCAACTTCGCTAACTGTTGTATGTATGACGTAATGTATAAACTGACTTAAACTCTGTGATTCAGCTCCTGTATAATGAGTGCTAAATGGGCTCTAACGTGTGTTGTAGTTACCTCTCAACACGTACCGCCGGTGAGTGAACCCCTTGAGGCAGCTGGCGACATCAAGTGTAAACGAATTTGGCCGTGCAGCGCGGCGGCGCAACTTTAAATACCGAGTACTTAGTGTAACCGCACAGTTTTTGTGTCGGCTAAATTGCTGCGCAAATAAATGGCGACGTTAAGTGGTGCCGCGCTCTGTACCGGGGGAGGGGGGTGCAGGGGTAGGGAGGCTAGAGTAGATGCGATAAGATGGTGAGCTTCACAAAATAAACGTTACAGTGCGGCTCGACGTAGAGCGGTAGCATTAGATTCATGGTAACTAAACATTATCTTATACTATTATAGAAAGCAAAAAAGTTTGTTTGTTTAATTGTTTGAACGCGCTAATCTCTGGAACTACTAGACGGATTTAAAAAAATCTTTTTGCGTGTGATAGCCCAGTTCCCGTGGATGGTTATAGGCTATGTAACATCACACTACTGACGACGGAAGCAGAGCAGTAAGTAATGACTCAAGTGAAACCGCATCGCGGAAAGCTACATAGTTATTTATATTGACCGTATGCACCCTGGTCTAAAAGACGGCACCAACCCAGTTCATCCTGTGGTGGTTCTTAGAGAATAAGGAAATACCAAGGTACAAGTTACCTGTGTGTAACCACAGATCACAATACCTAAATATAACCCTCATCTTAGTTTGCCAATGTTCTGCACTATACGTCTTCTGGCTAACAATTACAATATAAAATTCAATTTCTATTTTGAACGACACTTATTTTAGCCAAACCTTTTAAAATATCCCATTGACTAAATAATTAGATTGAAAAGCAGCGTTGAAAACCGCTCAATCGTGGAATCATTTCGAACAGACCTATCGATTTGAAAAGTTGTTGTGGATTTGTGCTTTGTCTGTCATCACGAAGACATATATGCTTGTTTGTTGGTGAAATATTTATCACAGATACTAAGTAATAGTTTTGAGAGAAATTTTTTTTTAATGCTATTTACTTATGTCATCTTTATGTCTGAGCAAAATAATAAAATATGTCCTCGCATTTCCTAGTGACAAATGTTGACAAGGTGTATTCAGCGGTCGAGCAGCAGGGTCGAGAATCAAACTAATTCGTCATATTATGTAAAAGAAGGATCGCGGACAGGTTTTTTCTAAATTAAAATGTCAAAGTTAGTTTCATTGAGATTACGGTGGCTGTCACGCTCATGAGACAAGTGTCACGGCGTCACGCGCCGCCATACCAGTGTCACGTCACGTGACGAGGACTCGCTAATAAAAATGTGCGACTCACGGCCCTTTGTTGTGCTCGCAGTGGAGACAACATTCCGACTGTACGTTAACTTAGCCGTAGGGATGTGAAGTCGGTTATAAAGACTCTGAGTGTACTTACAGCTAACCGGCATTTAAACCAATGATATTCTAATGAGGATTGCATATACGTCATATACTATTACATATCGAGTGTTACGGCTCACAGAGAGCTATACTCAACCCTACCCCGCTCTCACTTAAACAACCATAAAGCGGCGATAGGCGGCGACGAACTGCGGCGGCGATTCATATTAACAGATTACAATTCATTCGATTAGCAAGAACTGCAAAATTACCGCAAATTCAATTTATTCAAATGTCCAACTATTCCTTTGGCTATAATTCAATCGATTAACGAATAGCTTTTTATTCTATTTTGATCATTGTTTCGTTGGTAATAAGGGCGGTTGTGGCATGCGTGTGTGTTTGTGGTGAAATCAATGATAGACCATTGGGCTATATAATACGATTATACTCAGAGTATAAACAAATTGGCCGTAGTGCGCGGTCACCATGCTATAAATAGCTGATAGCTATTTTACGTTATCTACTAGTACGAAACTGCACTGACTGCTTGCGAATAGGCAAAGGGTAGTCATAAGAAAGAAGCGAGAGTAATACAATGTTTACTAACATTTTTTTGTTTTATTTTATTAATACTCTGACAAACACATTTAATTTCCTTTCGTTGTTACAAGGAAGTCGCGATGATCGGCACGGTAGCCTTCCTGTTTTGCTTAAATTTAAGGTGGAGGAAATATCAATATAATAATTATTTCAGTAATAATAATTCTTCCAAGATTATGTAAATATCTCTCACACGTTATTATGTATGTTTGTATACCTATATATATGTATATAATGTAGTATATCAAAGTTATTTATTTTGTATACACAGTGTATACGACGGTTTGATATTAAATGAAAAGGCAGCTGTTACTAGTCCGTGTACCGTGTGACCGTTTGACGTACTTAAAGAGTGTTTATTAAAGAAATTAAAAAAGTAGTCCTGTGTCTAAACTATTGAAGTTATTTAGTTTTTTTTTGTCTCGCTTTATAATGTCACATACTATACGTAATTGCATTTAATATCATACCGTCGTATACACTCTGTATATTATTTTTGTTTAAGTAATTTGAGTACCTATCGTATTAAATACCATTTTTTGTGATATGATTTAAACCTCTCTTTTTGGCCTTCATAATTACAACTTCATTGCACCTACTTCGCTTGTCTCTGCATTACCTTGGTTGACTGGTAGAGTAGTTAGTAGATTAGTGCATTAGATTTTATACTTAAATAAATTATAATGACGCTAAACATCGCAAAAAGACTAGAACTTATAAAAATAATACAAAAACTTCCCCTAAGGTCAATGTGCTCTGAGCTGAGTGCCGCCCGCCACACAGCGGCTCCACGACACGTGCAACCGACACCAGATGTCATATTTATTAGTCCTACGACCATACCCGCGACCTGCACACTAGTATAACAATAACGGCTTGTAACTTTTCTTATGCCATTATTATTTTAACAATAAAATTTATTTTGCTCGACATAGGCCCTCTCTAGCCTTCTCTATCGTAGTTTTTATTTATTTATTTATTTCACACACACACACACACACACAGCTGTTATTACAAGAAAATACCTAATGCAATAAAGTAGTTATACCATACAATAATAACACATCATAAAATTAAATACTTACATAAAGCATAAAGAAAATAAATAATTCAAAGTAACATAAAAACAAAAATAACACATAAAAACAAAAATCTAAAATCTATCTACCTAATGTTTTTTTACATTGTGATTTGTGAAATAGAGGTACATTGTGAACTCCTGTGGTAAATTAGGTTCATCTTACTTTATACTTATACCAAAAATTAACAGTTTATTATATAATATCTACATGGAAACATTTATCACAGTTCACATGTTGCCTTTACCTTTTGTAGCAATATGCAAATTGAGGCAGCCTGTAAAGCACACATTTTACTTTTTAATTTTCTTTACAACATAGAAAGCTGTAAGTAATTAAGTATCTATAGAGTTAAGTGTATTGCCTGCGTCACTTTGCATGCTACTTGAAACTGTAACTTACAAAAATTGTAATAACCTGGCGATTAAAAAGAGTGGCCTGAGTTTCTTGCCAGTTCTTCTCATGGCTCTACTTCGTCAGCGAACTGGCTGTAGGTTAATTTGCTGACATTTTGTAAACTTTGACGTTCATAAGTGTTAATTTAATTAACTTAAATGAATAAACATATATTTCATTTCATTTCATATTTCATTTCATTTCATTTCATTTAATATAATTAACAATATCACAATAAGCGACTAGTGTGAATTCGTTCAGGGCACATGAAAATATATCTAATCGGTCTGACAGTGCGTTGAGCACCCGCAGCGCCTGCGTGAGCGGTGCTAGGTATAGTTTTTTTTTTTATTTTTTTTTTATATATATTAGCCTACCAAAGTGACTCCACCCCACCTGATGGTAAGCAGTCAGTGGAATCCAGAAGTGGTGGCCACCATACCAAAAGCTATCGTCTTAAACTGCTGGTATGGTGGCCTCCACTATGGCGGCTGGGATAGGGGAAGGGAATGAGGGAGGTGAGGAAAGAGGAAAGGGGGGAACTCTTAAGTCGAGCTTCTATGAGAGGGTAATACTTCCCCGGAAGATCCGGCCCATTCATGCTGAAACCAGCGTGGATCTACTACCGTCACAAAGTAGGTTGGTGCTCGCGCGGGGAATCGCCAGTAAGAGCGGCCGCTACCTTCGGCCCATGTACTCGTCTGAGACACTTAGCTGGATTGCGTGTAAAATTTCTGGATTATGTATTTTACCTAGTTTTTGCATTATTGTCACATTTGTCACGCTTGGCGGGTACTTATCACAAGACGCTACAGTAGGTTTTTTTTAAATGATTTTCTTTTGCCTTTTACGTGATAATTTGACCGTCATCATTACATTGACTTTTTGTACCAATGAAGTATATAATAACTGCTATGTTATTTATTTTCCGAGGACAGAAGGACGTCGAGAGCCGACGCCCATGTCTTTAAATAAATTCTATGTAAATAATGCTACAAAACTTGTGCCAGAATAGGTGTACATTGGTGAATCGTTATTATAATTTGATACCCCACCGCACGGCCGTAGGCCGGCCACAACGATATCAGTTATACCTATTGTTACTACTGGGTGTATAAATGATCAGGTGAACTGCGAGAAACAAGCCAAAATAAATAAATACGGATTTTATTTTTATTTTCTTTGAGTCACACCAGTTAAACACTGTTAAACAATAGAAAAAAATTCCGATAAGTGTTACTTATTACATGAAGTGAAATAAAATAAAAATGAAATGAAAATATAGTCAAAGTCAAAGTCAAAGCATTTATTTCATTTAGATCATAAAGTATGATGCTTATGAAAAGTCAACATTACATTTTGTCAGCCAATTGACCTACAGCCAGTTCGCTGACGAGGTAGAGCTGTGAGAAGAACTGGCAAGAAACTCACGCCACTCTTTTCAATCGCCAGATAATTACAGTTATTTGAATGAGTTACAATTTAAACACTCAACGCAACCAAAGAACCATACAAAGTAATTATTACAAATTAACTCATTAATATAATACTAAGATTATAGAAAGAAAAAGAGGATTTCAATTATTTAGTTTCAACTAGTATGGTAATTTGACTACGTATTTTAATTAAACTGGTAAATGCACCCCCTGGTCACATTGAACGACAAGGTAATACTGGATTGAATATTAAATGTATGCCATGCCAAGATTGACCAGTCATCCCAAGTAGCACCCGTTCACGAGCATGACGCACGGGCCAGCCATCATCACCCTCGCCATATTAGAGGGAAGGTGATGACCCGGCCAATATTATATATTGTATATTTATTCATATACGTTAATTAAATTAACACTTATGAACGTTAAAATTTACAAAATGACAGTCAATTAACCTACAGCCAGTTCGCTGACGAAGTAGAGCCATGAGAAGAACTGGCAAGAAACTCAGTCCAATCTTTTGTGTACAACATTTTTTTCTGCTCTTTGAGTAACACTTTAACATAACAGAGGCCCTAGACAAGTGTCAAAGATTTCTATTCTATTCATAGAATAGATACAAAAATGTATGAGATTGACATAAGCGTTGGTGTTAGCTTATGTCAATCCAATACATTTTTTAATCTATTCTATGAATAGAATAGAAATCTTTGACAGTTGTCTAGGGCCTCAGTACGTAACAGGGTTCCTTATCGGTTACGGAATCTTTTTTTTCAAGTAAAAAATTAATAAAAATTCAAGTCGAAAGTCTCTTTTAATGCAATATGGTAATAGTTATCAAAATGTATTTTGTATCCGACAAATTATCTTGCTAGATTTATGTACATAGTAAAAAAATATGGACAAAAACTTCAAGACTTGATTTCCACGAGGGATAAGCTATTACATATATATAAGTTAGAACGAAAGCCTTACTTAAACTCGCATTTGTCCGTTTTTTCAGCGGCAGCAGCATGGCGGCAGCGGTATGCGGTGTTAGCGCTTCCGAGACCAAAAAACTACCGTTCTCACAGTTTGTAGGCTGCTAGTTCAAACAATATACACTTATGTAATATCACAGATATGAGTATATACCCATATGAGAGTGAATTAATCAATTTTATGACTCCATCTCATAGCAGACGAGCGCTCACGCTATCATCATCATCATATCAGCCAAAAAACGTGCACTGTTGGACATAGGCCTCCCTTTATTTTGCCACCTTGGCCAGTAGTTTGTCGCACTCATTCATCGGTTGCCGGCCACTCTTATAAGATCGTCGGTCCACATTGTGAGGGGTGTCTACTTTTCGTCTTCTGGTTAGTGGTTGCTACTCCAGAACCTTTATGCCTTAACGGTCGTCAGTTGAAAGAAAGAAAGAAAGAAAGAAACGTTTATTGCCACAATTACATAGACATAACAAAAATAATTAAATTAAAAAAAAAAAATACAAAGTACAGTGCAAGAGTGTGTCTCACAGATGTGGCAACTAGGTACCCAGTTCAGCATTTGCCAGACCAAAGGTCTGACAGTTCTACGAGCTATGTGTCCTGCCCATTGCCACTTCAGAGTAGCAACTCAGTAAGCCACGTCATTTACTTTGGTTCGCCTGAGGCTTTATTCGTTTCTTAAATGATCGCGCAGGGAGACGCCTAACATAGTCCACTCCATTGCCATCTGAGCAACTTTAAGCCTTCTGACAAGACCTTAGCGACAACGTCTCTGCTCCGTATGTCATCACTGGCAACAAACACTGGTCAAAGACCTTGGTCTTGAGACACTGCGGTTGTGACGACAAATAGATCTAGCTGACCGGGACGTGAAGCTATTTAATGTAAATATTTCATAACGAATCAAACTAGAATGCATATCTCACATAACTAGTATCCCACAGTGCGGCTTCATCCGCGTCTTTGGTTAGATCTCTGCTCCCGTCGCAGGAGCGTGATATTTTATAACCTTACGCAAGAACTTTGCTAGCATACGCAAAAATATTTATTCAAATCCAAATGGTAGTTCTAGAGATTAGTGCGTTCAAACAAACAAACTCTTCACCTTTATATAATAACACAGATATATATTTAGCTAAACACAAACATATATTTAAACACAACATTCCATATGTACAGTAGTAAGTTTGTGACACATTGTTACCGCTCGTATACAAAGTACGCGTGAAGTAGTCGCGTACATTCGCGTGAGATAACTCCGCGCACAAACTTTGACAACTTACGAATTTGTACACGTGTTGGCTAACTTGTTGCACCTCGCCGCACCTCGCCGCACCTCGCGCGAATATAAAGAGACTGCGGAGAGTTGCACGGGCGTCTTACACATTATATTATATATTCAGTTACACGATAATAATAATAATAATAATAAATTTATTTTTATTTTCCTTCACAAATTGTCTGGCTTATGCTAAAATACAGGTAGTAGAACTAGGATAATTTGCGAAGGACTGGTGCCTGAAATGGGTTTGTTAAACCTGTGCTACAGGTCACCAGGCCCCCGAAGTGACGACACAATTGCTAATGCGAAAGTGGTACGATGGTTGATCTCTAGTTTCAGTTACAATAGTATTATAGTATCAGGCATCTAAAAGAAACTAAAACTAAATAAAATAAAAACTTAAATAACTATTAAAATGTAAATGTAAAATAATTTGTATACTTATATGCAGGTAGTGATAAGTTGCGAGAGTAGTGAATGTTTGAGTGTGGAGTGTGTGTGTGTGTGTGTGTGTGTGTGTGTGTGTGTGTGTGTGTGTGTGTGTGTGTGAACTTGTGAAGTAAGTGTAAATGTGGGTAAAAAGTTGATGTGGATGGACTTTTGTATGTTGGACAATACGGAAGTGAAAAACAGTTACTGTAGGGGGTGAAGAAATTTTTCTGTAGCCTCATAGTTTAGGGTTTTCAAGTGTTGAACAACTACTTGTTTGCATTTGAAGGAAGAGAGAGGATAGATATGAAGAAGGTTATTAGTCTTATTATACAGGTAAGTACCGAGAAAACAGAAGAAGTGGTGAGAGAATGACGTTTTAAGTGTTATAGGAGTGCACACCACATAATGTTGTGGTGATGTGAAGGTCCACTGTTGGATTTAGGGATGAACGTCAAAGATATGTTAAGCTTACGCCTGTCGAACATTCGCGCCTTCGTGGTCTCACTTTTATGACAGTATACGTCACAAGTGAAACACTTATCAGTTGAATACGTATACGTTTATTAAAAGTAGTGCACGCAGCAACCGAAGTAAGTACAAAAACAACTAAGTACAATATTTACTTATACTTGTACGTAACAGATGCTAGCGATAATATATTATGAATTTTGAATGTTCAATTCGGCGACACATTGTTTTATTTACCCACACAATATTTAAAGCTACGAAATGTCTGTAGTCAACGGTATGGTTTTCCTTTTATAGTTCGTGGAAACGAAATTGTTCTCTTTTGGTAGATATTGTATACTACTGTGCACTAGTAACAGTTTTTGTTTAGAAGTAATCGACTGTTTAATGTAAATGTATAATTTTCGTAACCTAATGGAAGGAGAGTATTTGTTTGAATATATTTATTTTTAATAATATTAATATATATTTTTTTAATATTCTACCACATTTACACAACGCCATCAAGCCCCAAATTAAGCAATTATATTTGCTTGTGTTATGTGTACTAAACAACTGATATACTACTTATATACACTTTTTTTTTGTAAATACATACATATTATAGATAAATTACACCCAGACACAGAACAAACAATCATGCTCATCACACAAAGATTTGTCCTGGGTGGGAATCGAACCCACGACCTCCGGCTTAGCAGTCAGGGTCACTAACCACCAGACCAACAGGCCAGACAAATTATTGGCCATTAGTTTTGTCTGAAGTATATTTGGGCTCCAATCAGTTTTGTTTCGACAGTAATATAGAGAGATTCGTTAGTAAGACGAGAGTTTGAACAATGTTTCAGACTACAAAGGCGAAAACTCAGTAAGTTTAAATTAAATGATTTTTGAGAAATTTTCTATAACTTGACATCAAAAACGCGGACAGTTTTCAATATACATTATTATTATATTCTGTATATTTTACGACGATTTATTACTATTTTTTTGTGTCATATATATTGGTAATTTGCTTAGGTAACATTTTTTTTGTAGAAACAATATATAAAGTTAAAAGCCTTTTAGAATCAATACACGTTAAAAAAGTATGTGGATTGCCTCAGCAGTAGTAAATGAGAACAATCAATTTGGTTGTTCTACAAAATGATTTGAACATAACTGTTTAACCGGAGTAAACAGGATATAATTTACTGTAAAACTATTTATTATAGGAGCGGCTGTTAAAGACCAATGCTTATGTTCCGTATTAGCTCAGAGCGATGTACTGAGCCAGTATTCTAATATTGTTACGAAGTTTTCTTTAAATAACGTTCGAAAATATGGCTCCATTCATAGCTAGGGCTTCATAAAAGGACTTAAAGTAAACACTACGTAACAACAGATGCACTAAAATGAAGAGAAATAAGGTAAATGTTTGAGAATGTAAACAAAGTATAATCAGATTGACTTCCGCGATATTTACAAAATACTTACAAATATCAGTACATACATCGGTAGTGTAAAGTGGAGCGATAAGTGCCACAGTATCGGTACAATCATACAGTACAATGTTTACAGTCGAGTTGTTGATAGTACACGTATTATTGGCATCGTACCACAAGTACACGTAGACTGAAAACACTACTACACAATACTAGTTATTAATAGTTGTATTTGACTATTACAAATACAAAAAATATATTTATTTATCTGTACCTATTCTATTACTTGTGTACCGCGCACTTATCTAACAGTGGACACATTTAAGTGCGAGTGTGTACGTGTGTGTGTTCAGTGCTCACAGTGCCCCCTTCACTATTACTGGTATAAACTATTAGCTGTCGGCGGCGCAGTTTTACCCGCATCTTTGCTTACTGCTCTGCTCTCGTCGCTAGTAGCGTGATGTTTTTTTTTTTTTTTTTTTTTTTTTTTTTTATTAGCCTACCAAAGTGACTCCACTTTGCCTGATGGTAAGCAGTAAGTGGAATCCAGAAGTGGCGGATACATATGTTACATAGCCTTTAACCTTCCTCAAGAACTTGGCTATCATACGCAAAACGAATTATTCAAATCTGACTGGTCGTACCAGAGATGATTGCGTTGAAACTAACAAACTTTTTTGCTGTATATAATAGTATTATAGATATATTAAACTATACAAACCATGAAACAACGTATTTTCATAAACTCTCCAAACTACAAAATGTTCTCTAACGGCTTGCAAGGTAATGGTAATTGAATCCAGCGCTACGCGATTGCTACGTAGCGCTACGAGACGTGCTACGCTCCGCTACGATACTATTATCCTTTGGAATTATAGTTATTATGTACGGGTTAGTGGATCCTATGTAGTAAATGCATTGCGAGAAATGCGCGCTATCGGTAAATAGTTGCGGCTTTTGCAATTAAAGGCTCTGTGTGTTATGTAGTGTGACAAGGTCGCGCCCACACGACGCGACACGCTCCACTTGCGTACAGCGACCTACAAAAAATGTAATGGTACCGAAAACAATAGCAGTTGTATACCCGCAGAGGCGGCCTCCCCGCGCCGGTCGGGGGCCGCGGGTGATGCTAAGCTTTTATTATTTAGACTTAGTAGTAAGTACGTTGGTTCGCACAATTACGCGGCACCGAGTCCGTGTAATATTGTCGCGCACGCACCAAGCACTTATTCCGTTATAGAGCGCGGCGCCGCCTGTACTTGTACGTGTCAAGGTACGGCCGACACCGCCGACTTGGGCCTGTTTAACAATTATGAAAAATACATTCAATTTGTTTTTACAATTCAAGTAAATCGTTTAATCAACGAACAATGAGGTTCCTTTGATTTAGCTCTCGACCAGCGAAGCCCAGGCGCTAGGGAGAGCGCGGGGTGGCGGGGAGGCGGCGTGAAGGAGGGTGTAATTGTGTGTTTGTAAATTGCGACTGATTGCGTCTTTGACTGGCCGTGATTGGATACTGATTGGATTGAAAATTTGGTCCGCGAAGCGACAGGTACCGCCGCTAGGTAGCTACGTGAGCCGAGCTCGACCGGGACGACACGTGCGCTCAACACTCACTTAAAATCCTCATTACGTTGGAATGTAACATCGCGACGCCTGCAACACTGGCGCAGCACAGAGTGCACTTTGTGAAGCGGAATTTTTGCAAGTTTGAGCAGCGTGAGCCCTCGACATAGTTTTTTAATCACGTTACAAAGTTCTTACATTAACTAACTAGGGAACTGAAATTGGAAAAATAAAAAAGTTAAGCCTCGTACCGTGCAGACGTCATGCCAGTGCTGCCTCGGCGATGTAGTAACATTAGTTCGTGAATCGGTGGCGCTAACGAAACAATAAAGCTAGCAATTATAATAGAGTATTAGCGAGCGATAATTGTTCAACATGTACCTACTATTAACAACGCGACTGTAAACATTGTACTGTATGTTTGTACCGACACCGCGGCATTTATCGCTCCACCTTGCACTACTGATGTGTGTACTGATATTTGTAAGTATTTTGTAAATATCGTGGAAGTAAATTTCATTATACTTCGTTTACATTCTCAAACATTTACCCGATGCGTAGATATAACACCAGATTCTTCCAGCGGCAGGCGATAACATTTAACGAGCGCCTCTTCCCGCTGTGTATGTAGTATTGCTAGAACGACACAGCGACAGAGCGACAAGGCAATACTGCGACACTGCGACAGTGCGACAAGACGCAGTTTCTATTAGTGCTAAAGCCTAGTTTGGCTGGAGTGGCGTCAAGTTATGTGATACGATTGCGCTAACATCTGCATCGCCTCCTATTCACAGTATGAGAGCATTTACACAAAAATATTTGGCTTTCAGCTTCGTAGGCGTTTAGCTACTAAAGTACCATATTACCGTACCGTATATTTATATGTTTTCCGTAGATATCAAAATTCAAACAACAGAATGAGCATGTACATGCATTTTAACCAAATAAACACTTTTTATGTTTAAGATTTCTATGTTGCAATACGTAACGTAATGTACATATAATATTGTGCAGATCACGATGACGACAGCAGATACGAACGGCTCAGGATAGGTCAAAGTCGACATACAGGAGAGAGCTCAATGTGTCAACATCAGTAGTCTATGTCAGACACTTTTTAATTGATTAAATTTCATTTAAATTTGTGTAGTATTTAATACTGGCGTATGTTTCAAGACATTCTGTTGCGGTTTGAAAGAGATAGTAAAGTGCGTGTGTTGTTTTAATGTGTCGCGAGCAACAATCAACATTGAATCAACATATACTCATTTAGTAATTGTTTCTTTAAGCGTGTACTTATCACATTGATCTTGGCATCGCCTAAAGGTTGGCTGGTAGAAAATATCATTTGACGTTAAGCCCTCCGATGTACTTACTTACATGTTGTGCATAATTTTTTTAAATAAAAAATTAAATAAATACGTTAGTATATAATGTCTAATTGTGGCATAATTGTACATTTGGCGTTACGATCATCACTTACTACATAATGACTTGTTTGGAAACTAGCACATGTAAGGGAAAGGCAGTTATAAAAAACAAACAAATGCAAATTGACGAAGCCTGTAAAGCACACATTTTACTTTTAATTTTTCTTTACAACATAGACAGCTGTTATTAATTACCTATAGAGTTAAGTGTATTGCCTGTGTCACTTTGCATGCTTGAAATAGCGGAAATTGTAACTTACAAAAATTGTCATTAACCTGGCGATTTAAAACAGCGGCCTGAGTTTCTTGCCAGTTCTTCTCATGTCCTACCTTACGTCAGCGAACTGGCTGTAGGTTAATTGGCTGACATTTTGTAATTTTACGTTCATATTTATGTTAATTTAATTAACCTATATAAATATTTTTCATTTTAATTTTCAAATGCAGGTCTCACAAGACATATCATAATTATGGTTACTGCGCATGTGTGTAGACAGGAGCAGTTTGTTTATAAACAAGCCGCGCGGTGCAGTGAACAGGCGCCAGTAAATTAGACAATCAAGCTTGTAGGTAAACTTCGATAGGTATAATGGGACCGTATCGAATGAAAACTATATCCATTTAAGTTGGCGCCACTTCGCCGAGGTGTGCGCGCCGAAGGAAATTCATTAATATCATAGAACACAAAAGCACTCGGCGCAAATGGAAAACGACCTTATCTATATAAGAATAAAGTTGATGCGGAGTGTCTCAATTGATGGTTTGTTTGGCGCGAGGCAGCTGTGCACGCCGTGCAATAACTCAGCGACGGCGGCGGCGGCAGGGTTGCATTAACTGCAACAAAGAGTAATTTTATGAGCGAATAAAAACGTGAGCACCGGCAGTGTTAACGTTTCGTTCAATACAAACTTTTGTTTATACGAGAACGATACTAGTAGGTAGTTCAGCGTTCATTAATTGTACTGTTGGTAATCGGTGAGTCGTAAATGGGAGATACGAGTAGTATTGGATGCGCTCTATATGTTAATGAATTAACGTATTGACTGACCATAGACAGGTCTAATTGAGTGAGCGTCTACCAGCGATAAGTGTATCTAGGTTTGTCTGTATTAGTTGTTGGAATTGTATTAAGTTGTTTTTTTTTTCAATCTTGGCATAGCATACATCAATACTTAATTCAGTATTACCTTGTCGTTCAATATGACCAAGAGGTGCATTTACCATTTTAATTAAAATACGTAGTCAAATTACCATACTAGATGAAACTAAATAATTTACATCCTCTATCCTTTTCTTTTTTTTAACTTGGTAATTATATTAGTTAGTTGATTTGTAATAATTACTTTGTATGGATTTTTGAGTGTTAACATTGTAACTTATACAAAAAACTGTAATTATCTGGCGATTGAAAAGAGTGGCCTGTGTTTTTTGCCAGTTCTTCTCGCGGCTCTACCTTTTCAGCGAACTGGCTATAGGTTAATTGGCTGACTTTACGTAATTTTGATGTTCATAAGCATCTATATATTTAATTTTAATTCATAAAAAATTTACAACGTACTTTTCATCAAAATAAAATACTTTGTTTGAGTTTGTTTATTATTTTAACTTGGTTGTAACAAATTTTGTCCGAGGTCGCGCTCAAATTACCACAACTCCTATGGGGAAACAGATATCATAGAAATGTTACCTATAGTTGTTTTGTGTTCTTGTTCATACTTAGTAGCGTGAGTTGAATTTATAACTCTAAAAAAATCTCTTTACAAATAGATGAATGTATTTTCGACTGTATGTACAGAGACCCGATCGTTTTTAGCGTTTCTAAAGTCTATGAACAATGGTATAGAGTGTGGGGCAGAAGTGTAATCCCTGTCAGCGGCGGCGCATCGCTCGTCCGCAAAGCGAGTTCTCGCCGCGAACTTTTCAAACATTTCCATTATACAGACGGTGCTAACTTTTTAAACGGGCCCGCACCTCGCCCGCCTACAGAGTGTGGTCTACAGTTGCAGTGGGACAACACCGCGGACGAACGGACAAACTTGCGGGGGAGAGCGGGGGGAAGACATGCTGTTATTTACTACTGCACGGTAGGTACGCGCACTCCAGTGTTATTAAACTTAGGGTAGCGGCCACCGCTGCAAGTTCCACCTTTCTTTGAAATAGAGCCTCGTAAAATCGTTTCTGTGAAGCTTAAACATATAGTATATTATAGCGCGGTGCGTGGTCGGCTTGCAGCCATTCGCCCGGATATTTGCTGAACGTACTCGCCCCCATCACTAATATTAGTTCGAGCTGTGGCTGAATCTATGCTCTCTGCAATAAACTTATAAAATCTTTAGTTATGAACTCCTCGGAGCCTGTGTGCGACGGCCATGGTTTACGGCTATCTGTTCACTTCACTTTGATGACGCTGCTTCTTCTGTGCGGCTGCATTTAGCTCTTATAGAGAATATTTATTCATTTTGCCGCAGAGACAATTGTGTTATTTAAAACTCCAGCTTTGCTCAGCATTTGTTTATATTTCTTCTTTCTCTAATATATCATCATGTCGCACCGTAGCGCGTTCCATGTCGCCTGTACCGCGCACACTATCAGCACTCAATGCTCTCCTGTGTGCCAATCCTAACTGTGATCTGTTTGCGGATGGATGGCAGAAAATATTGTCAGAGTGCTTGCGGTTCTGCGAGCGTGATGCATGAATGTGTTTTATCATATCATTTTTTTTGTTTCCATTTTTTTCCTTTTTATCTGTGTTTATTGTTTTTAATCGTATATGATTAATAATTATTGTAATTGGTAGTAATTAACCGTTTTATTATTAAATAAATAAATAAATAAATAAATCATTAATTATGAAATATAATTAAAACTCTGACAAATATAAGCTCTTGAACACTGAAAGCAATTTTAGTACAGAGAGACAGTCCAGTAATTAATGGCGGTGACTTGACGTTAATTAATGGATAGATATAAGTGCTTTAGTGAATTAAATGTAAAATATGTCGATTGAGACCGGGACAAGTTCTAGTTGTATCGTTATGTGGACGTCCATCGCTGGACTTGAGCCTACCGCAAGTTTCACTACGTTAACCGGTCAGTTGACCTCCTCCATTGGTAGCCCATCACCCACGGTTTAGCTGTATACATGATTGTATTACTTATGTTAATAAACTATTTACAAGTAGGTAGGTGTGCACGTAGATAGATTGTGTGTAATAGCGAAGGGATGTGATACAATTCAGATTAGAGCCGTGTAATGTGCTGAGTGGCGGCACGTTTCGGCGTAGAAAGTAACAGAGCGAACGCTTCCCGGGGAACATATCATCTTTTATCGCTTGCGCCGAGTCTGTTGTCGACGTCAAAAAATAAACATTTTCGCAACACTGGTCTTACTCTTATGAAAATGAAAATATATTTAATCATTTAGGTTATTTAAATTAACACTTATGAAAGTTAAAATTTACAAAATGTCAGCCAATTAATCTACAGCCAATTCGCTGACGAGGTATGCCATGAGAAGAACTGGCAAGAAACTCAGACCACTCTTTTTAACCGCCAGGTTATTAAAATTTATGTAAGTTACAATATTTTAAGTAGCATGCAAAGTGACACAAGCAATACATTTATCTCTATAGGTTATTAATTACAGCTTTTATGTTGTAAAAAAAAAAAAGTATAATGTGTGCTTTACAGGCTGCCTCAATTTGCATATTGCTACAAAAAGGTAAAGGCAACATGGCAACTGTGGTAAATGTTTCTATGTAGGTATTATATACACTTTAAAGTTAAGTTTTTATGTATTAGTATTAGTGATTATATATGTGTAAGTTAAAGTTGTTCTTTTGAATTTTTATGCCACGAGAATATCTATGCCACTGAAACACACAACAATATGGACTCTTCGAAATATACACAATCATGCGAATGTATCTCGTTAGATGTTATCAGATTGGTAAATGATTACCCACACTAATGTAAGTTATTGCTGAAAATTAAACATAATAATGATATGTGCGTCACACAGATAATGCGTACATGACCTTTCCACGGTTTAAGCCGGTTTGATTAATTATATCTGCAATAGCATATATCAAAGTGTCCGTCCTGCTGTGTACCGCTGAGTGCTGCTGTGTGCAGGCTGCGTCACGCTGTGTATAACTAATGTGTGACTAGAACATAGTAAACAATACATGTATCATTTTAGGCATTACCTGGCCAAAACAAATACTGTTCACGTGTAATGCGACTCTAAATTAGCACAATATTTTGTATGTTTGAATTTCAGCTAAAATTTACAAATAAGTTTCAAGTTTATAACAGGTACTCTATGGGTCGCACACACTTCTGCTCACACCATGAAACAGTCCCCGCATGTTGTGTACTACAACACAATACCCTTCACATTACAGAGGGTCCACAATGAGCAGTTTTCTATCGCATAAACACGTTGATAAACGTGCCAACCCGCCCTCGGGAAGTCTCTTTTTCAGAACGTTTCTATACAAAATGTCACCTTTTATTAAAGGTTGTAAAAATAAATGAACAACTTATATGTTATACCAAACATCAAATAAAAGCAAAATTTGACTGATAATCAAGTTTACAAGTCAATAACAACATCGACATAGTTTGTGTGAGTGAGGCGGTAGTACTCTCTTACCGTTGTTATTATACATCCGGTTGATGATGTACAATGAGGATGGCGCCCCGCCTGCCCTCCCCCCCTCCCCTAAGGTAGTCCCCTAAGGTTCTTGCGCACATCTATTAAGTATTCAAGTGACGGACCGGCTTCAAATGATATTAATTGTGTAGTATCGCGGAAGTGGGCCCGCGGCACCTCGTGCGTGCGGCGGTGGAGAGGGGCGGAGGGGGGGGGGGGCGCCGGCCACTCAACCTCTGTGCCAATGTAAATAATAATATTTCCGGCACACTTATTTACAAGGGTTTGTGGCAAAATGAGAAAATTGTTAAAACGCCAATGTCTCCCGGGGTTATTATTTCTTATTTTACTTAAATATTCCATTAAGGTTCACTTTACACAGGCTCGTTTATGTCGGATTTTTCGATGACAATTTCATGTGAAATTGTATCTGACAGCGGGCGAGGTGCGCGTTGAATCGTGGGACGTGCCAATTGATTCGTAGCACCGTAGCGCTGCTCGTAGCGGGTGACGCTCGTAGCTGATGTAGCAAACTGCAGTCAACGGCGCGTGCGAGCGATAATGTCGCTTGTAGTGCACAATGACGCGCTCATACTACTGTTACCGCTCACGATACACGTCGAGAGTGATAATGAGTTAGTGAACGTGCCACAAACTATGCTCAATGTGATGCAAAAGCCTCGGTCAGGCCGTGCCATATATCACGACTATGAATCTCTGTCACGCTGCGTCGACGTGACGACCTCCCGCGGGAAGGCGAGGGGCTGGCTAGCTAGCTCTGTAGTTTACAGGGGCAATTGTTCACATTATACGCCTTGTGTGTGCGAACTAAAACACGCATCATAGTCATTATCAAATTTATTTTATAAACATTAGGATACGTTAAATTAAATTACGTAACAATATGCAAGATAATGTTTATTATCTGTATCAGAGCTTACTACTCTACGCTGTGATTCACAGAAACCTATTTGTTTTAAAAGTCAGGGTGTACATGTGTTTTTTTACCATATGTAGATATGGTACATGTGAACAATGAGTACTCAGCGTAACGCGATAATGTCCTGGCAGATGGCGCGCGTGCACTTACTTGCACGAACAGCATCGGCGAGTGACCTCGCACTTTAGTTTGTGTGGCGATCATTTCTGTTGATTTCATTTCATTCAGTTATTGCAGCCAAGTCCAATATAGGAGAGATAGTAATAATGTGAGGTACCAATGCGCGATATTACTATACACTCATAGTGTTTATCAGCTTGCAAGCCTTCATCTCGTCGCAGGCACAAACCGATTGGCGTGTATAAAAATAATACCTCATTGGAAGCATTTAGAATTTACAATAATCGTGCAGCCTGTGGGGTCGTTATCGGAAATTTGACACGTACGCACGTGGGCCCTTAAGTGCGCTCGTATTTGTCAACAAATACCGTTAAGTACGTAGAGCCATTACTTCCGCGTCGTGACGTGTCGCGTTACATGACGCGTTACACTTGGCGTATATCGCGTTACACATTACGTACCTATTGAGCCACCTACTCGCCATCACTTTACGAAGATATATCTCCTCTATTTATCTGCACCAATAGCGACACAAGACGACCACTTACTTACTGCTCTCAATATGTGTTATTTTACGCCCACAAATAAGAGTTTAATATAATGGAGAATTCAATTTTTTGATTTGACGTTTATCTCCTTTGGAAATGTTGAAATAAAAGTACAGCTGAGACCGGCGCTGAGAACTACTACTGCACAATGTTGCCTTGTATTTTGGTTGACATACGTCACAAGACGATTAAGACTATACTAGTAAACACAAGAGACTACAAACGGCAGCACCTGTAATGTTGTCTCGTGTCGCCGCGTGGTTCTTAATGAACTATAAATTATGAATACCTTGGTTGACATTATTACATGTAAGCGTTTAATGTATCTGCTATAGTGATCAAGGAGAAAGAGGGGAGAGACGGGCGGGACGAGAGGGGCAGGATGCGGTCGTTCAAACAAATAAAATATATTTACTAGTCAATTGGAGCGGTGAATAATGTGCGCGTATTGTAAACACGCGCCGAAGACAAGTTATATTTATGGAGTTATTTGTGCGATCGGAACAAATAAATCAGCGCGAGCCGACAAACAAAATACCCGCCGCGACTACTAACTACACAATTAATTAGCCATAACCGACTCGTCACGGACCAGTTCATAGCGTTTATATACCTACATTAATTCAACTATAATCAAGTTACTCGATATACATTTATACTAAGTTGAAACCTATACGGATTTACCTCCTCGCCCAGGATGTTTTCCAAAAATGAACATAGTACAAGGTTAAGAACCACGCGTCCGAGATATAAACTCAGTGTATGTGAACTGAATACGGAATAAATAGTACTAAATTGTGACAGAAGAGGGAATCACATTTTAAAATTTAAGCACGAAGATATTGCCGTGCTAACTGCCCACGCACGGTGGGTTTAGTACTGCTAAAAAAAGTTCCGGATTGGCAGCAGAGATATTATGCCAGTACAGGTTTCGTCTTAGTGACAAGAGCAATTGTGTGTCGTGTGTGTATAAGCTGTGGTTACGACAACTGCTCGTCAAAATAATTATATTGTTTGTTGATAGTACAAATCTGTTGTATATCTCATTACTTATTTAAGTTTCGACAAAAAACATTGCAAATAGTTCTTTCATTTACTTTAACTGTTCCTTTTGATGCTATAAAACGTTATTTTTATTACTGCTATAAATGTAAACGTGCAAACAGAATGTATGCTCGATTAAAGTATATCACTAGTATCAATCCGCCCCACTCTACCCACTCTCTGGTACCAGCGAGCGAGGGTAGGGTTTAATTCCAGTTGTAGGTAATGAATCGATTAACGCTCGATTTCAATCGCTCGGTTTGTGGTTAAACCGTTTAAAAACAGTTAATGTGTTACTTATACGCGGTGTTCGCCCGCGCGTGTGCCACTAGTTTTATATTGCTGCTCGTGTGCGTGTGTACCCGCTTTATATGCGGATAAAGTTCTATTTTATTGTGACGCTACACTTTTAATGGAATATCAACTCGTGTGAATTTGTTTGGTGCCGGTTGTGTTTCAATTTGTTTACTGCGAGTAGGTGAGTTATGAAGCTTTTGGATAAAAGCCAGTGTTTAAATCATATAACTGTTGAACATTGAAAACACACGGATCGTTACTTTTATTTTTAAACAACTGAATCGTCGAACAGGTGCATCAGTTCTAAATCGTATACATTGGCAAATTGAAGATTCCTGATTTATCTCGATGTTTTGTTACTACGTTACCTATATATTGATTGGGATCCGTCGCAGATCATTAAATTCTTACTGGCTTGAAGACCCATACCCAGATCCAGCCTTTTTTATAATAAGAAGAGGTTTTTACCCGGATCTTCTTATATAAAATAATTAAAACTAGAATTTAATAATAATGATTTATCTAAATATATAATAAAATAAGCAACACTGACTATAGTTACATATACTAACATAATTACTACAAAATATTAACAAAATTTTGCACACCATTGTTATGTCATCTTTATTATTAACTACATTCTTGCAAATAAAGAATTTCATTATGACACAAGAAAAACAAGACATGTATACGAGGGGTACCTTAGTCAGTAATTATAACTTAATTTTGTTTATTTACGCATTTTATATAACCAAAGTTAAGACATACAGAAGATGTTGTCAACCAATTTACAGAGACATCGCCATTAGAGAGCGTGGCAAGAAACTCAGAGCATAGTTTGCTATCGCCATTTAGGATTGTACCTTAATTTAAATATACTAATATAAGCAGGAACACAAACAACACATTACACAATATTACAAAATGTTTCAATGTTCGTAGTATCGCTGTACAGAATGGTAATGACAAACGGATGTGGATCCATTTTTAAATTACATGATATTTAAATGTAGCTCATTAAAATGTCGACAGAAATTTGATATTAAAGCGCTCGCATTTCAATTTTAAAATTATGTTTTCTAAATGAATTGGATATATAATTTTTTTTTTCAAACGGACGCGCGGACTTATCGGTGCACCGTGCACCCAAATTATGTAAATACGCAATAGGCAAGTGTGCATTACACAATGGGTTTGTGTCATGTCAAAATGTCACAACCGCACGCGGTGCGTTGGCATCAAAATGAATGTGAAATTATTGCGTCATAAAATGAACATGGCATCATTTTGGAGCGCGTTACAACTGCGTTACACTGATAAATAACTACTGTATAATAACTAAATGTTTGCGTGGTATACTTAAAGTTGTTAAATACCTTTATCTACGTAGGTATAAATACATAGAAATGAAATATGTTTATTCATATAGGTTAATTAAATTAACACTTATGAACGTCAAAGTTTACAAAATGTCAGCAAATTAACCTACAGCCAGTTCGCTAACGAAGTAGAGCCATGAGAAGAACTACTCAGGCCACTCTTTTTAATCGCCAGGTTATTACAATTTTTGTAAGTTACAGTTTCAAGTAGCATGCAAAGTGACGCAAACAATACACTTAACTCTATAGATAATTAATTACTTACAGCTATCTATGTTGTAAAGAAAAATGTGTGCTTTACAGGCTGCCTCAATTTGCATAATGCTACAAAAGGTAAAGGCAACATGTGAACTGTGATAAATGTTTCTATGTAGGTATTATATAAACTATTAATTTTTGGTATAAATTATAGTTTAATAGTATAAACTAATTGTCACCTATTTAATAAAAAGTATGAGTCCGACCTCAGCCTTGACGAGCGGTAGCAAATACTTCTCACGTCCATCTGTGTGTTGACACAGTGAGCTGTGGCGGGGGGTGGGGGAGGGGAGAGAGCGCCAGGAACTCGCCGTCGACGCTTATTTTTCATACAAATAGCTTTTAAACCATCTTTATGTAGATATTTACACAGTAGTGACTCTGTGAAAGTACCAGCCATTAGCATTACATTTGACGATCGTTGGTGTAAAAATGTTACTTTATAATAATATAGCCTCGCGAATATTTTTTCCTCAGGTGTACGCAGATGTGTATAACTGCATAATACACATGTTCACTAGCTATATTAGTTCTCATAATAGGTAACAAGGTTGTTTTACTTTATAAGGTACAACTTCAAACTCCGGGTTAATACTACGAATTTCTATAAAAAGAAAAAAAAAACGATATTACTTTACTTAACCCATTTCATTGAAGCCGAAAGACGCCGTAACTACCGATTCAATAAAGAGCGTTATAAGTAAACTAAATAAATACTAGAGAGTGTATACCAGGTTGATTGTCTGCACCGGGCACGGTGGGTATAGAAAACGCCATTTGTAAGAGTCCATAATATAAGTACGTTATATAGTATGTTGAGGTATGTTACGTACGTTGTATAACAGTCCTTAATAACTCGCTTGAACACGTGTCGTCAGAAGAAACTGCAGGTCAAAAGTACGTCTGGTTATAACTTAGGACTGAACTACAAAGTACTCTCGCTGCGAGCGGAGCGCCTGAGATGTGTATCTGTGAAGCTCACGCTCTCTGTGTAGCGCAGGTTGACGCCCCTATGTCACACTCACGGGTTTATTATCAGTTTACTGCATCACGCCATTTTTCTCCCAAGGAAAAGGAACATCTACTTTTCAACAGCTATGTTAAAGTATAAAATGATAACATGTTTTTGACACTGTGGAATAGTCAATAGTCAATAGTCATTTATTCATTAACAATAATACATTGTATTTGAATTTTCTAAGCCTACACAATACACACTAAAACATTCAGTTATTATGGTCTTTTTACCTGTGGGTTTTTACTTAGATTTCGAAACGTCATTATAATTATTAGTAATAGGTATTATTATTATTATAGATTCTTTCAAAATATCTTAAGGCCTAAAAAGTATATTTCTACAGAAAAGAATCAGAGATCGTCAACATTATACAGACATCTACTCAACAGATACTCTTTAAGTTTTATTTTAAAAGAACTTCTGTATATCAATTTTTTAAGCTCTTCAGGCAACTTGTTAAATAACTGAACAGCCTGGTAACGAGAACTATGCTTTACTACATTAAGCTGAGAATGTATTAGGGCCTTAAAGTCCTTTCTTCTAGTTTGCTCCCTACTTTGTCTTTCTTCATGTGTTTCAAAAATTGACACATATTTGGCAAAGTGGCTTAGAACTACAAGAATGTATAGACCCGGTACGGTTAGGATGCCCAATTTAACAAAATGTCATCGACAGCTTTCTATTTGTGGTACACGCATAATTGTCCTTATTGCCCTTTTTTGCAGTACAAAGGCTCTCCTATTGTTATAGCTGTAGCTATGTCCCCAAAACTGTATGCTATACCTTAATTTAGACTCTACGAGTGCGTAATACACTGTTTTCAGATGTTCGACATCCATTTCTTCTCTCAAGGTCCTTAATGCGTAACATGCCGATGAAATTGAAGCGTCTATGGCTTTTAATTCAGTCTTCCAATTTAACAGATTGTCTATATGTGTACCAAGAAATTTAGCTTCACTAACTACCTCTATTTTGTCATTATTTAATTCTATTTGTAAGTCATCTTTTGTCCGAGTTGTTGTTTTAAATAATATTATTTTTGTTTTTGTGGTATTAATTATTAATTTATTTACTGTAAACCACCATGAAAAGGCATTTACTACTATACTAACTTTTGTCGTCAAGCTTATCATGTTATTAGCATCTATAACAGCATTAGTGTCATCTGCGAAAATTGTAAGTCTAATGTCAGGTATTATTTTATTGATATGATTAATTAAGTCGTTTGTGAATAATATGAATAAAATTGGTCCTAAAATTGATCCTTGTGGTACTCCCGTTCTCACTGACATTGTAGCTGACTTATGAGTTTTTAGTAAACCATTTTCTTGGGCTTTATTGATTTGTACGTACATTTTTCTATTATGGAGGTAATTAGAAAATAGCTTTAATGAATTACCTCGTATACCATATTGATCCATTTTACGTATTAACAGCTCATGATCCACTGTATCAAAGGCAGAACTAAGATCAAGAAAAATACCGGCCACTCTCATTTTGTTGTTTATCTTTTCAATTACGTCATCCAAAAGTGTGTACATAGCATCGCCTGTACCAACGCCTTTCTGGTATCCAAATTGTCTTAAATTTATTACCTTGTTCATGTTAAGGTGTTCCAAAAGGCGACTCTTTAAAAATTTTTCAAATATTTTTGATAACGACGGAAGCAGTGAAATGGGTCTATAGTTTTTCGGATCCATCTTACACCCTTTCTTATAAACAGGAGTAATTTTGGCAATTTTTAATTGGTCTGGAAAGACCGCGTCACCAATACATTTATTTAAGAAAACCGCCAATGGTTCTGCTAATATAGCTACATGCTTTTTTATTACACTAATTGGAATGTCGTCATAACCACAGCTATTTTTGTTTTCCATACCATTAACTATTTTTATAATTTCTTTGGGTGTCGTAGGAGTAATACTCAATTCTTCTTGTACCCAGTTAGTACTCTGTCGAAGAAGTGTTAAGGCACGGTCAAACTTGTACTCGGTTTCAGACTTAGGAAATATAAACTGTTTTGCTAAAACATTTGTTATTTCATCAGGATTATCTATAATTTTATTATTTATTTTTATTTTAAAATTGTCATAATGAATCACTGTTGTCCTGTTTTTGCTATTATTTACCATTTTTTAAACTTACTTGCTTAAATTTTTTGAATTATTTAAATGTTTTATTGCTGCTAGTTTTTTAGCTTTTATTATTACTTTCCTGTAAATTCGTAAATAATCATTTTTATATTTTAAAATACTAGGTGTTTCATTTTGCTTGATATACGTATGCCTTTAGAAACCCAATTAAGCTGAAATTGTTTTTTTTTATTTATTATACATTATTTTTTTCTGTAACTATTTTGGAAAACTTCATTGAATTTTCTGAGGAAAGTATTTACACCCATACAGTCCCAGTTTTCTTTTAATATATTATTATGAAATGTAATAGAGGTATTGTTATTAAATATCCGTTTATTTATTATTAACTTTTCTTGAGAC
Organism: Parascotia fuliginaria; assembly: GCA_963082885.1. Lineage (NCBI taxonomy): Eukaryota > Metazoa > Arthropoda > Insecta > Lepidoptera > Erebidae > Parascotia > Parascotia fuliginaria. Next base: position 16,598,714 of record OY720190.1, read on the forward strand.
TTGTTACATAAAGCTACAAGAGAAATGTCTCACAGCAATGCTCCATGTCCATCTGCCAAGCCATTATGTTCTACTTCACTTTTATTTATGTATGAATCGGGTAGATTAGTTAATAAATTGTCAATACAGGAGTTACTTTTGTTCCGGATAAATGTAGCCTGATTGATAAGATGTCTAAAATTATAGCATGCTAACAGACTAAGAAACTCTGTCCGCTTTTTACTATCTAAAAGTAAATTAATATTAAAATCACAACAAATTACACTGTCCTAAATAAATAATCTAATAATTTTTTTAATTTTTCTATGAAACAATTAAAATTCTTTTCTGTGGGATTCCTATAACATCAACAAATATATAATCCTGTTTTGATATCTTTGACACTACAGATTTCAAAACTTTCAACTTTATACAATTTGTTAATTGCTTCTACTGTTTCTGTCTGACTTTCTATATTGGCTAAAATTAAACTACCACCTCTATTTTTTGTTTTCCTTGTGTTAAATGAAACTAATTTAAAGCCTTCTAGATTAAAATAATTTACCGAATTTTCATTTAAAAAATGTTCATTTATACATACATAGTTTAAGTTTCTATCCATATTTTTTATATATATTTCTAGCTCATTTTTTTTATTTGATATTCCACATAGATTTTGATACATTATATTAACATTAACATTTACATTTATCACATTTAATAACCCCATGTCATCATTGTTAGTACTTTTGTTGAAGTTATTAACGAAAAAACTGTTCATCAAAATCACAAGTTTGTGTTTCTGCATTAAATATAAACAGTGTTCTCAAACCGTCAAGCTACGTAAAACGAGCTAATATATGGATAGCTAAAATATATATTATTCTTAGAAATGTCTATGTTAATATCATCGTTTCTTCTCAAAATACATAAATTTATTACTCTTTGATAATTATATTAATCTAATAATATTTTACTATGATATTAAGGTCACATACTCGTGGGGGTGAGTTCAATGCCCTATTTTGTTTTTGATCTCGTTCAGCGCGAGCCTGGTAGATACCTACGTGGCGGTAGCTAGAGGTCGTACATCAAAGGGCAACTTTATGTAACTGATAAGGCACGTTACGAGTCTGTTTGTGCCAGTTATGACCCGTCGGCCGGCAAGGCTCGCAGGGCTCGGAGTGAGCGCCCCCATGAGATACGATATGATGCATCTGTTTGATAAAGCCTCCACAAGATAAAGGAAACTTGTACTACTTTTACACAAGTCATAGTACGGATTGAAAAGAGCGAGCTATTCACAACAGCAATACAAACATATTTAGATTGAATTTTTCACAACTGTTTAATGTTATGACTTCGTTAACTCTGTTCGTTGAGCTGGTCTTCACAGACACACTTTTACAGATTTCATAGATAACTCATTGAAATGATAGCTTACGGAGATTGTGAGTGTCGTCTCGTTGAATAACCACTACAAAGCATATAGTCTAAGTAATAAGAAAACAATTGCTATTTGCTTGGTGGTACAGTTTAAGAGGAGGTGCAGACTGCCGGTCGTGTGGTTCCGTATCAGAGCGTAGATAATGAAGGTGATCCGAGCCATAAATTATACGTTATCTGTAACCACTGTCTGTGCTCGCCGCAGCGCCGCCCACAGTCACCGCACACCGGGGCGTCTGCGACGATGAGCGCACTCCGACAGATCTCTTATCTGTTTGTTTTGATTACTAATACATTAAGGTTCAAATCAAGTAGCCTCGTAGTCAGTTTGTATAGTGAAATAGTTCGTTCTATAAGGTTAACAATTTTTTAATATTAACACGACAAAACACGAAAATAATTTTAATTACACAATAATACTCGTATTGTAAAATAGTTGACTAGTGAAGAACATTTTGTATTTTTTAGACCAGTTATTTTCTACACATATATTGTCTCGTTGTGGACGCAGCCTTCAAGTATTGCCGCGATATTTTATCTGATTCTGTTTATTGACGACACGAACGCAATCTGAGGATAAAATTATCAATTTATGAAATAATTTTCAAACGATATTACTGGTGTCAAATGACATTATTATATGTACGTTTCGCAATAATGTTAAAGTAGGTACATTTACGAGACCTTATAGGCGGTAGACTGTATCTCAGAGACTCGTAACACGTCACATTATGTCTGTTGTGTATGAGCTATAAACGTACTATATACTACATACCTATAGGTAGGTACACCGGTCCAATATCGTCGGTTGTGATTACAAGTGCTGATAAGATCGCTCTCAGACCGATCAGATATCGCGCTGACTAAATTTTGCTTCGGATAGTGGCGTTTACTTGATCGTCCCTGCCGTTATCGGACGGCGCTCGTACCTGCCATTAATAGGGATATTCAATGAGCCGATACCCCTATAGATATCGTCGTAAGGTGGTGGGTGGCAGGGTGGTAGTAACAAGTCAATTAAATGTGAGTGGCGCCGGCGGTGGTCGACGGTGGACGAAGGTGCCATATATCAGCGTGTGAGAGCTATTTTTTTTATTTATTTTTTTATATATTAGCCTACCAAAGTGACTCCACCCCACCTGATGGTAAGCAGTCAGTGGAATCCAGAAGTGGTGGCCACCATACCAAAAGTCATAGTCTTAAACTGCTGGTATGGTGGCCTCCACTATGGCGGCTGGGAATGGGGTTAGGGGAAGGGAATGAGGGAGGTAAGGAAAGGGGAAAAGGGGGAAGTTGGGCCTCCGGCGCTCTCACTCATCGAGCGAAACACAGTAGTACGGATACTACTACTCTTACGTCGATCTTCTATGAGAGGGTAGTACTTCCCCGGACGATCCAGCCCATTCATGCTGAAACCAGCGTGGATCTACTACCGTAAAAAGGCGTGGAAGGCCTCGGACTTACTCTTCTTGTTCTATATAATTTGACACTTGTTACCTGCGTATATAGCCGCAGTACACTAGTCGAATGTGCAAGTCACAGTGAGAAGCCGTTTTATTACCAGTTTAGACATAACATCTACGAGGTGTCTTATTTTGACATCAAACTTTAAAAGTTCGATCAAAATCAAGTTGTTGGATGTGGATCGATTCCTAATTGCGGCTGCTCCATATTCATTCGGATTGCACAAAGGCATGTCGAATGGTGATTGTATTATACAGATACGAGACACCAATCATGAAGGGGGTAGGCACGCCGAGTTGGTACGAAACGTATACCTGTGTAGGTACCGTGTTGTTATTGTAAGTTGACACGTGCAAGTAAACTTGTGCGAACTTGTTCCACTTCGTAGATAATTACTTTTGCTACGTTTTGTTCGCAACACGCGGCCAAACATTACACTCCACCAACTTTTCTAATTGCTTTAACGTTTTACCAAATTATAAAGTTACATCTAATGCTGCCTCAACTGTGTACCGACTGAACGTTCAGGCATATACATAGTTAAGTACATTATATAACAGATAATTAAACAAATAATAGTTTATAAATTATAAATAGCTAGAATTTTCGCAAAACATTCATTTATACACGCGCTACGTAACTTCGGTGGTCGCAGTCCGACGGTGACATGCCTCCGCGGCTAATGTAAACAGTTCAACGTTTGCGGACCTGGCAAATGTTCAACTTTTACTTTATTTTTAATTATATGTATACCTACTTTACAGTGGTTTTTAGGCGTAATATAAATTATTTAAGGTCGGTAATTATTAAGGAAGAAAAGTATCCTATCATTTACATGCGAAACTTCAGAAGGCATGTGCCAGTCAGTCACATCGTCTACCAAGATCATTGTATTACGGACCTGTCCCCGCCGTCAACCATTACTTTTGTTTAGATCGCTATCAAACATTAATGGTGGCCACAGTTTGACACGTTGTGTTGTTAGTTCGCACAACAAGTTCCGTCCAAAGCATTGCATGCCGTATACTATTACAACTGTGTCGATTGTATTTATTGTTATTTAGTTTAATATAGTACAGTAAAAACAGTTTGTTATTAAGGATTGTATTATAAATAGGAGAATGGACTGTTTCAATTATTAAGGATTGTATTATAAATAGGAGAATGGACTGTTTCAATTATTAGGGATTGTATTATAAATAGGAGAATGGACTGTTTCAATTATTAGGGATTGTATTATAAATAGGAGAATGGACTGTTTCAATTATTAGGGATTGTATTATAAATAGGAGAATGGACGGTTTCAATTATTAGGGATTGTATTATAAATAGGAGAATGGACTGTTTCAATTATTAGGGATTGTATTATAAATAGGAGAATGGACTGTTTCAATTATTAGGGATTGTATTATAAATAGGAGAATGGACTGTTTCAATTATTAGGGATTGTATTATAAATAGGAGAATGGACTGTTTCAATTATTAGGGATTGTATTATAAATAGGAGAATGGACTGTTTCAATTATTAGGGATTGTATTATAAATAGGAGAATGGACTGTTTCAATTATTAGGGATTGTATTATAAATAGGAGAATGGACTGTTTCAATTATTAGGGATTGTATTATAAATAGGAGAATGGACTGTTTCAATTATTAGGGATTGTATTATAAATAGAAGAATGGACTGTTTCAATTATTAGGGATTGTATTATAAATAGGAGAATGGACTGTTTCAATTATTAGGGATTGTATTATAAATAGAAGAATGGACTGTTTCAATTATTAGGGATTGTATTATAAATAGGAGAATGGACTGTTTCAATTATTAGGGATTGTATTATAAATAGGAGAATGGACTGTTTCAATTATTAGGGATTGTATTATAAATAGGAGAATGGACTGTTTCAATTATTAGGGATTGTATTATAAATAGGAGAATGGACTGTTTCAATTATTAGGGATTGTATTATAAATAGGAGAATGGACTGTTTCAATTATTAGGGATTGTATTATAAATAGGAGAATGGACGGTTTCAATTATTAGGGATTGTATTATAAATAGGAGAATGGACTGTTTCAATTATTAGGGATTGTATTATAAATAGGAGAATGGACTGTTTCAATTATTAGGGATTGTATTATAAATAGGAGAATGGACTGTTTCAATTATTAGGGATTGTATTATAAATAGGAGAATGGACTGTTTGAATTATTAGGGATTGTATTATAAATAGGAGAATGGACTGTTTCAATTATTAAGGATTGTATTATAAATAGGAGAATGGACTGTTTCAATTATTAAGGATTGTATTATAAATAGGAGAATGGACTGTTTCAATTATTAGGGATTGTATTATAAATAGGAGAATGGACTGTTTCAATTATTAGGGATTGTATTATAAATAGGAGAATGGACTGTTTCAATTATTAGGGATTGTATTATAAATAGGAGAATGGACGGTTTCAATTATTAGGGATTGTATTATAAATAGGAGAATGGACTGTTTCAATTATTAGGGATTGTATTATAAATAGGAGAATGGACTGTTTCAATTATTAGGGATTGTATTATAAATAGGAGAATGGACTGTTTCAATTATTAGGGATTGTATTATAAATAGGAGAATGGACTGTTTCAATTATTAGGGATTGTATTATAAATAGGAGAATGGACTGTTTCAATTATTAGGGATTGTATTATAAATAGGAGAATGGACTGTTTCAATTATTAGGGATTGTATTATAAATAGGAGAATGGACTGTTTCAATTATTAGGGATTGTATTATAAATAGAAGAATGGACTGTTTCAATTATTAGGGATTGTATTATAAATAGGAGAATGGACTGTTTCAATTATTAGGGATTGTATTATAAATAGGAGAATGGACTGTTTCAATTATTAGGGATTGTATTATAAATAGGAGAATGGACTGTTTCAATTATTAGGGATTGTATTATAAATAGGAGAATGGACTGTTTCAATTATTAGGGATTGTATTATAAATAGGAGAATGGACTGTTTCAATTATTAGGGATTGTATTATAAATAGGAGAATGGACGGTTTCAATTATTAGGGATTGTATTATAAATAGGAGAATGGACTGTTTCAATTATTAGGGATTGTATTATAAATAGGAGAATGGACTGTTTCAATTATTAGGGATTGTATTATAAATAGGAGAATGGACTGTTTCAATTATTAGGGATTGTATTATAAATAGGAGAATGGACTGTTTCAATTATTAGGGATTGTATTATAAATAGGAGAATGGACTGTTTCAATTATTAGGGATTGTATTATAAATAGGAGAATGGACTGTTTCAATTATTAGGGATTGTATTATAAATAGGAGAATGGACGGTTTCAATTATTAGGGATTGTATTATAAATAGGAGAATGGACTGTTTCAATTATTAGGGATTGTATTATAAATAGGAGAATGGACTGTTTCAATTATTAGGGATTGTATTATAAATAGGAGAATGGACTGTTTCAATTATTAGGGATTGTATTATAAATAGGAGAATGGACTGTTTGAATTATTAGGGATTGTATTATAAATAGGAGAATGGACTGTTTCAATTATTAGGGATTGTATTATAAATAGGAGAATGGACTGTTTCAATTATTAGGGATTGTATTATAAATAGGAGAATGGACTGTTTCAATTATTAGGGATTGTATTATAAATAGGAGAATGGACTGTTTCAATTATTAGGGATTGTATTATAAATAGAAGAATGGACTGTTTCAATTATTAGGGATTGTATTATAAATAGGAGAATGGACTGTTTCAATTATTAGGGATTGTATTATAAATAGGAGAATGGACTGTTTCAATTATTAGGGATTGTATTATAAATAGGAGAATGGACTGTTTCAATTATTAGGGATTGTATTATAAATAGGAGAATGGACTGTTTCAATTATTAGGGATTGTATTATAAATAGGAGAATGGACTGTTTCAATTATTAGGGATTGTATTATAAATAGGAGAATGGACTGTTTCAATTATTAGGGATTGTATTATAAATAGGAGAATGGACTGTTTCAATTATTAGGGATTGTATTATAAATAGGAGAATGGACTGTTTCAATTATTAGGGATTGTATTATAAATAGAAGAATGGACTGTTTCAATTATTAGGGATTGTATTATAAATAGGAGAATGGACTGTTTCAATTATTAGGGATTGTATTATAAATAGGAGAATGGACTGTTTCAATTATTAGGGATTGTATTATAAATAGGAGAATGGACTGTTTCAATTATTAGGGATTGTATTATAAATAGGAGAATGGACTGTTTCAATTATTAGGGATTGTATTATAAATAGGAGAATGGACTGTTTCAATTATTAGGGATTGTATTATAAATAGGAGAATGGACTGTTTCAATTATTAGGGATTGTATTATAAATAGGAGAATGGACTGTTTCAATTATTAGGGATTGTATTATAAATAGGAGAATGGACTGTTTCAATTATTAGGGATTGTATTATAAATAGGAGAATGGACTGTTTCAATTATTAGGGATTGTATTATAAATAGGAGAATGGACTGTTTCAATTATTAGGGATTGTATTATAAATAGGAGAATGGACTGTTTCAATTATTAGGGATTGTATTATAAATAGAAGAATGGACTGTTTCAATTATTAGGGATTGTATTATAAATAGGAGAATGGACTGTTTCAATTTCACTACCTCGGTGCACTGTGTACCGAGCCCGACAGCGGTGGATCAGATCTGGGAGATCAGACCGGATTTGAGAAGCGGCACAATCATTATTTAACATTATATTTATCCTTGATTCTAATATAGACTTCTGCAGTGCTCAGAAGTTTGAAATAACATTTTAACTCTCAAACAACGATGCTTAAAAATATAATTGTATATGGGCAACCAAAGTATTTTTTTATGAAGTGAAAAAAAAGGGTAAAATTCGTTATCAGATTTCGTACTAGATGTAAATTTTCATTAAAAACATAACAAGGTACTGTATTAGCGGATCACTTTGCAGTAGCGGCTCCATGTTTAATTATTTTTTGTGTAATATGTACAAAGATATCGTATGACGTGGTGATGTGTTTACAAAGTCGTTAGTGATGTGATCCGCCGAGCTGTGCCGTCGTCAGCGTGTTGGGTACGAGCTTGCGTGCGCCTTGATAAACGGACAGTCAGATGGACACGGACAACGAAGGCTCTCTTAAGTTACTAAACCATAAACACGACGTGATATATTCAGCAGTTTATCATAAATAACACTACGTTATAGAAAACTTTTAAATCTATAGTCTACATTTCCATTACCGTATATCTATCGAGATGTCCTTCTAAAAACATTTTACACTAAATTGTTTACTTTATAAATCTACTGCTATTATAATATTTCACATTCATTCTCTTACACACATTCACTGGTATCTGTTTATACGGAGACGACGAAATCTATTAACTTAGTTCTTATTTTACTTACGTTACGTTATGTTTTTGTAGCAAACTGTGACCTTTGGCGTTTATTTAAGTATTACCTTATCTGAGGGATAAGCCGCGCAGTGCGGGATCACACGCCGTAAACCTAATACGGCCACGGATTGTAACTACTAACTACAGTACCTACGTTATATTACATACTAATTTTCAGATAACATGGGACTAATACTACAGATTAATTGTGTTAACAAGTTTGTTTGTGTAATTATAATTAGTTTGCGGACATAAATAACTCAGCGTCGGGCTTACACGGCGATTAAACCTATGTCACGAACAATGTGAGGGTGTTAACATATATTATAGCACGTTATACAGTATAGTAGCAGTAGCTGAACAGTCGCTGCATAAAGCTCAGTGCTTTATATCAAAGATGTAACCCGATTGCGGTTCGTTCTTTGTTTTAAGACACGCTTTGTAAGCGCACCGACTGCACCGAGCGCCGCTCGTCTCTTAACGGGACGTTAATGCGACGTTTTTCTTTTCGAACATGCACGACTAGTCACGTTACTTGTCCGACAATACTCCACACGTACAAAATACACCGAATAACTATCAACCTAATATAACTTTGTACATAATACATAGGCATGTACTTATATCTTCACAATCTATTAGATTAATGTGGATTTAGTTTCCTACAGATAATGATAGAAATGAGTTCAAACGAATGGCGGCCATTCATTATGAATTGAGTCAGAACCGTGCGGGCCACAGATATAACATTATAAATGTGCGCCTGGCCACCCCGGGCCGGACGGAGAGCCGCGCCGCCATTCTGCGCTCTGAATAAAAATTACCTACGATATTTAAAGAGCAATTTATTTAAATTTGAAGAAAATGAGAAGCAGTTATGAAAATGTGTTCGTGTTGACGTTCAGCGCATCACTTGCGTAAACAAGCTGTCAGGTGCTATAACGATAAAAGTGAACGAGCCTATGGGAATTAACATAGTCTTTATGTTAATTCTGTTCATAACAACACCGCGAGGTGTTTGTAGTACGCAAATATATAAATTATCATGATGGTTATAGCGGTGACTACGAACTGACAGTGCGATCACTATAAGTTGCGGCTAATATGAAAAGTTTGTGTGATGAGGGGAAGACTGGGGGATAATTGTGTGTCATGTACACAGCGTGTGTACCTCCTACCTGTGGAGTCTGCTCTGAGATCAATATTTGTTTATGGAACATAAACACAGGAGGATTTAATACCTACTGTAAGCATTATCTACCAGCCAATGTTAGATGATGCTGAGACATACGAAGTAAGTAGATTAATGCCACCATTCTCCCCGCCCATTGCGCACGCACCGAACGTGGCCGTGGGTCACTCCGGGATCACCAGCCACTATAGAAGGTAGCCTGCGGGCGGCGATTGGACGATCGCCGCTCGAACAGCACAGGCCCGTGAAGGCGGCGTACGTGTTCCACGAACGCCTCTCGATGGAGGAGGGCAAGGCCCACAAAATCAGACGGGGCCATGGCCCATCAGGGCCGCGGATGAATGCGCGCGCGTCTCCTGTGACCCCGACACTCTGGCCGTCTGGTGGAACACCGTGGGTTTAGACAGTAAGACAGTATATATAGCCGGCCACGTTCTCAGTGCGGTCAGAGAGTCCGACATAATGCCTCCGCCTTGCCAAGGCGAGTGCGTACGCATAATGCGTTTCAAAAAAAAAGGTAGATTAATGCAGTACTATGATGAAATGCGAAACTATGTGTCAAGATAAAATAAAATTTTAATAAATTAACTAGAAATTAATACTCTAGACAGATTTATAAAATAAGACACAGATATAGTGAATTGTGTCTATTGTCAACTGCTAACGAAGAATTACTCTCGTCGTACATTATAATATTTTACATTGCATTATATAGCTAGTTATTACAGAATGATGTGTGGCTTAAGATTCTTATCAAAACCGCTCATTTTGTATGCTCTAACAAGAATCAGCTGACTTGGATGTGGGAATGTGTAAGTGAGTCTTATAACTTTGTGAACTAAACAAGTTTTGAGTTGATGTTTACTAACGAACGAGGTTTGTGTTGAAAGCGGAACAATGTGTACGTTGTCCCGGACGCACTTGTGTAATCCCGACGATAGTTAGTGCGGCGAGAAGTGACTCCCACCTCACCACATTACATCACGATGTAGTTAATTAGGGCGAAGGTGTGAGCTCGTTACGTCTGACGCCCTGTACGAGACAATTAAACACTGCAGACACGTGACTTTCGTACGTGATCAGAACATAAGCGCACACGTACCTTAGTTAAATACGTGCGTGTTACACCTCTTGTCGCCGATAATCAGTGCTGAGACAAACACACAGTGTATAAAGAGGGAGGGGAGGCTATTTTTACAACCTATTCATATTAGAACGGCACGAGGCGGCGACGGATCGTCCACATCCGGACCACTAGTCTCCGGAATATTTGGTCGTAAACTTAACATAAAACATCTCACTTTCGTTCGTAAAACTTCGCATAAAATAAATATCTACGATTTATTTACACAGCGCCGGCGCGGGAGCGGCTTACTTTATTATACAATACGTCACTTACATGTCGCAGTAATCAAAACGACAATGTGCCGGTTCACCGGGTTCACTTTCATCTATAAATAATTTGGTAGCATTATTCAATTGTAAAGGTTAAACACTTTAACTTGAACGATACCTACTCCACATAAAAGATTTCTTCTTAAAGCAAATTTAACCTTCCTTATTATTTTATACCACCGCTGTACACGCGCACAGAGGCTTCAATATGATACACGCTGATGATAAACGGCTTGCGTAGATCTGTAAACACCTAATTAAACACATTGGCCTTGTAGCAGGGGCTATATTAGTTTATTATATTTTCACTACTTGGTATCTTGGATGCATTGCCTTCTGTATTAGGCTATAACCACGTAGACAGAAAATATTATACAGAATTAAAAAAAAATACATTAAATTTTTAAAAATAATATCACAACAACTACAAACAACGCCATCTAGTATCAAAGTAAGCATATATTATAGCTATGGCTTCCAGGATGCGCACGTACATACTTAAATACTTTTTATTGTAAATACATACATATTATACATAGAAACACCCAGAACAATTCAAATAGACATGTTCATGCACACAAATATTAAATATTAAAAATGAGTCGTGTTTGTGAAGTTATGATCTAATTTTGGGTAATATAAAATAGTAGATGTGTGTAGCGACGTACCATACATGTCGCGCACCAACGTCGGCGCCCCGGGGGAAATAAGCGCGCGATATCTGACTCCAGCGAGTGAAGTCTTTGCCGTAGGTGCGTACTGCGAGATGAAGTTTATCAAACCTCTTTGTGAACTACAGACTCGATGCAAACGAGAGCTAGCATTTATTCATAAGCCGCACGTGTGTAACTAGGTTGCACTGCACAAACAACGCGCGAATCTTTTCGTGAGTGAGTTTGGTCGCTCTCGCTCACCATACATCACCATGATCCTCCCTTTGACGTCCTCCCTCACCCCCGCGACACTTAAATACAATTATTTTCAGATTTGCACGTTTTATCAGTTATTTATTACGCTTAAATAATTTTCAGCAAAGGATCGCTGAAAGCTTTATTGAACAGGAGATACCATCTGGCACGAGCTCGCTCATTATTTCACCAATTGTTTAACTAATTTATACATGCTGGTGTTAGCACATTTATGAGCTCGTGTTACATACTCTGCGATGATTCTTAGTACACTTGTCTTGTAGTAGACAAATAAACAGTAGGAGTATGTAGTAGATACTCGTATATAGCAGCGCGACAACGTTGAAATATAATTGTAATTTTTGTGTTGAAAATTATGTTTTAAACAATCTCTTCACATTCTAAATTAATATTCTGAGCACAAAGACGACATTAAAAGGATTAGACTGCGACGCCTCTCGCTCTCACCATCGCGAACTCACGTTTACGTCATGCGTAACGTCAAACTTGACACGTCAATGTCGATATTACTTCTTATAAATTAACGCAATTATCTATCCATAGTTTAATAATGAACTTATATCTCTATCTGCATGTAATCAGTAGTAGAATAATCAAAGCAGCGATCGATAAAAAAAAGGAAAAGTGAGACCATTACGCTAACGAGCCTATTCGACAACACAATATTATGATGGCGTCATGTTTGGGAACGGCTCGCGTAAACAGCTCCCTTGACGCGATATCTACGAGTAAAAGACGTTTACAGAGCATACTTGTGACGTTTTGCTGCAAACTCAATAAACAGCGGATGGTATTACTGCGGCGGGAATTGCCTCTCATGTCCCGAGACTGTATACTCTACTGTGATATGAGCACTGAGCACTTGTGTGTGTACGACGTCGCAGCTTTAAAACAGACAGACCTATATTCAATTAGTTCTCTATACGAGATTGTGATGTCAAAACATTGATGTCTTTTTATAAGTTAACGGCGCGGAGTGATCTAAAAGCAGAGTCGGTACAGCTTTAGTGTGCATAGTGAATAATGTGTTGCGTGATTATCACAAATCAAATCAAATCAAATCAAAATAATTTATTTGCATTAAACATGTGTGGTCATACAATCTCGGATAGCATTCTTGGTGTTGTGCATAGTTTAAGTGCAGCATGTTTTACCTTAAGAGGTGTACAAATGAGTAGTCTCCATTAAATAATCTATTTTTGAATTGTTAAATATATAATAAATGTCAGAAAGGAATTAATTATACAGAAAATGTCAAAAAATAAAATACAACAGCGAACAGATAATGGAACATACATTATAAGTCTAGAATGAGTCATTTAAAAAGTCTTTTATATTATAATAACATTTGTCAATTATTTATTAAAATTATATTTGATGTTTAGATCTCACACAAGGCTTTTTTTTTTTTTTTTTTTTTATTGCCTATAGTGGCAGACGAGCCAACAGCCCACCTGATGGTAAGTGGAAACTGTCGCTCATAGACTTCTGCAATGCCAGGGGCTCTGCGAAGCCGCTGCCTACCTTGATATTAATGCTCTCTTTAAACCTCGTTTGAAGAAGGACATGTCATAGCGCTCGGGAAACACCGCAGCTGGTAGTTCGTTCCAGAGCCTGCACGTACGTGGGAGAAATGAACGCTGAAAACGAACCGTGCTAGACGAGATCGTGTCCAGGTAGTATGGATGAACTTTGCTGCGATGTCGAGTGGTGCGATGATAGAAAGGAGACGATGGCACCAAGTCAAACAGTTCCTCAGAGCTTATGTTTAGGGATCATCTATTATGTTTATTGGTCATGAAACTAACATAGAGTGGCAAATACCTTAGAACCTTTTGTGCCTATATTGTACCCGTTGTACTTCCTGACGATCTCTAGAGTTTAGTGTCACATCGGTTAATGCCAGTACGTCGGTCAAGCTTCCCACAAAGTGCCGACTATAGTTCCAACAAAGTAATTTAGAAGTTGTCTATGACAGTCAACTTATGCTTCCTTGATGTAGGTCTTAAGTAAGAGAAACTGCCGGACTTTGTTTTGATTACAAGTACCTATGTCGTATTGGCTGAAGACCAGTCTCGACCAAATGCAAAAAGGAAAACTTAGTAATTAAAGAAAAAGATGAAAGTACTACCCCAACACTATTGCTTCCATTTGAGTAGGAAATATCCTCAGAGAAATCTTGATCCGTCCCACCACAGTTACGTTTCTAAGCACCCTTATATATTTAATTACGCAGCGCGCAGGTGGGTTTTCCTCCACAAGGCGATACTGTTTGGTTGCGAGGTCAAAACGCTCTCTTGATCCAAATAGCTACGGCAAGGTGGGCCAATCCCGACGATTAATAAGGAAAACGATGAAATAATTGCAATCAATGATCCTTGGATTAGTTAATCGTGTGTATCAATCACATCACACACAGACACACACACAATGCTCTACCTAGAACATTTAAGCGAATATTACATTACATAGCATCGTATGATGGCGCACCACGTGTAACGCTGAGTAGACATCGACGCCTCGACATACAATATATATAGTACTTGGTTATATATTTTTCGATCGTGGACGATATAAAATTATATTTTTTTCAAAAGCTAATAGAGTTATATCCAACAATAGCCGATAAGTGCTGGTCATCTAACTAGACCACGTTTAGTGAACGTAAATAAGTAAGTATAAAATAAATAAATAAATAAATAACACTACAACAACCACAACGCCATCTAGACCCAAAGTAAGCATATATTAATAGCTTGTGATATGGGTTCTAGAATGCATACATACTATACATAGAAACACCCAGACCAATGCAAATAGCCATGTTCATGCACACAAATATTTGCAATGAGCGGGAATTGAACCCGAAAAAATTATATAAGTATGTATAGCCGCATTCTAGAATCCATAGCACAAGCGGTAATATAAGCCAGCATAAAGTGATTTTCGGGATGAAAAGTATCCCATGTCCGTCTCCGGCACCGAATTTATCTACATTCCAAATGTAATCGAAATCGGTTCACCCGTTTATGAGCTGAGTGGTAACAAACACACACACATACACACACAAAATTTCTAATTTATAATATTTGTAGAATTATTATTAATTTATCATGTTTTTATACAGTAAGTAGGATTGATATCAAAGTGAATGAGTTGTCTCTCTGTCGCAGTTCTATATGTAAGAGTTTATATTGAATAATCGTTTAGTACAGAGTGTGTATGTGGTAGTAATGGCCGTTGCCTCCCGTGGGAGCGCTGCAAGGTGTTAGAGACCCTCGACTCGTGTGAGCTATAACCAAGTGTGATTTAAAATAAATGTGAGCCTGACGTTGTTTGTTACTATGTGCTGTATATATGTATGATGGAATTATCTAACAAGTAAGAGCATTTAGCTGAAAAGTAAACCATCGATAATATGTAGTACATATTATGTACTAGCTGTTCCCCGCAGCTCTGCCCGCGTCAATGTCGGTTATATCTCTATTTATATTGACGATTTTTTATACAAACTTTCATTCAACATTTAAGCCATTTTTGCGCGATAAAGATAACCTATGTTGCTCTCCGAGATCTGTGGTATCTCTATACGAAGTTTTATCAAAATTGGTTCAATGGTTTAGGCGTGAAAGCGAGACAAAGTTATTTTCTCATTTATAATATTAGCAATCAAAGTTATTTTAATTCATTTGTTGAATATAAATAAAAACTACAATAAATGTTGTGATTTGGTTTGTTTGGTATAATTTTACGTGTTTTCACGCCACAAAATCATCTCAACTGTCTTAATAAATGTTACATGGCGCAACAAAACAATTTGTGAAACCAGTATCGTCAAACTTTTATCATATTACAATACAGATACTATTCGGTGCGCGTACTCTGCACACATTACACTGTACATACACACACATTTATATGTGGTAGACAGTAGGCGGCAAGGCTTCGTGGGTTGCACATCGACGCACACATACGAGCCCAAGAAACAATATATTTGTGCAAAAAATCAGGCGCGAAGGCAATCTCGCGCGGCGGCGTTTGCTACTAAACGTCACTTTACGTCGCGGATGACGTATGACGCGCGGGAGAGGTGTGAGGGGGGCCGAGGGGAAGAGCTTTGTATACCAAATTGAATACACGTAGTTTTACCCGTACAGTTCACGGAAAGTGTTTATTTGTAGACATTTTACACTATCGCGAAGTTACTTTATATAATATATGATGGCAGACGAATAAGCTGCCTATTTAATATTAAGTGGTTGGTCGACATACTATAGCTAACTAGCTGTTGCCCGCAGCTACGCCCACGTGAATGTCGGTTATACCGCATTTTCTATACAATCTTTCATCTCCTATTTCAACCCCTTCAAGCCATTTTTTCGCGATAAAAAGAAATATATATCGTATTCTAGCAATTCAATAAATAAAGTAAACTAATAAACAGTTAAGTGTAAGTAAAAGTAAGTAATAATAGGCGTTTAAATTGCTAAGAACGTAGAGCGGCTACGTCGTAGCACCACCAAACGTAGCACAGCTACGAGATATCAGCTATCAAGTGCCCGTAGCACGTACATAACATTGCTAGAGAGGGCGTAGAACGGGTGAAACTTACTGTGCCTCACATTTATGACGTGGTGTGATTATGCTGTTCATAAAATGTAATATTTAAGGTTAATTTCCTTACGTCTGCCGCAGTCCCCGCCTACCAACAGGAAATTACGGATATTCATTCAAGATTAAGATTGCTTCATAATTATGAATAAGTGATCAATCCATCCTTCCACTACAGTCAGTACCTACTCGTAGTGTACGTATTACACGTTGGCGATGTGCGTATAGGTGTTCATTTAGTTTGAGCTAAAAATGTTCTAATAAGTTTAGTTAGATTTGGTAAATATAATATATTATTTTTCAGAGTATTAAACGCTCGGCTTAGGCAAGTGTATGTAATAGCTCTGGTGACATCACGTAATACATATGTGCACGTTTTACTAACTAGTTTCTATACTACTTCTATAGCTAAAATGCTTTAGTGTAAGATCACGTTTTCTACGCCGGGCATTGTCCTGCTCACTTACATAGAGGTGACGACCGGCTACTCTGTAGGTACGTGTGTCCTTAAGAGAACATAAACGCAGAGCGTGGTGATATTGCGTGTATGAAGATCGCTCCCGGTGGACGAGGTCACGAGGTGACAGCTCGTAGAAACGTTATAGTCAGGAGTGCTCGCACACTCTCTAAACTCAAATAAAAGATATTATACGTTTAGATGGTAGTAGATTGTCGCTTTTGGCATGAGTGGGATCCCTAGTCCGGCTAGTTCTACTGTTAGTTCTATTGGACATGTTAAGCCTCTTTGAATATTATATTTTTGTATTTAAAACCTTATTTCTTTTTCTTAATTGTGCTTTTTGTCATAATCCTTGTAGTGCATAGAAAACACCTATAGGTTCATAATGTACGATAAGTACTGATTATCAGCTGAGCCGAGTCTTCCAACTAAACTTGTATGTAATAATATTTAAATGAGCCGTACTCTGCGTACGCTACACTAGTAACAGGCTGCGGCGACACAAACTCGTCCATACACTTTATATTCGAGCTCATTTTCTAATATAACCGCACAAAGGGACCCGCACTAAATTGATTGTGCGAAGCTAACTGTGCGTGCGTGTCGCGTACACTTACTTGTGTGCGTGCGTTTACAATAACGTGAGCACAAGGTGGGACATCGGTTTGCGGAATGCTTCCACGTGCTGAGCTCGGTAAGGACACGGTAATACTATATACAGTAATCCATCTTCATACAAACGGACAAAGCGCGAGCTATGCCTACGCGCCTCGGTCTCGGTATGCGCTCGGTGTGCAGACAGTTGCGACTGTGCCGCAGTGACGAACGGACGGTGTGTTGTATTTTTAACAATAAGCGCGCGATTTTTTTACTAAAAATAAGTTTAAGTACATATTTAATATGAAGAGTATGATATATTGTGCTGTTTTTGGTTGCTTGAATTCGTCAATAACGCATCCAGAGATAACTTTTTTTAGATTACCTGGAAACTTTGAAAGGTAAGACTATAAAATAATTTGATTTTGTGTCTTTTTAATGGATAAGTATTTCCTTTTATCTCCCGATAAAGAAGATGTCTGGATTAATAAATAAAGTGAATAGAGTAAAGGAAAGTGATTGACACGAGTGAAATAGGTAGTTATAGGCGGTTCATGAATCATGATACGGTAGATACGCTTGTGTTAAAACCTCGGGGCATGTTTGTTTTTTTTTTGTAAAGTAAAAGTAGTAAAGACGTGGTATTTTATTATTAATAATAGTTGTTTATTGTACTGTGTGTACATGATATGGATAATACAAGAAAAAATAAATTTTCAATCAAAAAACAACACGCATTTTTATTGAACACTTCCTATTAAATTCACAAAGCATTTTATTTGTTTATATAATAAAGTATATTTACAATCACAAAACTAAATGGAAACACAAAGTAGGCAAATGTAATTAAAGTGCTGGAGGCGGGCAGCCCTATCGCATATTTACGTGCCGCGCGACTGTAGGCATTTATTTATAAAATACGGCCGAGTCACAATACTGATAGATAGTATTACCGTGGTAAAGAGTTGTCGTCCCGCTGGAAGGACTGTAAGGGTGTGAGGCGGTGAGGCGGCGGGGTGGAGAGGGAGAGCCGCGCGGCCGTACGTAAGCTGATTAGGAACAATCTGTGTTTAAGTATAGCGCGGTTACTGTTTTAGCCGCTTTGTTGCGTCGTCAGTACTTCGTTGCGTACTTCTACCAGTACTCACCTTGTTTTACTATTATTGTATTGTTGAGTTGTAGTGAAGGGTGTCGTGTGAAGTGTACGTAGTCCAATGTCGCGACAGTCATGACGACGCAGCGGCGCGCCTCGTTACTAGTTAGTGGTGTAGTTTCGCGCCAAGAATACAAATGAGCGGCGCCGGGGAGCGCGGCATGCACTCACTAGACACACAGATACACAGGCGCACAGTGAGGGTAGTTAGATACACTCGGTGCTGTGAAACGTTCCAAATTAAACATTCAGTGTAAATACGCGCACTT
Source organism: Parascotia fuliginaria (assembly GCA_963082885.1). Lineage (NCBI taxonomy): Eukaryota > Metazoa > Arthropoda > Insecta > Lepidoptera > Erebidae > Parascotia > Parascotia fuliginaria. The sequence goes on from OY720190.1 coordinate 16,617,684, forward strand.
TTATAGCAGTTTTGGTCGCGAGCGGTTTACTATCGCATTACTGTGCACTATATTTCATCGTGGCGCGGTACGCTACGTGTGTGTACCTTGCAGAATTACCATCCATTACGGCGCGCTAGTAAATCTTTTTAAAATTCTGTTGTATTCTGTTCTATCTGAACCAGAATATTCAATTTAAAAGAGAACAAGTTTTATATAATCATTTTTTACATTCAGTTTTCTGTACTTTTTTCTCTTCTCTGAGCGTCAGTCTTATTATTTCAAGTCAACATAACTGAAAACTGCAGAACTTGCACCACTTTAATATGTTTTTACCTTATAATTTTTTACAAATTGTTTTATAATTACAATGAAGAAACATATTATAATGAACGGGCATGTTGGTGCTCTTTGTATCTTGAGTGAATCGACACTTTGTGTGTAATTACTTATTAGTGACGCGACAATAACATGGTTTGTACCTACTGCGCGTATAAGCACGGAACGTGACACGTCATAATTGTTAACATTCTACATCAAAGTGCGTCGACACCGCACAATACACTGCAGTTAGGCGACAGCAAAGTGCTGCCGGAGTGATAACGCACGACACTACCTGTTAAAATTTAGCTACAGTCTTGTTAGTGTCTAACGTGAGGTCCATTGTAAATCTGTGTCGGTGACTTTGTGCGAGATACTCACACAAACACAGGAATAAGAAATATACATATAAGGTCGTCCAACAGAGAGCTACACGAGTAACGAGAAGCTCTCGCGACCACCTGTTGTACCGTGACACAGCACGAGCTAATACAGACGTGACGTGGCTGGTCAATACATCGCGACACGTCTCACCACAATCAACATCGATGTTCTATAGTCTACAATTAATTAACAATAATCGCAGTATGTTCATACATCGTATTTAATGCTCTTCTAATCTTGTAACGTACTTAGTAAGTAATCAAATGCGATGACATTTTAAAAAGAATATGATTATTAGATGGCAAACAACTTATCGGCCTGATTGTATTCTAAGTTTTACAGAAACGAATGAAAAGTTGAGGCACAATGGAACCTTAGGAGTTTTCACCACAATATTGTACGTCATTGACTGTTTTTACACAACACTTTGTCACTTATACTCATTATTATACTCGTTTATTGCTGGCAGTGCCTAGCAAGCCACCACGTCATCCTATATCTATCTGACTGCACCGTTGGTCTAGTGGTTAGTGTAACTGACTGCGACGCCGGGTGTCGTGGGTTCGATTCCCGCGGAAGGCAAAATATTTGTGTGATGAACATTTGTATTTGTCTTTAGTCTGGGTGTTTCCTATGTATTATAAGTATGTATTTACAAAAAAAAAAAGTATGTATATGTATTATATTTCAGTTATCTAGTACTCATAACACAAGCTCTGCTTAGCTTGGGACTAGACGACAGTGTGTGATAGTGTCCACATATTATTATTATTATATATTATTATTATAACTAAATATTTTTGCCATTCATCTGTGAGAACTAATCTCGGACTAAATTCACCCTTAATACGTGCGTGCAACGAATACAACTGGTTAAATGTTATAGGCGACTGTTACACGTAAAGTATTTATTGTGATCCACCAGTAAATACTGATGTATCGTGGTATTTAATTAACGTGTAACCTAATGTACTGATGTATGTCATTATTTATTGATGGATTTCTAGATTTTTTGATTCTGTATTGATGATCCGTCGGATTATGATAAATATTGATCGTGTAGCCTCGCGTCAATATTTATCACGTCAGTACGCGTTACGCTAGCGATGGAGGTGGACGACTTTGGATCTTACAAAGGCGGACGCACTATCTCACTATCTCCGTTCAATCATCATCGTATCAATTCAATAAACCTTCTTATGTTTTATGTATTCATTTTAGGTAAATTTTCGGTTAATAAATACAAATTAATATTTTTTAATTACGATATTTACTGACTTACTCGTATAATAATTAATAATATACTTAGCATCGAAGAACATAATATATCAATGTTTCGATCGCAAGTATCCATGACTGCCTGGCACATTGATGCGAGTGACATTATAGCTGAAAACCTTAGACGATTTACACACTGCCCCGCATCACGTACTGTAGTGCGGGCGTGCGTGTTCTTGTGTTGTTTGTAATCTCTCTTTGTATACAAATTACGGGTGCAACACACTGAAAAGTTCCATCCCGTTGCACGTGGAACCTATCAGGCTACGCGCCAATGTCGGTTTTGTTGTTTTACCCACTTTCCCCGCTTCCCGTTGCTGAGCCGCTCAGTAGCTTGTTTCAGAGCTAAATTGACTAATGAGGAAGGATAAGACGTGGCAATATCTATTTAAAAAATGGCAAGAGCAATGGTAAGTGCCATGTGGCATGTCCATAACTGCCATACAAAAATATTTTTGTGGATATTTTATTTTACGATATTTAAAAACCCGTGTATTTTAATTTTTGCCATTAAATTCAAATTTGTGTACCTTTTCCTTTGTTGTAACCAATTTTTTAATTTTTACTTTCGCCTGACCTTTTTATTTAAACTAAGTGCTAAAATAGTAGCCCTGTAACCTTTAATTTTCAGCTCTGTGGCCATTTTAGACGTTTAAACAGCAGGAGACCGACTACAATACTGACGTAATAAATATTGAACGTGTAGGCTGGTGTATTAATCCATCAGTAAAAACTGAAATCCATCAATAAATACTGTATTGACGGATCACAATAAATACTTTACGTGTAACAGTCGCCATACTTGACCAGTTAGATATCTTTCATGACTCGTTTATAAGCTACAGAAATAAAATATTGAAATCATTCGCATAATCTTCGTCATCACTATTGTTGCAGGTTTCTGCACTGAGATGTTGCTATTATTGTTAATTTAAAATCCTTTTAGTACAATTTATTATATCTGATTTAAACAAATAGTCATAACTTTAATAATGTCACTATTTTGGTGTAAGCTGTGCATGCCTTTTACCGGTATACATATAAGAACTGTTATGTAATACTGTATTTTGTTTTTCAATGTTGTATATGTGTACTGTTGGTGTGTCCATAATAAATCAATAAATAAATTATTATAAATTATCTACAGTCTATACTATTATATAAAGCAAAACAGTTTGTTTGTTTGAACGCGCTAATCTCTAGAATCACCAGTCTGATTTGAATAATTCTTTTTATAGATGATGACGTATGATAAGCCCAGTTTTCGAGAAAGGTTGTAGGCTATGTAACATCACGCTACTGGCGACGGGAGTAGAGCAGTAAACTATGGCGCGGGTGAAACCACGCTGCGAAAAGCTAGAGTGTTACACTCGTGTGTGCCCGTGCGACGCTTTAAACTGCCGATCAGTGTTCGCCTCAAGTCCATCCTAAGGTTGTCTGAAAGAGACCGTGGCGTTAAGGTCGTCCACTATCATTACTTATTGATGAATAGTTTCCTTTTTATTTACTGACTGTGTAGATATGTAGTGCGCATGCGGGTGTTACTATCGGTAGACCAACAATAAGATAGCATGATATCCGTTTGCCTGTGTTGTCGCCTAAACTAGCGTATGGCTCGTGTGTGTGTGTGTGTGCATCTCCGTAGTGCATAATCTGGTAATCTCTCTCTACTCTCTATAGCTAGCTAAAGGTCGCAGGACTGATGTCCACTGGGGCAGAAAGATTCTAGAGTGGCGACCACGAACCGAACCTCTCACAACCATATAAGGGTGGCGGGCAACCTATGGATGAGGATGGCGAACGAACGGTCAAGGTGGCGAAGGCCTATATTCAGCAGTGGACGTATTTCGGCTAATATTATGATTCCCTATAGTACAAGAAAATTTGTTTTCTAATTAAAACATAGGTTTAATTTAGATATGAATTCTACGTCATGAGTGCAAGACCATACTGTGTGGTGGTTCGCGCAATGTTCACCGACAACAGACCTTGCTGCTTACATCAGCGCGAGCGCTCGCGCCTACTTCACTATAAGCTCAACATTACGTAACATTAAATTTATGGCCCATTGATTTATGTACTACCGAAATAACACACGTCCAACTTGTCTGCGCTGAATAATAATAACACATAAGTATATAAGTAGTGTTAGTAGGAAACGAATTGAGTACCAGTCGAGTGGCCCGGCGGGAACAGCCAGCGCTAGTGCTCACGTAGCCTCCGAGCCTCTCCGGGGCTGTACCAGCGTTCTACCAGCGCACAGCGGTACGTGACTCTATCACCCGAAGCCTTTTGTGAACTTATATTGCTGTAATGTTTGACTGGGTATTAGACCTTCGAGGATGGAAGCGACGACTATTGGAATTTCGAAATTAATTTGGTTTGTCGAAGCACCGATATTGCACATTGATGATTAAGATTGAGATGATAATATCAGAATTTTAATATATGGTATTAACGATGGATTCCATTTGCTTTTACATTGAATCCCATATACCAACATATATGTAAAACAAATTCAAATACGTTTCCATTCCACACAGACACAGTAAGTACAATACGTGCTGTAGGTCTGTAGATACGTAATTGACGATCGAGGATTGCGTGGACTATCACCACAATCGTACTTGTGTAGATACGTATTTGTAGTTCTAATAACTGTCTGCACAAGCACACGTCTGCTACAGTTGTAAACAGATAGACAAAGTGTAGTTTACCAACAGAGAGTTAGTTGGTAAGGTGAGCTAATGTCAGTTAATTTGTTTGACTCGTGTTATGTTGAACTTGGTAGAAACAGCTGCAGCGCACCCATTCTGAACCGATTCAATTGCCACGTGAACTTGTCCGTCCGTTCACCAGCGAAGGCACGAGGGGCGGGGGGAGGAGATGATTAAACTAATGATCGTCTACCACTTGCACCGAGTGTTTTCACTAATTGATTCGTTTTCTTTTGTTAACTGATACTTAAACTTCATAATTACAATCTCACTTGCAATAGTTTAATTGTTTGCAATATCATAACGACATAAAAAGACTCTTCTAATTATATTACATCATATACGTAGATAGTTGTCAGTTTATTTGTAAGTTGAATGTAAGTGTTTGCAGCGTTGTATCGTAGAGGCACTTTACGTAACAGCGTCGTTTAAATAAATGAATATTTAACAATAAGTGTTAACGCAGCACTCCACGCTGCAAGCTCGCTCAGAACTCAAGTACAGCGATAATGTAGCCGCTGAAGCGCTGCACGTCACGTTTGTACAGCTCTCGCTTTGTGCGCACTACTTCGATGCACTTACGACGTTCGCGAGTAGTCTGACAGCGCTGCACTACTGGTACAAAACGATGACATTGCACGGAACTAGAAGATGTTTTATTGCTACTTCAATTAAATATGAACAGTTCGCTTTCACTACATAACTTTATAATGAGGTGATTTGCTTGGTTAGTTATACTGTCCTATTTTCGAAGTAAATACGAGCTTAATTTATCTCTTAAACAACGAGGTTGTACGATACAAATGAGCTTACGATAGTGTGTCTTCTATCTTTGCATTGGTATGATGAGTGGCCGTGTAATGTCACGATGTGGTCAAAGCTGAACACCCCTTCGACTAATATGTAAGAATATTGGATTTTTGTTTGAAAACCGAGGTATTCAAACCAAAATCAAGGTATATCGTGTTAGTTAGGTACAATAATTAATAATAGATAAACAATCAGCTAGTTTTATTTATTTATTTATACTTCTTGCACAAAATACGAAGTAAATGTACAAAGGCGGACTTAATGCCAGAGGCATTCTCTACCAGTCAACCTTTGGGTGATGCAGAGATAAAACTTGGTAGGTGCATTCAGTAGTGAAAAGATAGAATAAAATATAGGTAATTATACTATTCATTTATACATACCTAAACATATTAATAATATTTAAAAAAAAAACATCATACATATCGATTTAATACATGGCAATACTATTCTAAATAAATACAAATATACATATGGGAATATATATACATATACTTAATTTAAAATAAATAATTACATATACCTACACAAAATAACGAGTAAGAAAGTTAAGACGATTCCGCCAGCAATTTGCTATAAAGCTGCCGCACTGTAGCCTTAAATGCATCACGGTTAGTGAACGTCCTGATTTCGAGAGGGAGCGCATTCCAAATAAGGATAGCTTGAATGTTAAAAGAATAGTGAACAAAAGAAGAACTATGAGGAGGACAAAGAAGTAGTAGATTGTTAGATGAGCGAAGCGTTCTATTATGACTTGAACATAGATATTGAAAGTGTGAGGTTAAGTAAGAGGGTGCATTATGAGAATTAAGAATGGAGTAAAGAGTGGTCAACGCACGTAGGCTACGACGTTGACGTATAGGTAGCCAACCCAGTTGGGATCGATAAGTAGATACATGATCGTACTTACGAAGATTGAAAACGAATCGAATGCAATTATTGAGAAGTCGGTCGAGTTTATTGAGTAGATCTGCATTCAGGTCTAGATAGCATACATCACCATAGTCAATTATAGGAAAAATTAAGGTTTTTTTTTTTTTTTTTTTTTTTTTTTTATATTAGCCTACCAAAGTGACTCCACTCTGCCTGATGGTAAGCAGTAAGTGGAATCCAGAAGTGGCGGACACCATTCCAAAAGCCAAACTACTGGTATGGTGGCCTCCACTATGGCGGCTTAGTGAGATGCTTTTTCACGCCCCGCTTAAAAGACCCAGGATCAAAATTAGATGGGAACACATGCGCTGGCAAAGAGTTCCAGGCTTTAATTGAGCGACAAAAGTATGAAGTGCTGAACCGTTTGGTTCGAGACTCTTTAGATTCCACTGTGAAAGGGTGGCACTTTAGTCCCGCACGTGTTGTTCTGGACAAAAAGGGAGAGGGTGGGATTAATTCAAAGAGCTCTTCAAAACACTCTCCATGGTAAAGGCGATAGAAGACGGCCATTGAGGCGATGTCTCTTCGCAGCTGTAAAGGCTCAAGGGTCTTAGTAGCCTCCGGGCTTCCGATGATACGGACTGCTCGCCGCTGCAACCTATCGAGTGCATCCAGTAAGTACTGTGCGGAGCCATCCCAAAGATGAGAGCAGTACTCCACGCAGGAACGAACCTGTGTCTTATAAAGAAGACAGAGCTGCTCGGGCGTGAAGTACCGCCTCACCCTGTTCAAGACACCGAGTTTACAGGAGGCGGTTTTAATGACGCACTCGATGTAGTTCTTGGGGTTGAGATCTCGGCTGATGTCCATACCCAGGATACTTAGGCTATCCTGTAGTGGTAACGCTGTGAACTGAAGAGAGGGAAGGGGAAGGAACGGAGATTTTTTTGCAGAGAACGCGCACACCTGTGTTTTCTTGGCATTGAACTCGACCAAATTCTCACAACCCCATTTAGAAATGCGGTATAATACTTGGTCGAGAACAGCGACAAGTTCTAGGCGTTTTGCCTCGATGTCAGTCTGTTTAGCCGCAGGATGTCCGAGATATCGCCCATGCACTGTACTATCATCTGCATAGCAATGAATGTTGCCAGGGGACAACATGTCATTGACATGCAGAAGATACAGAGTGGGCGACAGGACGGACCCCTGAGGCACCCCAGCGTTGACCTGCAAATAATTGGAGGCCGATCCTTCACAAAGGACTCTAATGCGGCGCTCACGTAGGAATGCGGCAATCCAGTTGCACAGCTGGGGTGGCAGATCATATGCTGGAAGCTTGGACAGAAGCGAACGGTGCCAGACTCTATCGAAGGCTTTGGTTATGTCAAGGCCGATGGCCAAGGACTCGCCATGCCTGTCCATAGCTTCACCCCATTGGTGCGTGATATACGCTAGAAGGTCACCCGTAGACCGTTTTGACCTAAAGCCATATTGTCGGTCACTAATTAACGAGTGACCCTCTAGGTAGCGGACTAGTTGGGAGTTTATTATCCGCTCAAGCACCTTGCAGAGAACTGAGGTGACAGCTATGGGTCGATAGTTGCCTGGCTCGGACCTATCCCCTTTTTTGGGAATGGGTTGAACATTCGCCTCTCTCCAAACCTCCGGCACAATTCCCGAGGAATAAGATAGGCGGAATAGGCGCGTCAATGCAGGAGACAACTCCGCTGCGCATTTCTTAAGAATCACCGCTGGAATACCATCCGGTCCGCTGGCTTTCCGAACATCGAGCGACCTTAGTTCCGCACGGACATCACGATGCCTAATACGAATATTAGGCATAACGGAGTCGCAGCCAGATGTAGTCGGCGGGTGCAAGCCACGGTCGTCGATTCGGGAGTTAGCCGCAAAGAGTTCTACAAGCAAGTTTGCTTTCTCTTGCGGCTCGTGGGCCAGCGATCCATCAGGACATTTCAAGGGGGTCAGCGAAGGCTTGCAGAAGTTGGATTGCACGGCCTTGGCTAGTCGCCAGTAGCTACGGCTACCCGTAGGATGCGAAATGAGTTCTTGCCCAATCCGTGCAATGCGCTGGGCATCCGCTCTGATGTAAGCCCTCTTGCATTCCCTAGTGGCTTTGTTGTACGCTGCTTTTAGGCGATCCAAACTAGGGTCGCGCCGTGCTCGGGCCCTGATCCAAGCGCGGTACGCCGATTCTTTTTGTGTAACAGTGTCGGCGCACTCACGGTTGAACCAGGGACGCGTTTTGCCGGCACTGGTGACATCTGAGGATGGAATGTAATATTCCATACCTAACAAGATCTCACCAGCGACAGCAGTAGCACTTTGCGACGGATCCCTGTCTTTAAAGCAGCGTAATGCCCATGGGACTGAAGCAAAGTAATCCCGCATACCGTCCCAGTCTGCTGACGAGTAGTGCCATAGTCGTCGCTTTACCTCCGAACGTCGTGGGGGAGCAACAAGAGGCACTGAGGCGCAGACCAAACAGTGGTCGGAATTACCCAGTGGGGCGTGGACCGAAACACTGTATTGGTCTGGGTGACTCGTCAGCAGTAGGTCTAGCAAAGAGGGCGCTTGACCTGGAATATCTGGTATCCTGGTGGGATGGATTACCAGTTGCGTCAGGTCATGCGTGAGAGTGAATGCATGGGCGGCTCGTCCCGCATGGTCTGTTCTGAGAGAACCCAACCAGGTCTCGTGGTGGGCGTTAAAGTCTCCCAGAAACACCAATTCCGCGTTCGGAAACCGCTCCTGCGCTAAGTCTGCCGCCTGACTCAGATGGTCAAAGAGTCGAGTTGTCTCCAAATCTCCGGAGTGGGAACGGTAAAGGCACGCGAAGACCCGGCTCAGAGAACCATGATCAACGTGAAGCCAAAGGATGGGGTAGGATGGGTCCTCTAGGCAGCGCAGACGGCGAACGCAAACATCCGCCCTGACGAATGCGCATACTCCGGCCTTAGCGCGAAAGCGCTCCTCGAGCACATAGTAGTGCAGGTTTGCACGAGCATTGTTTTGGTAGACGACGGTAAGAAATTCTTCAGACGATAAAGAGATCGCAGGGTGCCCGTGACCTTCCGGCTAACATTGGTGACTTGCGCTTGCCAATTCAGTGTGGTGTCAATTTGTAACCCAAGGTCTCTGATATCGCAGCTAATAGGAATTACAGTGCCATTGAACATGACTGATGGTAGAGTCGAAACATCAAGCCTGCTAATTATGCGAGGGCTGCCAATAACGATCGCTTGGCACTTGTAGTTATTAGAAAGATTAAAATAAAATAGGAACAAAACAATTTATTACAAAAATATTATAGCACCAGGATATTAAATATGCCGTGGAGTATAGTTGACGCCCTGGAGGTTCAAGTTACACTGATAAGTTACCTTGAGGTATTAGAACAGTAGTATTTTATAACATAAACTTGTATAGTTACAGACTGATATAATTATCTAAGCTTGGCGCACCCTCTCTGAAGAACCCGCGGCGTATTAATATGTATGTGTATATGTAAAGTTGTAAAGAACAACCTCTTTATTATCGTGTACAACACCATAAAATTTTGTAATGTGTGTACGCTTTGGACCTTTTAATGTTTGTGCAATATTCTAGCTATTATGTGTCTCACGCAGGGGAGAGTAACTCGACGTCAATGTAGCTCGCTGTCTACTTAGCGATGAATAAACTCGCCAGTCACCGGCTTTGTCTTGCAGTTAACATTAACATAAATATAAAGTACTAGCTGTTGCCCGCAACTCCGCCCTCGTGAATGTCGCTAAATTGCATTTTCCACAAAAACTTTTATTCTCTATTTTAACTCCTTCAAGCTGCCGTAACGTTGCCTGGCAAAAGTGGCGTTCTTTAACTGGCGTTCTTTGCGACGCACGAATGCCTATCCGCATCAAAGGCAAAATATACAAAATGGCAGTAAGACCAGCAATGATGTAAGGAGCAGAATGCTGGGCGGTAAAAGAGACGCATGTACAAAAATTGCATACGACCGAAATGAAAATGTTAAGGTGGTTGGGAGGGGTTACGCGAAAAGACAAACGAATACATCCGCGGTAGTTTCAAGGTTGCTCCAATACCCGACAAGTTAACTGAAAGCCGTCTACGGTGGTACGGTCATGTGATGCGACGAACGGATGACCATGTAGTCAAAAAAGCACTGATCCTCCCAGAAACCAAAAAAGGAAGAGGACGTCCTCCTGTGACATGGTGGAACAGCATGGCCCGACTCGTTAAGAGGGAAAATCTACCCGATCCGACAACCCAAGATAGATTGACTTGGCGCAAAAATATTGGGAGAGCCGACCCCACCTAAGTGGGAAGAGGCAAAGAGGAAGAAGAAGAAGAAGAAGAAGCTAAAAGATAGGCTATGTTGTATTCTATCTCTATACTAAATCCCGTCAAAATCGGTTTTGTGGTTTAGGCGTGAAAGCGTAACAGACAGACAGACAAAGTTACTTTCGTATTTATAATTTTAGTATGAAAGTATGGATTTACATAATAGCGCGCACCTGCCCGTGCCGCCACTGCTTCATTATGATGCGGACTTACTACGCCGCGGGCTTACTTGGCCACTGTTTCTACTGTCTCGGCACCTAAGATTATTCGTTCAAGAACTCTACCTTTTGGATGTACTAAACATAGTACCACCAATAGCAAACATTATGTATAGTAACTTCTCGCCTGTCAAAAGGTTATGTGTTTAGCAGAGACTATACAGATATTTGTAACGAATAAACATCAACAACATTCAACTGATTACCGTGCGTGAGTAGGCATACAAGTCAGTGACACGTGTAAGTGACGTGGCACGTGTCGCGCGATCATCGATGATATAATGAGTGACGACTCGGCGTTATTACACTGTACGTAATCGTAATCTTCCCTCTATTCGTCGAGCTCATTTTACAAGAAATCTTTTCAATTTTGCTGATACACGCCTGTCAGTGAGGTATATTGAGAAGGGATGAAAGAAATATATCGAGAAAGTTCTAAGTATTAATGTAAAAAGGTAACAAGGTCGAGCTAGACCTAGGGAAATATAAATGAACTGTGTAAACGCTTAATATGGTTCAGAAATAAGAAATTTATGTAGATATGGTTAGAAAAGTATGAATGAGTAAAATACATATATAATAAAATTGGAGTACCTATCTGTTTGTAATATTGAAATAACCGTCATTTACTACATGTATATGAATATTTAAACGGTACATACACCAAAATAATATTTTTTTAATTTTTGTCTGTCTGCCTGTCTGTCTGTCTGTTTGTTCCGGCTAATCTCTGAAAGGGCTGGACCGATGTTGACGGGACTTTTATTGGCAGGTAGCTGATGTAATAAGGATTTTATTAGTTTATTTTAGAAAAATAAACTAATGTTGATCGACTGTTAGGCGGAACGAAGTTAGCCGGGTCAGCTAGTCTCAAATAATTGCGATCGAGGCAGAACGATGATTCTCATGGCAGCGAGTCACACTGTATACCTGTGTCGACCTGTTTAGGAGCAAATTTTAGTGTTAGTGCAAAATGAATATGTATTTTTTTTTTCAATTTCACGTGAAAATAATAACTTCCAGTTGAATTTATGATTTATTTCGGCCTGTGTAATTAAAAATCGGATTGAAGAACCTTTGTCATATAATAGTGAAGTTAGTCGAGAGTGTTTGTCGATGTATCTATTGTACTGAGCTCAACGCCATCGCAATAATCTTATAATAGGTGCGAGGCGAGATGTTTGGTCGAGAGTCACCGCACGATATGCTTTCGCACTCATCCACCAGTGCGAGGCGTTAAGTTCAGTATGTCATCGACGCCGCGTGTACTTGACACTCAGGCCTATCGTTATTATTAACACCTGTGTATGTGCTTATGTATTGTAATAACTACATCGACTGGTTAACGTACTCAATAAAGTGGCATTGCAAATACCAGGTAATGCGAGGTAGGCTCGGGACATTGGAGTCAGCACTCTATATTTGGAGGCGAAGAAGAGTACCGCTCCAATGTTGGATGTGTCACTCTGTATTTCTTCTCTAATAAACAATTGCTCTTAGAAGATCGCCGTGGCAAATTATTTGTAAAATATCATGAGGGTCCTCCATTTTGCCGTTATTAGATCGTAGACAAGTAGTCTCTGCTCACCCCATTATTGGAAGACAGGCGTGAAGTTACGTATGTATGTTGTATAGGTTACTTACGTATTTTCATTTGATTTGATATTTGATATAATATATATTGTTCATCTTAAAATAGAAAGTTTTGTTATGAAATGATTGTACGTAATTTTGTAAGAGTTCGTTCAACTTAATATTCGCTCATTACGCCGTTGTTATCTAATGATTTTCCGGTAGTAGGCTCGCGTCGTATTCACGCAGCGATTGTGAGTTCGTTAACACGGTATATACTTGTACAGTGTCGCATAAATGTCATATGGAAAATGACGAAATATATAATACAAATTGTATCATATAGGTTTCGATACTTTGCTTTTTCTTTTTTCTTCCATCACTACTTATACCTTGTAATGCAAGTCGCGGCCGAGTGCAAGTCCGTACTTCGTTTGAACTAAGCTCATTTCAGCTTTGAACGTTTCAGTTTTATTCTTCTTGCTTTCGAGTCGGCAGCAAATCTTTTTAGTTTTATTTATGTATTATAAAGTTAAAATTAAATTTGTGAAGAGTTCATAAGCTTCTGCCCTCAATAGAATTACCTACTATAAAGCTGAGGAGATTGTGTCACACCTACAATTGCCCACTAAGTGTTATATTGTTTCCTACTCGCGTCACATACTACGACGCAACGATGAAATGAAATGAAATGTACCTACTCGTATTACATACGCAGTTTCACCCTTGTAAAACATGTCGGAAAAACTACTTTCTGTCCGCTAAAACTTTGACAAATTAAAAATCGTATGTGACAAATAACGTTTTATAATTTTCTTCGTGGTTCGATTTACTATAATTTACATCTGGCACAGTCATTTTGTATTTTTGATAGTGCCGTGATAAATGGTTCTGCTACCAGGATTCATTTCTACCACATATGTGTAAGCGTTGGAACGAAATGCCTGCTGCGGTGTCGAGTCATATATCCATCAAAAGATGGACAACAATTTAATTTGGAGGCTCGTATGCAGTTAGCTCGGCAGATACTCTGTCGTGTACACCACTCCACATACTAACAAATACAATATAAGTTCATATATAAAAGTACGACTACATATTTTGCCGATAACATTAGTGTTGGGGATTTACAGACTTAGGAACGTAATTAATTAAAATAAAACTGCTTCCCGACTATGAACGTAGTGCCTTGTATTTCATGCGAAAAAAAAGAGAAGGAGGGCGCCACTACAAAATGGTGCTGAACCATAGACATACATATTTATTATTTTTTGACTTAGTATTCTAACTATGCCCCCGGGCATTGACTTATTACTCTAAACATGCCCCCGGGCGTTGAGAGCTAATCTCTCAACCGAACTGTTCTGATGAAGGCGACAACGGTAGAGGGCAGATCTTGCTGAACGCACGACGAACCACTCCGCACGCTGTCTTGATATCAGCGACGCGACAGATGCCATCAGTTCCAGGGTAGACAGCTGTGACACGTCCCAATCGCCACTTCAAAGGAGGGAGACTATCTTCCTTCAGAAGCACGAGCGTATCTATAGTCAACGGCTTAGTTTGGGATCTCCATTTTACTCGCTGTTGGAGCTCCGAGATGTACTCCTTGCTCCATCTTGACCAAAAGTGCTGACGCAGCTGTTCAATTCTCTGATATCGGGTCAAATAAGTCGTTGAACGGTCATCTAAGGTCGGCGTTGGTAATGCGTTAAATGATCTTCCTATTAGAAAATGTCCAGGCGTGAGTGGCAGTAAATCATTGGAGTCCGATGAGAGTGGCGAGAGTGGGCGTGAATTGAGCAATGCTTCTATTTGAACAAGGACAGTGTTCAACTCTTCATACGTAAGATTACAATTTCCCAGTACTCGCTTTAAATGGAACTTAATAGATTTTATACCGGCCTCCCAAAGACCTCCAAAGTGAGGCGCATATGGTGGAATAAAATGAAAGTTAATTTCTTCATTCGCTAAGTCATTAGATAATGAATTGCAATTACCCTTTATGAACTTGCCAATTTCATTATATGCACCAACAAACGAGGTCCCATTATCAGAGTAAATATGGATAGGCTTACCTCTACGCGCAACAAATCTACGAAGAACGGATAAAAAATTATTGCTTGTTAAATCACCCGCCAACTCAATATGTACAGCCTTTGTGGCAAAACATACAAACAGTACTATATAAACTTTATAGAGGCGACAACCACGTCCTGATCTGTTTGCAGACATAATAGGTCCAGCGTAATCTACACCAACCGTTTCAAAAGGATGGCCCCCTGGTACTAATCGGTGTTGTGGCAAATTGCCCATGATAGGTGAAACTACTTGACCTTTCATACGACAGCATGTAATACAGTTACGATAAATTGATTTGGCTAAGCATTTACCGCCGATTGGCCAATAATTCTCTCTAATGGATGCCAACAAAAGTAGTGGTCCTGCATGCATGAGTTGTTTGTGCATAGATTTGAATAACAATTTTGTGACAATGTGTGTGGACTGTAGCAGTAATGGATGTTTTTTATTAAAACAAAATTGTGAATTCTCTAGACGACCACCAACGCGCATCAAATTGTTTTCATCTAGAAAAACCTTAAATTTAATTAATGGACTCTTTTTTGGTAGATCTACCTTATTTAAAAGAAGTTTATACTCTGGAAAAGATTCCATTTGCGAAATTCTTATAATAAAATGCAATGACTGTTTTAATTCATCAGTGCAGAGATATTGAGTTTGTGGTTGTTGTTTACAACAAATGCTAACAAATCTTAATACATATGCAACAGACCTTTTAAGTTTAGTAAAACTAGAAAATCTACTAAAGTCAAGTATCGGTTGATCAATTTGTGTAACAAGTAAAGAAACTTCTGAACGAAGTTCAGGAAGTTTGTCATTTTTAAGTGTTGGGTTAATAGGCCACTTTGAGATGTCATATCTCAAAAATTCAGGGCCTGACCACCACATGTCTAAAGATTGTAGACAATTTACATTTATTCCTCGCGATATGTGATCTGCTGGATTTAATTGTGATGGAACGTGCTTCCAGGTACATGCAGCTGTTTTGTCCAGTATTTCAGCTACGCGGTTGCGCACAAAAGGTTGTAATTTATGAGGTAACATCTTGAGCCAACCTAACACAACCATCGAATCAGTCCAAAAAGTGACACATCTAACATGAACTCGGAGAGCGTTAATTACCCTTTCATAAAGATGAACACCTACTAACACTGCGCAGAGCTCGAGTCTAGGTATTGTGGTAGGCTTAATTGGAGCGACTCTACTTTTGGCGGTAAGTAAACGTGTAAAAACATTACCGTCATGATCAGCTGTACTTCGAACATACAAGCATGCACCGTATGCGATTTGTGACGCGTCACTAAAAATATGCAAATCGATAATTTTATAAGAGTCGCAAAGAACCAGTCGTGGGACACGTATCTTATTCAACAATGGTAATCCTTGAATTACGTTAGACCATGTTTTCGAAATCTCAACGGGCAGTTGATCATCCCAGCCTAATTTGTGAACCCAAAGTTTTTGAATAAGAGTTTTCATGACAATGATGCAAGGAGATAATAGACCTAAAGGGTCGAATATCTGAGAAATTGCGGATAGTATACCGCGTTTTGTCAGTGTATTAGATTTGTCTAAATCAATTGAAAAATATAGTAAATCATCACCAGTATGCCAGCTAAGACCTAAGGTCTTGGAGAACTCTATTGAACCTATGTTTAAATTAAATGCAGTATCTACTTTGTTATCAGACACTACAGAAATATTATTAGATTTCCATTTACGTAATGGCAATCCAGCTGTTGCAAGTTCTGAAGTTATCTTACGCTGTATGTCTAGAATTTCTTGTGTAGTATCACCGCCTGACAGAAGATCATCTACGTAAAAGTCATTTTTAATGATTGTACCAATTTTCTTATCGGTGCAATCAATACCGATCTGCCTAAGACACCTGGTAGCAAGATACGGGGCGCTAGCAGTACCGTAAGTGACGGTGTTTAATTGATATGCAACTATAGGTTCCGAAGGATCATTACGCCATAAAATCTGTTGCAGATGTCTATCATCCGGGTGCACAGCTACCTGTCGGTACATTTTCTCCACATCTGCGGCAATTGCATACTTGTATGTTCTAAAGCGCAGAAGAATTGACACAAGATCATCTTGTACCGTAGGTCCTATCAATTGCAATTGATTTAATGATAATCCTGAAGTGGTAGGACTACTGGCGTTAAATACCACCCTAAGTTTTGTAGTTAAGCTACTCTCACGTAGTACACCATGGTGTGGTATAAAATATGAAACCTTGTGTGAGTCAAGTACACATGGCGACATGTGCTTTAATTCAAGATATTCTTTCATGAATTCACAATAACGTTTTTTAAATGATGGTTGACTCTTGAACTTACGCTCTAATGAAAGCAGACAATGCTTAGCTCTCTGAATCGAGTCACCTAGGTTATCATATGATAATTTAAATGGTATTCTTACACAAAACCGACCGTCTTTCAAGCGTGTTGTGTTATGTATAAAGTGCTCTTCACAGAGTTTCTCTTCTCGAGAATAAGCTGATGACTGACAAGCAACTTCTTCGAGTTGCCAAAACCGCATTAAACAGGTTTGAATGTCATCAGTATGAGAGCGATCAACTAAACCATTATCTTTTTTATTATTAATAATATGGGTAAAGTTACAAAGAGTGGGAAGCGAATATGGTACTTGACCACTTCGTAGCATTGGCCCTGAAGCTATCCAACCTAGTCTAGTTTCAAAAAGCAATGGTTTTCCCACACCAAGGTTAATCCTATGTGTACCCAATAAATCCCAGAAAACATCTGCACCTATAATCAAGTCTACAGGGGATGGAGTGTGAAAATGAGGATCTGCAAGACACAGATTGCTGGGAATATTTAAACTATTTATGTCTAATTGATGATGAGGCACTTCGTTAGTTATAGAAGGCAAGATAAAACAACAAACATTTGTTGAAAAGTTTTCATTTAGTGATGTTATGGAAACCGAACACATTTTACTTATTGATGACTTAGAGTTGTTAATACCTATCAAAGATTCACTGACTTTGACAGTTGGTAAATTCAACATCTTGCAGAACTTGTCTGTTATAAGGCACGACGTACTGCCACTGTCAAGGATTGCACGACCTATGAATTCACGGTTATCACTACTGTAAACCTTCAACAGTGAAGTTGCCAGTAGAACTTCTTCCTTCTTCTGTACATTACAAATAGATTGTGCAGACAATGTCATATTGTTAGACAGTTGTTCAGTAGACTTACCATCCTGACTATCAGTAGAAGATGGAGACTTATGTAACAATTTACTTTTAATATCTGCAACGTGTACAAGTGTGTTGTGTTTGCGTTTACAAACTTTGCAACCAGTTGATTTACAATTATTTGCATAATGACCAGTGCGGAAACAATTGAAACATATCTTAAATTTTGGTAACAATTCTAGTCTCTGCTCATTACTAAGTGCTAAAAATTTTGAACAATTATTCAGATTATGATCAGCTTGACATTTTGGGCAAGATTTTTGTGTATTAGAACCACTGTGAGACTGATTTGTTGACACACCAGGCATCGATACCAAACTTTTATGTTTACTATTAAATTTATGACTGTTTGCATTACTATGTGTATCATTTTGTGACATTTCAATGCTTTCCAATAATTCAGCACTATTTCTCAAAACATTAAGAAATATATCTAAAGTGATTGGCTTTTCTTTATCAAAGTGACTTTTAAATTTTTCCCATTCGCGGGATGTTTTAGAATCTAGTTTTGTTGATATAAGATAAATTAAGAGTGTATCCCAATGAGTAGTCGGTTCACCTAGTGATTCTAGTAAACGCAAGTTTTTATTTACAGTATCAATTAGTTGCTTTAAATTGCTAGAAGAAGCTTTCTTAATAATCTCCATGCTGAAGAGTGCCATTACATGATTGTGTATTAAAGGACGTTTGTTATTAAATCTCTCACACAACAACTCCCATGCAATAGAGTAATTGCTCGCACAGAAATCTACTGATTGTATGACCAGAGAGGCTGTACCCTCAAGAGAGTTTCTAAGGTAGTGAAACTTATTAATGTTATCCAAATCATCATCGCTATGAATTAAACTAGAAAATGTGTCGCGAAACTCCAACCAGTTTTCTTTGGAACCAGAAAACTTTGGTAACTGTATGATGGGCAATTTAACAAGCTTACGGTTACGCAATCGTGATGAACAGCTATCACTTTCAACAAGCTCATCTTTGTTAGAGCTTAAATTTTGTGTAAGTAATTCTTGAGCCTTCGCACATATTTTATAATAAATAGATTCAAACTCATTGCGCTCCATTATCTGACTATCGCTGTCATCAACCAAACATTCTAACCTTAATTGGACCTCGTCATATTGTGCAAATAAATTTTCCATTTTACCTAAGCGTAGCTGCAACTCATTTACCTGTGACGGATTCAATGAAGCTTCCAAATCATTAACAAAGTTACAGAATGCTGTAAGGCGTCCTTTATAACTGCCTCTCCGTTTAATTAACTCTTTCTCCTCTTTGTCAGTCATTGTTGGGAGACCGGTTTTACACTGAAATTATAGCAAATAACTTTAAAATTACAATCTCCTAACTGACAATATATCTGCTGCTGAAATACAAACTAGTTACAAGAACAATATCAAATTGATTGTAATAGGAACTACCTAATTGACTGTTTGATACTAAATTACATAATATAAACTTTTAAAGATAGGAACAATAATCCTTACCAAGTAGTACATAATATGAATTGATGCCTGTTTTAATCAGGTCTTTATACCAAATATTAAATAATGCCTACTCATCATATTGCCTATTTGAACAATGTAATTAGTTAACTACAAATAAATGCAATTATACAATGAATTCTATTTAAAATATCATTGCAATTATCTTTGTAAGTAGATATGTAGTTTTGACAATCAAGAATTATGAAAAGGTAGACCAGATACTAACCTTAACAATTTTGGAAAATTAATAAAGTAAATTTTAATACCTTAGATCAACATAATGCCGAGTACTGGGTTATTACCGATATTATTTAACGCGAAACATTGTGTCCAGCCATCATGAAGTGCTCCAAATCTCCAATTTTGTAGATCTGCACGTGGTAATTCATAGTGACCTTTGGACTCGGTGCCGGGTTGCTTGAACGTTTATCCATAAATCCGTAAAGTATTGCCGCTGATTATTCTTCATTTATTGAGTATCATCCATCCGGCTCGAAGGACCATGTTGGGGATTTACAGACTTAGGAACGTAATTAATTAAAATAAAACTGCTTCCCGACTATGAACGTAGTGCCTTGTATTTCATGCGAAAAAAAAGAGAAGGAGGGCGCCACTACAAAATGGTGCTGAACCATAGACATACATATTTATTATTTTTTGACTTAGTATTCTAACTATGCCCCCGGGCATTGACTTATTACTCTAAACAATTAGTTTGTACAAAACTTTAAATGGCGGCCTCGAAGCTATCCGCGAGCAAATAGAGCAAAGGTCAAGTGAGCAACTGAACGTACCCGAGGTATAAGCGCGTTGAGGTAGGCGATATTACTTGAGTGTACGAGTACTTGTGAATGCGGCTCGCGGTACGACGCGCGACGCCGACGCTCGGGAATGTACAATTACATTTTTCCGGCGAGCCGAACGTCTGTCGACATTCTCTCACTCGGCGCAGGTACAAAGAAACAAGTATGTGGATGAGAGCCAATAAATGTTATGTGAAGTATGGAGCGGCGAGGTGCGGCTCTACGTATATACCTACTGTTGGTTTAGTTAAGTACGTTGTGCACTACTAGCTGCAGTAGTGGTGCGATATAAAACATGACCTGGCGCTGGCTGCCTCTACAACATTCCAACTCTCTTGACATGACATATAAAATGGTTTCGCTGAGCGTTAATTAGTTTTGACTTAAAATTGTACACGTATTACAATTTTAAGTTGATACGCTTTACATTTGCCCTTTCTTGTTGATATTTACAAACGTAACTCATGCCATTGCAAAATCTATACTACTATACTATACTATTATAAGCAGAAGAGTTTGTTTGAACGCTCTAATTTCTGGAACTACCAGTTGGATTTGAAAAATTCTTTTCGCGTATGATAGCCCAGTTCTCGAGAAAGGTAATGCAAGTATTATAATGTAGATGGGAATCATCAAGAATATTATATCTAAAATATATCACAAAAGATCCCAGCAGTAGTCACTTAAATTTGCACATGTATAAAGGCTCTGCCATATGCTTAGAAAATACAGTCATGATCATAGGCCACTTTAATTGTGATTCGTATACTACGAGTATATACGAAGTGTTTTATTATAACTTGAAAGTAAAGAGTTATATTATAAAATGATATCAGAGTGAAAGAAAGTAGTCTCGCTTTGTTACACTCAGTTAAACGTTTCCGCGCTAGTAGGATAGGGCCGCACGAGGGCGCACGAGGACCCTGCGCGCTCATTACCAACATGACGTTGAGTCGGGCACAATGAGCCGTTAAACGAGCCTGCGGTGCCGCCTGTGGCCATACTATCAACTCACAGTTATACTCTATAGCTAACGTATTACAGAATAAATACAAAAAACCCGTTACTGTCAATATTGTTTTAAGCAACTTCTAATCAATAACCGGAGAACTTTCGCCTTAACAGTCTTACATCAGTTTCAAACAAAGATGTTATGGCTTGTGATATGGGTTGTAGAATGCTGATAAACATAGGTACGTTAATAATACACAACATACTTAGGTACTTTTCTTTAGTAAACACAGTTATGTTAATGCACACATATATTTATTAGGACCCTTGACTTAGCAGTCAATCGTTCTACCGCTACACCACAGAGGTTGTCACAGTGTAACTTAAGTAGTACAGCAACCTGAATGAAACAAAGTTAGTTATGCAGGACTGTCGTTACCACGATTTGTTGTTATGTATCTATTGTTTTGTTAATATTGTATAGTTTTGTTATAATTATACATTATGATTTGTGAAATAGAGGTACATTGTGAACTCCTGTGGTAAATTAAGTTCAATCTTACTTTATAGCAATTATTAACAGTTTATATAATACATAGAAACATTTACCACAGTTCACACGTTGCCTTTACCTTTTTGTAGCAATATGCTAATTGAGGCAGCCTGTAAAGCACACATTTTATTTTTAATTTTTCCCTTCAACATAGAAAGCTATAATTAATTACCTTTAGAGTTAAGTGTAATGCCTGTGTCACTATGCATGCTACTTAAAATTATACGTTAAAAAAAATTTATAACCTGGCGATTAAAAAGAGTGGCCTGAGTTTGTTGCCACTTCTTCTCATGGCTCTACCTCGTCAGCGAACTGGCTGTAGGCTAATTGGCTGACATTTGTAATTTTTAACGTTCATAAGTGTTAATTTAATTAACTTATATGAATAAATGACTTTGAAACTTTGATTTTGTATCTGCGTGGAGACCTGCCTTCGTAGGTACATAGTTATATTATGGTGAGCAGTGTGAGTACGTCAACTATACTCACTTAAGGAAAGTAATCTCTTTGTGAAACGCGTGTACCTAATATTCAATAAATTCAGTGCGAGATTGCGCTGTAACGAATACTTATGTGATAGTTAAGTAGCGGCGCGGGTGATGAACTAATTGAAATGTGAAGTAAACAGGGGTGCCCATATAAGTGAAATAAACTTTTATGTCGGTCAGTAGAACACTGACACACATATCCGCAAACGTTAGAGTAGAAAAGATCTATTTCTGTTCAAATTAATATCGGTTCGCGTCGCTACTTACTCGCAATGGTTTCACCCACATAATCGTTCCTACTCGTACAAGGATTAGTACAGGAAAGTGAACGAGGATACAAGCGCGGCTCTACCGTTGTGGGCACGATGGGCATGACCACAACCTTAATAGACTTGACACCTTTACGGTCTATTGAGGTCAGTAGGCTGATGATAAACGACATGTCTTAATAAAATTAAAAAAAAATCAAAACTTTAATTTATAATTTACGTAAGTACATTGGTAGTAGATCCACGCTGATTTCAGCATGAATGGACCGGATCGTCCGGGGAAGTACTACCCTCTCATAGAAGATCGACTTAAGAGTAGTAGTATCCGTACTACTGCGTTTCGTTCGGTGAGTGAGAGCCCCGGAGGCCCAATTTCCCCACTTTCCTCTTTCCTCACCTCTCTCATTCCCTTCCCCTAACTCCATTCCCAGCCGCCATAGTGGAGACCACCATACCAGCAGTTTAAGACGATGGCTTTTAGTATAGTGGCCGCCACTTCTGGATTCCACTGACTGCTTACCATCAGGCGGGGTGGAGTCACTTTGGTAGGCTACAATAAAAAAAAAAAGAAAAAAAAAAGCTCAAAGTGAATAAAGTTATTTAATGTAAAACGTTTCCTATCATTTAATTGAATTTGATATCCTTTAAAAATGTAAAAAAAATAAAAAATATAAGTAGTTACAATGGTAGATATTGTTAGCCTAGAACCCAATTAATATATTAATGTAAACCATCTGAAATATGATTTATAGATCACATACTTACTTAAATGTTTGACCATTCTTTTGACTTGTTTTTTAAGGGGTGGAGTTTACAGTTCCCAATTTTGAGTTTTTTACTAACATCTCCAAAACGGCGAATTCTACAGAATAGTTTTCTATCAAATGCAAGCTTATAAAATTCTCTACAACTTTTATTTTGTGCACATTTTCCAATTTCACAATAGTTTTTGAGCTATACGCTCTAGAAAAATAGCAATGAACATAAATACCGTTTGTGGGGTTATACGAGGGTACTTTTAAATCCACGGAATGGACGGGAAGGATAAAACTAAACCAAATTTGTTTTTATTGTTTAACTAGCGGCTCGCCCCAGCTTCGCACTGGTGGACATTTTCAGGCAATTTTTTAAATTTCTCTCTCCTCAAGAACCACCTTCGTACTTCATGGAATATTATAAAATAAGAATTAGCGAAATCGGTTCAGCTGCTCTCGAGATTTGCGCTTAGCAACACAGAATCAGAATCAGAATCAGAACTTTATTTGTTAAACATAGGTAATGTGTAGATGTGTACATTGGTGTTCTTAAATCTATGTGTTCGCAATGTTGTCTTTTGGACATACAAATATTAAAATTATAAAAATATTCATTTAAAAAAAAATATTAACTTTATTAACTTTAAGGTTCTATACATAAAATTTGATATTAGATAGCTATTATAAATAATAATTACTAATTGAATTATATATTAAAATCAAAATAAAATTATATAAAAAAAAACACATTCAGCGATTCATTTTTATATTATAGAAGATATTCAATATTCATCTACCACACTTATACATTCATCAGAACGATTAATTAATTTGTGTATACTTTCATAAAAATGATTTGTCTTTCTCAAAAAATAACGGTAACGTGTATAATAAACGGTGTACTTCACTTTTTCGTTGATCAAAAATTTCTTCCCACTAACCATTTTCTTAAGTATTGGTATAAAATGTTAAACTTATTGGTCGTTAAAGTAAAGAAAATAATATTAGACGATGCTCATCTAAGGAAAACACCTTTTCAAAAATGTTTGGAGTACCACATACAACCATTTTTAAGATCCTTAAGAATCATCTTGCCATGATGAAAGTCAGTGCAAGATAGGTACCGAGAATACGCAAAATAACATCGCTTAAAATGTTCACGTGAGTTTTTGAGCGTCTGCAATGAAGATTAACATGATTATTTGAGGCGAATTCTTAATCGTGATGTAACTTGGTTTCATAATCATGAATCTGTGTCTAAGTTAGACTCCATGCATGGAGTTCAAGGCAAATTGCAAAGGATGTCCTTCTTATTAACGTAAATTTTCAATTTATAAGAATCTCGTTTCGTTGGCTGCTCTGCTTAAATTGGACTTAGGTATTTTAATTTTTGACCCTATAGTTTGTACCTGCCGCCAAACTACTTTTATATGTTACTAAAACTTAAGACATAGGTATAAGTAATGTGCACAAAATGTACATTATAGAGAATTTTATAAGCTTTCATTTGATAGAACACATTTGGAGATATTAGTGAAAACTTAAAATTGGAAACTTTAAACCCTTTCCCTAAAAAAGCAACTCAAAAGAATGGGAAATCATTTTAGTATTTGACCTAATTATAAAACATATTTCAGATGGTCTTTCATTAATACATTCAAAGTAACTGGGTTTCGTGGTTTCTACATTTTAGGTGCAGGCACTCCACTATACTGGCTACTAGAAAAAAAGAAAAAAAAAATTGATTTAAATTGGTTTGGTATTTAATCGAAACTGTTTCGTTTATTCTATTGCACCAACGCAGTTTACTATGCAAAAGAAAATATTAAGAATATTAGCCAATAAACAGGATACTGACAGTTGCAAACCCCACTTCCAAAAGCTAAACTTATTAACCCTTTCGTGTATTTATATTTTAGAGATTTGAAAATTTGTAAAAACAACGAGCATTTTTTTACAAAGCGTAAAGATAAAAAAGTACAGTATTCACTTCGCCATAGCAATAGATTAAATCTTCCAAACTTGCAGCTCCAAATTCACTCTTCAAGCATATTTGTAATGTCAATAAAAGTTTTTAATAAGTTACCCGAAGAACTAAAAAATTAAAACAAATTACATATTTATTTATAAAAAAACTAAAAAAAAAAAGCTATTGCTAGATAAATGCTACTACGTTATACTGCTACTACTACTACTACGTATTAATGAGTTTTTAAGAGAATAAATAATAATAATAATAATAATAATAATAATATTCTACCACATTCACACAGCGCCATCTAGCCCCAAATTAAGCAATTATATTTGCTTGTGTTATGGGTACTAAACAACTGATATACTACTTATATACATTTTTTTTTTTTTGTAAATACATACATATTATAGATAAATTACACCCAGACACAGAACAAACAATCATGCTCATCACACAAAGGTTTGTCCTGGGTGGGAATCGAACCCACAACCTCCGGCTTAGCAGTCAGGGTCACTAACCACTAGACCAACAGGCCAGTCAATATTTTAATAATATTTTAATCTTACATAATATTAGCATGTTGACTGTGACATTACCTACCGCAATTCTCAATTATATAATTATATAATTATTATGATGTGACATACTTGTTTATTATTAATTTTTAAACTACTTAGTGCATATGACATTTCTGAATTTTGTTTGAGTAGATAATGTTCTTCAAATTTTTTTTTGTATGAATTTTTAAATTGTACCAAATTGTAATTTATTTATCTATTGTAATCGTTTTTTTTTTACCAAATTTTAATTTCAATTTATTTTAACTATTACCTATTTATTAATTTTAATTTTAATTATTTTAATTTAATTTATTTATTTTAATTTTAATTTAATTTTTTCTTTTTGTTGAAATTTTTAGAATGGAGCTCCCTCTTCTCCACTACTTTGCTGTGCCTTACAAGGCCCTCAATTGTAACATAATACTACCTACCACCTAAGAATTATTGTGGAATATGCAAATAAAATATTGAATATTGAATTGAAATGAATTGAACAATTGGAAGAAATCGTGTCTGACTTTCTCCGATGATTATTTCCATTTCTAAGGCCTAAGTCCTGATGCGCGGAAAAAAGGAAACTATCAAATTCAAAAGTTGTTTATGAGACATGCATGATTGTTTATGAGCGAGTTCGTACTCCGACTCGCACTTGGACGATTTTCGGGTAGCTGTGACTGTGACCACAACCTGAATCCGTTGTAATTGTAACAGAAGGATTGCTCACGTAGCACAATGCTTGTGTTCGTTTGATGAGTGGATCCAATATGCGTTTGTTTGTACTGACATTGTCGTGTCGCGGCAAGTGGCGCGTAAATCACACGCGTGACGCGATACGATGCGGTGTGGTGCGGCACGATCGTGTCATACGCTGTGACAGTCGGTCGGATATGCGACGACCGCAGCAGCCGCAGCAGGTCACTGACTGCGGCGACTGCGGCGACTGTGGCGCTCGTTAATATTACCTGCCAAAGTGACGCAACTGCCGTGTGCAGCCATTCGACGAGATAACACGAGTACTGAAACTTGTTGGTTCATTTAGTTTTCGCCTACTGGTCGAATTCTGACCGGATTTCATTAAAGTTCTAAGTTTATGTTATTTTACCAGACTTCTATTAATTATTGCTTTTATAGGTTCCTTTTTATTATCATACCTGTGTACTCTGTGATGGGTATCCGTAGTTGCCACCTGCAACACTTTCATAATTGCCACAGCAATAGTTGAAAAAAGCAGTATGCTTTGGGCGACTACTTCAGAAAACAGTGGGATACTTCTACTTACGTTCGATAGTGGTTGTCTAATGGCTGTGATCAAGATTCAGTCACAACCAGTTAGGTTTGAAATCGATCTTAAAATTCTAATGATGTGCATAAGTAGGTATCCTCTGCAAATTAAAGTGGGCACTCAATGGTAGATATGACTGTTATAACTCTGTGTGCGTCTAAGGGACGCTCTCGAGTGGATAATTACGCTGTTTCATCTGCAAGAGCATTACGAGTGTAGTTTTTACGACACAACTTTAGTTAGTTTTGGCACACGAGTGCGAAGTCCGCTCTTAGGGATTCTCCACTGCAATGCCCGACACAACGAGCTTGTACCGCGGTGAAAAACAATCTTCAAATTGTTCAATGAATTATTCACATACCATTACTATTAACATGGTGTTAACGTTGCTTAAATTGAGAGTCTAATTAAAGTAAAGTAAAAAGTACAATTTTCTTAAGCCTAGAACATAACAATTCAATTTAAACTAAGATATAGGTAGACATGCAAATATAATAAAACCATAACTATTTGTGAGAGTGTATGTTTGGGCATATAAGGTGTGTGTGTTTGTGTGTGTGCGTGCGTGCGTGCGTGTGCGCGTGCGCGTGCGCGTGCGCGTGCGCGTGCGCGTGTGCGTGTGTGTGTGCGTGTGCGTGTGCGTGTTTGTGTGCGTGTGTGTGTGTGTGTGTGTGTGTGTGTGTGAGTATGTTGTATGTGTAATGTATATGTGTGAATAAGTGAGTGTCACTAACAAACAGTCAAATAATGGATTTCAGAAGTTGCTCTGTGTCATGGTAATTTAGATTGCTTATAAAAATTCTTACTATAGTTTGAGCTTCACGTGTAGAGCTATACTTAAAATTGCATATTTTTAATAGTTTGTTATATATGTAAGGGAACAAGTATTTTTGGAATCTTTTGGCAAAGGTAGTTTTGCATTTTATGATAGGAAGCCTAAAAACTCTTGAATTCAGCATAACATTGTAATTTGGTAAGTTTACAACCGTTTTATGCGTATGGACGGTCGCATTTAGTATGTAAAGTTGTCTTACACTTAATAAACCTGAAGTTTTATAGAGTTCTACTGTTGGAAATCTAATTGGCTTTTTTAACATAACCTTAATAACAGATCTCTGCGCTCTCTCCAATTGAATTAGATGTGATGTGGCAGTACCTCCCCAAACACTTTGGCAATATTTTAGGATAGATTGGCAAAGAGATGTGTATACAGTTTTTAGGAGTTCAAAACTTGCAACATCTCCGAGTTCTTTCATCACGTAGATGAGTTTCCTGCATCTCCCAGAGAGCGCAGTTATATGCTCCTTAAAAGTTAACTTCTGGTCAATGATAACCCCGAGATATTTCATGAATTTAGTTCGTTGAACTTCATTACAGTTACAGCTGATAGATATGTTAGTTTGGTGTTGGTCGCATGTATGTATTCGAAGGTTTGGGCATACTATCGGAGATGAAGCAATAGTTTTATGAAAACAGAGGAACTTTAATTGACAGGTGATGTCACATTACGTGACAAATAATGAAATAATAACCACTTACTGTTGTTTGTGTACTGTCCAACGAACTGTGAGTGAATTAACTGACACTAATACCACGCTTACGATAAGTGATTAGCTGTGAGTTATCCAAGTATATTATACCGACATACCTCGTGACGTCACGCTGTTACAACGAGTAGTGAGCGCGTGACAACAAATGACGTCATAAAGTGACGTGACGTTTGATTGGTCTGTTGGCCTAGTGGTTAGTGACCCTGACTGCTAAGCCGGAGGTTCGATTCCCACCCAGGACAAATTTTTGTGTGATGAGCATGATTGTTTGTTCTGTGTCTGGGTGTAATTTATCTAAATTATGTATGTATTTACGAAAGAAAATGTATATAAGTAGTACTTTATCAGTTGCTTAGTACCCATAACACATGCAAATATAATTGCTTAATTTGGGACTAGATGGCGCTGTGTGAATGTGGAAGAATATTATTATTATTATAATATTAAAGTAAGTTTTTACACGGGATTGTGTCGTGCTTAACCGAGTTCAATACTTGCAGCTTTCGTCTTAAGACGATGTTTCGTTTACTTTGTGTTAAAAGAGTTTTATCAATAAATATATAAGTATATAACTGAGTAAATGTACATCAACCGTGCAATATATAAGTCGATTCATATCTGCTACGTTAGCTAATCGCTACACATTGATGCGACACACGTATGTATGTAGATAGGTACTTATGTGTTGGTACATTTGCGTAGGTAACAGGTGACACGATCTAATTTCATTACGTTGTAGCCCATTTAGCAGCGACGTTCCGTTTGTGCGCCCTCACGACAATCTCTACCCACATCTTATAACATAAATGTGATATCATTAAACTCACATACACAGATAAAGATAGGTAGCCACTCGTCTGTTCAACATCACACAGCTTTATATTAGTTTATTTTAAACAATTTAATAAAAAAAGACAAAGCACCGGTACATTTTTACCGGACTGGCCTGTTGGTCTAGTGGTTAGTGACCCTGACTTCTAAGCCGGAGGTCGTGGGTTCGATTCCAACCCAGGACAAATCTTTGTGTGATGAGCATGATTATTTGTTCTGTGTCTAGGTGTAATTTATCTATAATATGCATGTATTTACAAAAAAAAAATATATAAGTAGTATATCAGTTGTTTAGTACCCATAACACAAGCAAATATAATTGCTTAATTTGGGGCTAGATGGCGCTGTGTGAATGTGGTAGAATATTATTATATCATTATATTATTATTTTGGAGAAGACCCAGTGTGTGATTAAGGCAACGAGCTAATAAAGATGGATGAGGGTGTCTTGCGAAGGTCATAGTGACGATACTTGAGGCAGGCCTAAGTCCAGCAATGCACTTATTTCTTTTAAAGTAGCACTATGAAATGAAATGTAATGAAAATATGTTTATTCATACAGGTTAATTAAATTAACACTTATGAACGTCAAAGTTTAAATGTCAGCAAATTAACCTACAGCCAGTTTACTGACGAAGTAGAGCCATGAGAAGAACTGGCAAGAAACTCAGGCCACTCTTTTTAATCGCCAGGTTATTACAATTTTTGTAAGTTACAGTTTCAAGTAGCATGCAAAGTGACGCAGGCAATACACCTAACTCTTGTAGACCAACCGCTCTCCAATAAAACTTCCTTGTTGTATAGTTCACACTCTATATTTTTTTTAATCGTATACACACTTTTACACGTCCGTTCGCTACGACCGTTTAACTCGTACTGCCCTGAGTCAACCCGCTGGCTCTCCCTCCTTACCCCGATCGTAACGGTCAAAATTGATTTAAATTGATTTATACCCACTCGGTTGTTATTGCCAAGTTAAAAATTATTATTATACTCAATAGATTTATCAATTTATGACAACTCGGTTGGTGTTGCTAACTCAAAAAGTACGTTATTCGATATAGTTGACTTACATATTTTATTAGCAAAATAAAGGAACCTTACACTCGACCATCCTGATAACGTGTATGACCCCATACACGTCTCAGTTGAGAACCTTACACTTGGCAAATTGACTCATAGCAGCAAAAAAAAAATACAATTAAAAAAACATAAAAAATCACATTGCTACATTTTTTCTTATGACTAAGTTTGTGCTTGTTCCAACCCTATCCGGCCCGACTCGAGTAAAAGAACAAGCAAGAAACCTCGGCGGGGTTAATTCTTTTCGCGGTTATTAAGATGTGATCTCCACAACAATTAAATAATAATAAAAATAATACATTGTCAGTACGTATAATGACATAATTTGGTATGTGACTACAAACAAGAATAATCTGTATTACACTTAGAACAACAATATAATTAAATAAAATTTATCAATTATCTGTTTATGTATTGGTACTTTACTTACTTTATTATGTATTCTTATAATTAAGAAAATTAGGTTTAGATTTAAGTCTGTTTTCTTCTATTGAACTTAGCATTCCCAGTATTGACTTGTTTAACAATAGGTTCCTACATGATTATCTTATAAATTTTAAAATTATACATAATTCAAAATATTATAATTCAATTGTATTAATAGTAGGGTTATCACGTAGTCTCGCGCTCGACCATCTTACGCTCTATGATCTCTTTTACTCTAACTATATTCATATTATAAACAACGAAGTCAAGTCACGAACCCGCTCGCTCACGTAATCTCGTGATTGACCTGGAACAACACAAACATCTTTGTATATAAACTTATCGTTCAAGGCATAATCAATATTCTCGTTTCACACCATTAGTAGGTTTAATATTTATACATAATTATATCTAGTCATCCACATCGGATGAGTTACTATCATCTGCCGCAACATCCGTGTCATCACTATCCAGCTCTAACGACTCTACATGTATCCATGGTTTCATTCGATCAGATGCCACTGTAGTCTTTCGTTTATTTCTCATTCCTTCAAAGCCGGGTATGGGCGCCACTTTATAACGATCATTGCCCATTACTTTGACCACCTTAAACGGACCTTCGTATGAGGGCATAAGTTTAGTGCTTTTGCCATCATTTTGAAATGCCGTTTTTAGTATTTTTACTAACTCCCCATTTGTGTAACTTTGAGCTGGTCTACGTCCTTTGTCATAATATTGTTTTTGTTTTTCTTGTTCTCTATTGATTTTGTTTTTAACTTCTTTACGCAGAGATGACAGATCACAAGATTTACGAGTCAAATTTGCTATTTCATTTAGTGTTGGATTACTCTCACTATTTATTACAGTACCAAACATAACCTCCGCGGGAGTTCGGCCTATTGTCTTTTGCAACGTGTTATTTAGTCCCCACTGAATTTTACCGAGTTGGATGTCCCAGTTCTTCTCATCATCCCTAAGGTTCTGTGCAGTTAGCGAGTCTAAAATGGTGCGATTGTATCGCTCTACCTGCCCATTTGACCTCGGACTCGCAACCGCGTTCAATATATGTTTAATACCCCTATCTACACAGAACTTCCTAAAGACATGGGACGTGAAACAACTGCCACGATCACTTATAATTCGGTCTGGGTTTCTAAAAGTGTCAAAAATATCTACGAGCACTTTGATCACATTCTGGGCCTTTGTATTTCTGACGGGCCTAATGAACACGAATTTAGTAAATGAATCAACAGTTACCAATAGATGAGTGTTCCCCCTTTTGGACTTTACAAAAGGCCCGAGGTGGTCAGTGTGCAAAGTATGGAATGGTATTTCAACTTTAGTAATAGGATGCAAGAGGCCTTCATTATTAGCAGTTTTCTTGGCATATGTGCAATCAATGCATGATTTTACGTACTTCTTAATGAAACGCGACATCTTAGGAAACCAGTAGAATTTTTTAACGCGTTCTAATGTCTTTCCCTCACCGATGTGTCCAATATCATCGTGATTCATTTTGCACACCTGCCACCTCGCCCCCTTGGGCACTACCCACCTAATGTTAGATTTATCCCCGTTAAGAATTCTGAATAATTTGTTATCTTTAATTAGGTAATTTTCTCTAATATACTCAAGCCCCTTCGAATCTAAATTACTGTTGATAATGTCACGAATTCGGCCCAGTTCAGAATCACCCAATTGCAAAGTCAAAAGCCAGTCTTCGTTACTTATAGCTAAAATAGTGGAATACTGATCAACTTTCCCAGTCTCTTTGTTATTTACCGGATTCCTTGATAATGCGTCCGCGTGGGCCATTCTCGTACCCGCTCTGTACTCGACCGTGCAGTTAAATTCCTGAAGAGCAAGCCACCAACGCGCGATTCGGGGAATTAGATCACGTTTTTGGAATGTGGAGCGTAGAGCACTACAGTCCGTGATGATTTTAAAATCCTTTCCGAGCAGAAATACCCTAAACTTTCGTAACGCACAAACCACAGCTAAGGTCTCTAGTTCGTAGGAATGAAAGTTCTTTTCCTCGGGAGTTGTCTGTCGACTGAAGTACGCAACGGGCCTTAAAGAATCGGTACTACCTTGTGGTCGCTGCAGCACAATTCCACCAATGCCCAGTCTGCTGGCATCCGTATGGAGCTCAGTATCTGCAGAGTGATCATAAATGGCAAGAACCGGCCTACTTACCAACTTAGTCTTCAACTCCTCAAAAGCCTTCTCCTGGTCTCCTTGCCACTCCCATTTCACGTCCTTTTTTAAAAGTCTCGTAAGTGGAGAAGCAAGCTCGGCAAATCCCTGGATAAACTTTCTAAAATAGCTCACAAGCCCTATGAATTGACGGACTGCATGAACGTTTTCGGGTCTGGGAAAATCTGTCACCGATCGGATTTTTGCCTCACCAGGTCTTATCCCTGCTGAGCTGATTTCGTATCCTAAGTACTCAATTTTGTTTTGTAGAAAGCTACACTTTGCCAAGTTCAGCTTAAGGTTTGCGTTATCTAACAGCTGTAGTACCTCCTCCAACCTCGTGAGTGCTTCACCCGCGTTTCTGCCGTAAACAAGCACGTCATCAATATACACGGTGGCTCCGTTAAACCGCATCGGTCCCAAAACACGGTTCATCATTCTTTGGAAAACTGCAGGGGCGTTTGCTAGCCCAAACGGCACGCGATTGAACTCGTACTGGCCGTCGGGGGTCACAAACGCCGTCAAATGCTTGTGCTGTTCAGCTATAGGCACCTGGTAGTAGCCTGACATTAAATCAAGAGTAATAAACCATGCTTGTCCAGCCAATCGACTTACCTCGTCGTCAATGATGGGCATAGGGTAACGCTCCTTTACGGTGATCGAATTAAGCATCCTGTAATCGATACACATACGCACCTTCCCATCCTTTTTACGAACCAAAATGATTGGGCTAGCGTAATTTGATACAGACTCTCGTATTACGCCAGCTTCTAACATATTATCTACCATATCGCGAACTTTTTCTCGCTCGTGGTGCGAGAGTCTATAGGGACGATAAACTACGGCGCGATTGCTGTTCAACTCAATTTGCATCTCCGTGACGTTGGTACAACCCAATTCAGTCAAATCAAAAGCAAAACAGTGTTTGTAACGTAGCAATAATTGGAACAATCTATTCTTATCTTGTTCGGTTACCGAATCCCCTAATATTACTTGCTGTTTGTCAAATTGGCTATTGGTTTTCTCTTTACAATCTTTAGCATCAGGTGAGACTGCAGTCACCCTCATAACTATGTCTATCTTTTCAGCGCGGGCGAATACAAAATTCTTTTGCAGCAAACATGGTATGGAACACGGCGTTACAGTAACTCTTAAATATCCGTTTTTGACTTCATAAACACCGCCGCATACAACAAATTGTTCATTAAGTTTTCCTACAATTTTTGTTTCTAGGAGGACGTTCCCACTAAGTACGAATTCCGTTGCAGCTCTTACACTAGCTGATCCGTAAAGTCGGGTAAACTCCATAACCCTTACTCTAACCGCACACTTTTCATCCCCAAAGCAATCAAAAGGAGTCTCTGTACCAACATCAAGGAACCGCAACTTGGCTGAGTCTTTAACGACTATTATATGAGGTTGTTCGGAATATGTTTGCCCCACCAACATTGCCCTATCAAGTAACCGATCGTCAACCACCTTACAAACAACTGTTGCAGTAACCCCGTCAATCGACAAAGTCAATGTCGTTGACCCTAAAGACTGGGCAAATCCATTGCCAAAACCTTTCATAGTCGAAGGTATCCCATCATGTAATACTTCTAAATCAATAGCAGCTGATTCTCTAATTAGGGTAACTTCGCTACCAAAATCTATAAAGGCGTCCAATGACCTGCCATTAACTAACACCTGCTTAGTAAACTTATCATTTGGATGCGAATTCGTTATGCACATTGTTTTGTGAACAGTGGTAGGTTTTGTTGACTGCCCTTGTTTAGCGCGACAATTATCGATTTTGTGTCCTATTTTGTGACAATAATCGCATTTTACTAGAGGCTTAGAACATTTAAGATAAAGGTGCCCCTTTTCCTTACAGTTGTAGCAAAACAATCCCGAGCTGTGTATGTTACCTTTAGAATTGCCCTTCTGACCACTTTCGATATTATGTATGTTTTCAGTGGCCATTTTGTTCTTAAAATTAGACTGATACGGATGTTCTTTATTGCTAAGCAAAAACTGCAGCAATTGATCGGGTTCCGTACAACGCAATGCTAAAGCACTAGATTTAACGGTTCTGTCACTGATACCATGGATAATGCAGTCTACGGCGCGTTTGCCTGTGATTTCACATTGATTAATTAAGGCTAGTTTTTCATAAAAATAATTTTCAATTGGCTCACTGTATTTACTCTTACGCCTGAGCATGTCCTCCAAGGACTGGCCATAATTCTGTTCACAAGGAAAAGCTTTAATGAGTTTCTCTTGCCACTCTGTCCAAGTAAAGAGAATTGTATTCAAACTCTGATACCAGGTTTTGGCCAGTCCTTGTAGTTTTTGCATAGAGAAGTGTATGGTTGTTTTGTCGTCCCAACCGTAGACAGAGGCACATTCGTTTACTTTTCTAAGCCATACATCCATCCGTTGGTTTTTATTACAGGGATCAAATTCAGGCAAAATATTTTTGTAGTCAAGTTTGCTGACTGCATGTGTACTCTGTTCTGACGGTTGTGACGCGAAATTATTTTTCAAAGAGTGTATTATTCTAATAATATCTCTAGATGAATATAACGGGCTACATGACCTTGAGCGACGCCCGGGACTGGCGTCGCGGTATCGGTGATCCTCTCGATGCAGGTCGCTTCGCCGATCGCAGTCGGCTCGATGCTTGCGATGCTCGCTATCCACACGACGGCTGCGCTGATTACTGTCCACGTCACGCTTGCGATGTTCGGTGCGTCTGGAACGAGCCTCCAAATCACGTTCCTCTTGAAGTATTCGCTCCATTTGAAGTAGACGCTCCCTCTCACGCTCTAGGTGCTGTTCTCGCTGACGTATGCTGGCACTGCGGCGTTGTCGCCGGCTTTCGTCTCGGCTGTGTGGTCGGCTTCGTCTAGCAGACACATCTTCAATATCCGGACTGCCCCTCAATTCGTCAACCGGGGCTCGGCTCCGTTGACGCGCAGAATTCAGCATTGCTCCACGCAGCCGACTCTGTCTGCCTCCGTCACTGCCGCTCCTGGACGGATTCCTTTCTGGGGTCCGCAGACGATGGCTCTCACGACTTTCGTTCCGCTCCATATCTCGGAACAAATTAAAACAGTTTGAGTTATCTTAACCATTCGCAACCACGTGTAGTTTTAACCTATAGCAACGGTACCTAAAGTACGAAATATAACAATTCTCTCGCAAGCGATGCATTCTAGCTCAAAGCGCACAAAAATTCAGTATCCATTATAGCCTCACATCTTCTACGAGTCTTCCAAAGTATAACCTAAGCTTGACCTTGGGTTATTATGTACCAAAGAGTTTTTGCAGTATGCAAATTATTTGTTGTAATTCATTTCGATTATTCGTATTAACAGCGAGTAATTAGATTTATTGAGTACCCTATAACAATACTTTTAAATATAAATAAAAAAATATATATTTAAGTTATACATGAAACGTCAATTTTAGAAAAATTAAGTCCTGATTGTAAGCCATTGCTTCTTCCTTTTATCTAAACATTAATTCTCGAACGAACTAATATACTTAGTATATGATGCTATAATAGTAAATTATTACGAAATCAAAGGTACTTACTTTTTACGTGAGCTTGATCGTACCACTTCTGAAATGTAGACCAACCGCTCTCCAATAAAACTTCCTTGTTGTATAGTTCACACTCTATATTTTTTTAATCGTATACACACTTTTACACGTCCGTTTGCTACGACCGTTTAACTCGTACTGCCCTGAGTCAACCCGCTGGCTCTCCCTCCTTACCCCGATCGTAACGGTCAAAATTGATTTAAATTGATTTATACCCACTCGGTTGTTATTGCCAAGTTAAAAATTATTATTATACTCAATCGATTTATCAATTTATGACAACTCGGTTGGTGTTGCTAACTCAAAAAGTACGTTATTCGATATAGTTGACTTACATATTTTATTAGCAAAATAAAGGAACCTTACACTCTATAGATAATTAATTACTTACAGCGCTAACCGAACCTGCTTACAACTTGACATAAACTCTACATTGACCAATATTATTGAATGGTTGACATCAAACCATTTAAAAATTAATCTTAGTAAAACTAATTATATGACATTTCGTAATAGAATAAACAAGTTAATTGATATGGACATTACTTACTATGACGTGAAAATTGAACAAGTAGAAGTAACTAAGTTTTTAGGTGTTCATCTGGATTCTACTTTGAATTGGAATACACATATCGAATCACTTTGTTCGAAAGTATACCAGTTTACATATGCCCTGCGTGTTTTATCTAATAAAATAAAGCAAGTACGTCGACGGTTCTAATGGCATATCACGGTCAAATTGCACCACTCTTAAGGTATGGAATGATGTTCTGGGGCAACGCTACAAATAAAGAAGCACCATTCATAGCCCAAAAAAGGTGCATAAGAGCTATTTGTAATTTAAAACAAACAGATAGTTGTAGACCCTATTTCTTAAAGCTCAAAGTACTTACCCTTTCATGTATACATTTTGGAAGTAGTGATGTTTGTCAGAAAAAACATAAACATGTTTGAAAAGTTCAATAGCCGTAGGCATAACTTAAGAATACACATACCAAAGAATAAAACCAGGCTATTTAACAATATATAATAATCTGCATGATTCCACGTATTTACAACAAACTACCAATTTCGATACTGGAAACTACTGATGTGTACTTGTTTAAAAACAAAGTAAAACACTTATTACTAAACAAAGGGGTACTATACTATTAAGGAATATTTAACAGATAAGCATTTGTAATTACTATGACTGTGTAATGATGATACTTAATAATGTCTTAATGTGGTAGAATATTATTATTATTATTATTATTATTATTATTATTATTATTAATTAATATGTAATGTTAACTTATTTTTTGTTTATATAATTACCTCTGACATACTTTCACGCTTTGGCTGACAAATTAAATTAATTGTGAAAATTCTGTTTAGTGCTGTGTGTAAGTTCATAAACACAGAACAAGTACTATGCATAGAAGTACTATTAAGAGAATAAAGCGTACACACTCAGAGACAAATAGAAGTTTAATAGTGCTACGATACCTTCTGACAGTTTATCGATATCGATAGATGAAATTTGTCTATGGGCTATGGTAAATTAACAGACATGCTAATATCAAATGAGGTCTGGTTGCATAAAAGCTCTCGTAAGCGAACTACAAGAAACAAACGGCCGTTTTACACCTCACCGGAATGGCATAGGCCGGCAGCGGCGCCAGGAGCACTTTCAATGAGAAAAAATTTTGAAGTTTATATTCATGTTTCATGCTGTAAGTTCAAACACAATGTAAACTGTATATGATTAAATTAAATAAATTGAAAATTGAAATATATATGATCGATCCACACACTGCCTCGCATCAAGGAGCGTAGTGCGAGCGTGCGTGTTCTTGTATTGTTTGTAATTGTAAGTATCTCTCTTTGTATAGAAATCACGCGTGGTGCAACACACTGAAAACGCATTTAAGCGCTGTGTTACTGATCACACGCTTACATGCAGAGAAACACGTACTCACGCGCGTGGGTTCGGGGCCAGCTGTAAGATTCATGTCACAAATGTATGATTATATTTCCAATAATATTGAAACACATTATTACTGCCCCTTAAAATTGCAGTTTTGTTTAAGAATGTCCTGATTATTTGTGCATAAGCAGAAATATTTTTTGTAATGTTATGAATTGGTACTTTTAGAAATATTTCCCCATCAATTTTATCAATAAATTTCTGTAGTCATTTATTTCTTTATTTAGAACATTTATTTCTTTATTTATTATTAGTTATTGAAAAAGTATTTACAATATCATTACAGATAAAAAATCCAATACGATATCATAAATAAAAACCTAAAATTTAAAACAATTACTAAATAAATATACCTATTTATCCAATACTATACATTTTTGTGCAACATCTTTGAATTTTGACAGGGTACATTAAAAAAATATCAATTTCTATACAAATAATATTAATAAGTCGTATGGTACGTGACAATGGAGCAAATTTGAGTAGATTCGTCCTCACCGCTGGAACGTTAAACGTGTAACAATATAATATATAACATAATTCTCTCTTAATTTGCTTCATGGATCTTCCGGTCTGATCTTTCGGAAACCTGCAAAAGAACACAATGTATGAAATACTATGAAAGGTACAAAGATAGTTACCACAAAATCGTTAACTACAAAATATAGTAATATTTTTGTCATCGATAAAATATGCAGCACAAGTCACAACACTATTGAACATGACTACACAAATTGGTAAAAATGTAAAATATTTAATAATTACTGAATCGAATGGCAAACAGACGATTATAATATGATTACAGTATAGTAAAGTATAAATCAATTAGGTATTTTGCACTTATGTATAGGTTTTTAGTATATATTATTGGTTTGTTATCTACTCACCGATGGAAGTTGACG
Source organism: Parascotia fuliginaria (assembly GCA_963082885.1). NCBI lineage: Eukaryota > Metazoa > Arthropoda > Insecta > Lepidoptera > Erebidae > Parascotia > Parascotia fuliginaria. The sequence goes on from OY720190.1 coordinate 16,657,189, forward strand.
ATTTAAACTTGATTTTCTTTGCGAAAAGAATGTGATTTACAACCTACAATAACGCAGGACATTGCATATCCAATGGGCTTAATATTACTTCACAATAGCATTATGTAATTATTAAATAACATATATTATTTCATAAAACAGATAAACAACAATGAAAATTACGAGCGGCGGTATAATCCGACAAAATTGTCTAAAGGCCTTGACAAGTTGGAACATTTGACATTAGTTCGCTTTTTAATTCGGCATCCAAAGGTAACCAAAGGTAACCAAATTGACGTTTCTACAGTGTACACCAGCCGTCCTTAGCAAAATTATTTATCTCTTTCTTTTCAATGTATCCGGCTTATTTGGAAAAATAGGACAACTATATGAGGGTGATTAACACTCCTTCTATGCTTTAGTACTTGTTCTGTGTTCATAAATTAATCTATTGACATTGACATATCTTATTCTCCTTTTGACGTAATATAGAATAATTTTATTCTCAATTTGACATTAATCACAATCTTAAAATAAAATTGTATTGTTTATCATAAATTTATTAAGATTTAATCAGGTGAATGAAATTACTTTTATTATATCATATTTGCATGCTATTCAGCCGAATATGGTGATACTACTATTATATAAAACAACTTACATGTACCCATCTCACGCAAATAAATGATTTTGATTTGATTTGATTTGATTTGATTTGCTTTGCTTTGCTTTACAGGCTGCCTCAATTTGCATATTGCTACAAAAGGTAAAGACAACATGTGAACTGTAATAAATGTTGCTATGTAAGTATTATATAAACTGTTAATATTTGGTTTAAGTATAAAGTAAGATGAACTTATCACAGGAGTTCACAATGTACCTCTATTTCACAAATCACAATGTATAATTTTAACAATACTAAGTATACAATTTTAACAAAACAATACAAAATGTACACTTAACTGTTCAATTATGGCTCGGGCATCATGTCTTATATAATTAATATACAAAAAAAAAACATATTATATATTATGTCAAAATGTAACATTAAATTAATGTCAAAAAATTATTTGATAGAGCATGTCACTCTTAATAATCATGAAAAATGTCATTCATAGAATAATTAAGAAAATATATCTTTAAAAGTATAATGTCATTAAAATGAAGAGTAAAATTAATTTACTCCTTCGTCAAGCGAGCATCCCATGACGTTTTATGGTTTAGATACTCATTAACAGTGTAGTAACCCTTAAGTATTAAATGTTTTTTGACAATTTTTTTAAATTTGTCTAAGGGTTTATCCATTATGTCGATAGGTCAATTATATAAACGTACACCAAGTCCCGTAAACGAGTCATGGACTTTATGTAAGCGATAGTGTGAGCCAACCAGTTTATGCTTACCCCTGGTGTTAATCTCATGCACATCGCAATTCCTACTATATAGACCAATGTTACTCTTAACATAAACAACATTAGCATATACAATATATTGGGATGCAACTGTCAATATACCTATCTCTTTGAATCGCTCTCTCAGGGAGACTCGTGAACCTAGGTTGTACATAGAACGTATAGCTCGTTTTAGAATAATAAAAACGGTTTCAATGTCAGCAGCCCTACCCCACAACAATATGCCGTAGGACATACCGCCGCGAAAATAACTGAAGTAGACTAGTCTGGCGGTTTCCATATCAGTAAGTTGCCTAACTTTCCTGATAGCAAAAGCCGCTGAGCTGAGTTTACCTGCGAGACACGAAATATGGGCTTCCCACTGAAGTTTGCAATCTATAGTTAAGCCCAAGAAAACTGTGGACTCTACGATTGAAACTGATTCATTATTTAAAACCAGGTTTCTTCCTGCACTTTTGACATTTGGCAGAGAAAATTTTATACATTATCTAATAAAAGTTTGAATTATTGCCACAAACAGTCGAACAAAAGAATTTAGACAGAGTATGTCGCACGATTGCACAAAGTAAGAGATAGGCACACAGAATATGTACGTACGTACGAACAAGTTGTGTGATACGCGCACACTACAAAACACTTTAGTTCAGGTATCAATGGATACAACAGTTTATGTGGTGTTTGTCCTGAGCGACAAGTACTCAGTGAAGTGCCACAAATGTGCACTTGAGTGGCGCGCAATGGCGAGTGGCGCCGGACGTGTTGTTCAATAAAATCGTAAGCGCTCGTAAAATCGCCTGTTCGCTACACAGTTTGTTGATGACGACGACACCGTGACGACGCCGTGACGTGTGACGTCATAAAAGAGGCGCCACACGCCACACACCATTGCACACGGTTTACGATCCCGCTATATATCGACGCGTAGGTACTAACTCATAATTAGGAAACTTTCTGATACCGTAGACAATACCAGATATCAATAAAGTTGTGAAGTGTTTGCACTTTCTGCTGCGTATTCAGCATGTGAGGAGGAGAGGAGGGTAGATACGTGGTGACCAACTCGCGGCTCGAATTAGTCGTAATAATATAATTAATTTTAAGATAAAAAGCAAAAAACTACTTCAAAAATATACTTGTATAAACTAAAACAAAAACTAAAAGTAGAACTCCTCAATATAATTTGAACAAACCAAAACATCATCTACATTTATACTTGGTTGTTTGTTATTTTTTTTTAAAAAGCGCCAAACCACTGCTAACAAAATATGAAACCACGTTTGAAACATGACCTACCTTTCAAAAAATAAACATTAAAATCCATTCATAATTGGAGGAGAAATCGCGTAACAATTATTCAAAATAAAAATATGACCCAAATCGAAAAAATCCTAATTTTTTAAGTCGGTTAAAAAGCGTTTCCATTCACTTTTCCTTATATAAAATTACAACAATAAACCTTAAATATTTGCTAAATCAATAAAAAATGTAATATTCACATCAGTTCGGTGATGCATGGTTGTACGTAGCATGGCACTAATCCCTCGTCATTTTTGGCTTATCTTATGACAAGAACACGCCCGCTTCCCAGCTCACACTATTGCTGTAGTACTGGTTCCACACTAAGCGTCCGCGGAGAGTGTAAAATTACCGCAAATATCTCGCTCTAACAGCACTAATGGCATGCAATTGTTTGCAACATAAGTGGTAAGCAAGCCAGATGCCGTCAACACAATCGACGTAGACATGTCAAATATTTCAATTGTTGAACCATTTGATGATGCATGATGTCATTTAGTAATAGTTCTGTATACCTAGATTACATTCGGTTAAAAGAATTTATTTATTTCTCAAAGAACATTTCACCTAAATGAGAAACTTAAACTAAATTTACAATTTTATTAAAAACATGCAGTCGATCTACTATATATAATTCTATATTTAATTAAATATGTTAGGTACTAAGTAAGTGTGACATCAATCTTTTTTAAAAACATTAGCTACACAATATAGTTTTATATGTCGTGCACCTTCGCTGTTCTTTTCGGAACGCAAAATTTAATAAACGGTGAAGCACACATTTAATTTAATGATTTGTGATCACAATAAATATAAAAACTGTTGCAATTACCTCTATTGTCATATCATAATGTACAAAGGAAGTAGGAAATTAATTCAATAAACGAGTGCGTCTTGCTCGAATAGGTACCAATTGACGCTGCACTTGTGAACTTGAATACGCATTCTTCGCTTGGCAGTGTCGCCGGTAGTCGCGGACGTGACGCCTTTATTCACTCACAAGCTTGGGGGCTACGTCTTCTTCTCTAACTGACATACTTCTCAGTGCGTCACTTGTGATCTGTAAGGGTGGTTTCAAATTAACACCGCCGCGCCTCTACATTTTAAATTTTAAAATATCGGACGCGCTTTCACAAGGTTATGTCGGCGTATTCGCTCGTACCGGTGGTATCAGTGTCAGTTCGTTTTTGACGACTTGACATATACGAGCACATGCTCATCAATATCTATACATCTACATGTACCTAGTCAATGAATTATATGAAAGTATAAACTGGTTATACTTGTATGTAGTAAACATAAGAGAATTGTATTTGGTTAATATCAAATGAAAACAATCACTAACGTTTACAATATTTAAATGTTAGCACAAAGGCTTAATATGATGAAATTACTATTGTGTAATAACTCAAATAGAAGTTTGAATTGAATAATTGTATCTCGATTATTTATATAAAGTGTGTACACAATAAATAATAATATTTGACATAATATGGGTAATGTTTGTATTATTCAGCTTTATTGTTGGCTCTAATAGCATGATATACGTACGTTCTTGTGGTGACAGAAAAGGAGAAAATTTACTTCTCTCAGTAAATACCAGGGGAGCTGTTTATTTTATATGCAAATATTTGACGTCATCCCGCAGCACTTCGCGCCGCCGCGCCCGCCTCACAAACACGCTCGTACAACCACGCAAATAAAAATGGATTATTATACATAAATATAACCAAATTATTTTATGTATATTAGCAGTACTTATTACAATATAAGTAAGAAAGAGTAGAAGTACGAACAAATGAAGTTCAATGTAATAACATTGTTTCGTCGGCTATTATACGTCGTGATACAATCATGGAAAGTGGCGTAGTACGTAGCGGACCTACCTGCCGTATTGTAAAAGATATTATTACAGCGACGTTGGTCGTGTCACACCGCGGGGAGAGCAGGGCAGGCGAGGGAGCGCTTTTAACAAAGTGAAACAGCGAGTAAACCTCCTTACAATGAAAGGCTGTAGGTCCACAGCGGCGCCGGCCCGCTTCCTGACAACCTCTCACAGCGAGGCGTCAAAATAAAAGGCACCTCTTTGTTAGTGAGCGCGAAAATGATAAAATATGTACCAACTTGTCTTTTCTGTTACTTGTAATGCTACTTATATTACTTTTGTATGCATACTTTTAACAAAAAAACAACGTGACAAAACTCAGTAGGGCTGTTTGAAACACCGAAAGAGTCAGCTCGTCACTTTGAGTCACGTGTGTCTTACATCTCCTAATAACCAACTAAAGTGTGATTAAATCAAAGATAAGTATACAAAGTCACCAAAGTTTCTGGCCTCATAGACAGAGCTATGTTTGTGCTGGATTGTTCAGTAACAGTTTCATCTGCACACGACGTACTTAACAGTGGTCAAGACACATCTCAGTTACTAGTTGATTGTATATGAGACCTCAGTCGTAGTTGTTGTCAAGTATCCACGCCATCAAGTACACTACTCGCAGTAAAGCGAGCGAACCGCAGCCAACACTCGCAGCGGAATTGTTCTATCGGTCAACATCTGTCAGTAATCGAAACGTTGTTCCATATTGTTGTGCACATAACTCCTATTTCAATGGCACATTTAATAGTGCATACACATTGCTTGTAGCTGATTATTTCCTCGATACAATACACGCGACGTCACATTGGTCACATTCTGTCCTCGTCAAAATATCTCTCATATGTTTTTCTATACATACAAGTGAATCGAGTACGAACTGACTCATTCTATAATACGATCTCAAACGTTAGAGACAATAGCTACTTAATACGATTACGTGGAACCTACAATTACAACGAATAGCTGACCTGGACTCGGCCGCCCGTACAAATGTCTAATAACTAGGTTCGATATGGAAAGGGCACTTATGTAAGGTTACGAGTATACATAGGCTACCTACGTATACTCGTAACCTTACATTATGTACTAGTACTTACATACGTACCTTCATCTATTAGATTGGAAATAATCCAATTAATATTATAAATGCGAAAGTTTGTGTGTGTGTATGTGTGTGTGTGTGTGTGTGCACCTAAACGGCTAAACCAATTTCAATAAATATTGGTATGAAGATAGATTCGATGCCGGAGGCAGTTCCCGAGGGATACAATAAATCATATTTTACGTGCGGGCGAGGCCGTGGGGCGCAGCTAATATTTTCTATTTGTTACAGATTTGTGCAAGCACACTATAACGTTTTACCGAATGAAAGAGTGCAGACACTATTTAAAAGCTACACTCATATTCTAACGTGAGGCACTCTCATCGCTTCAGCAGACAGCGAGCCGCGGTACTTTGTATGTAAAACAAACATAATTAATACTTCAAGTCTCATATTTCAAAGTTGGAAAGTAATTTAATTATGAGGGCAACTTGTTAATTAGTACTTACAGTTTGTTTAACAGAAACATTGCTGTAAGACAAGGTCGCAGCTGATGGGGAGGGATCGTAGCTACTCGCGGGTCAAGGCCTGGTGGTGACCCGGCGCTCGCGTGCGCCTGTAATCTAATTAAATCATAACGCGTGTATAAGTGGGCGCTCGATTGCTTTTTAACAGTTCTCATAAAACACTGTTTGTACCGCTAAAAGCTTCCACTGCCGTATCGATGGCGCTACACTCATAACACTAACTGACAGCAGGACTTTGGGTATCGCCGATCGTTACTGCGCGCCTTGAACTTATACCTGTCTGCAAGGATGCACAACTAGACTCTACAATTTTTTAACATTTAGCACCATGTATGTGTATTGTCTGTTTGTCACACCTAATAAGCTGCACATATGTAATCAATGCAACTTACGTAACGTTACGTATGTACATTTGTACAACGTAAACTCACGCTAGTCTTTGTAAACAGACATGATGGTCAAGTTCACGTAACTAACGTCTGGGTAACCTTGCCAAAAGGTGCTTACTTACATCTCAGTTGTGTATAGAATTTTATATGTAGAGAGAGTAACCACCGCTCCCTCTGTTACGTCGCTGTTAACTGACGAATCGCAGGGTGTGTTGTCATGTCAACCACCACTAAACAAATTTCTTTGTGACTCTGTTTTCAAAATTATTTCTAGTTAGTGATTTTATCATGAAAGGAATCTAAAGGTTCTGGAACCAAACGGTTCAACACTTCATGCTTTTGTCGCTCAATTAAATCCTGGAATTCTTTACCATGTGTTCCCATCTAATCATCTTTGATCCTGGGTCTTTTAAGCTGGGCGTGAGAAACCATCTCACTAAGCAACCGTAGTGGAGGCCACTATACCAGTAGCTTGGCTTTTGGAATGGTGTCTGCCACTTCTGGATTCCACTGACTGCTTGCTATCAGGCAGAGTAGAGTCAGTTTGGGAGGCTAATATATTAAAAAAATTGTTCCAATACAACATGACAGTTCGATTTCTATCCGACTAGAATAACTTTACCTAACAGAAGACCATAATAATTGTATTTTCTACCTAGAAACATTGTTAAACCGCAAGTAAAGCGTTTTCCGTGTACAAATGCATGACACAGCGATGTTAAAAGAACTAGGGCAACAAAACATTTTGTTGTGACGCGATCACACATTAGACAGCGATTCACCGACATTTTTATGGCGTGGTGAGCACAGCGGCGCCGCGAGTTACGCTCATTAGATATGAGCGTACACGTGTTTGCGTTGTACAGTATTATAACGACACTAATGAACAAATATGAACCACACGATTAAAAATGTACGCGCACCTGTAGCACGTTACAGTGTGTGTGTTGTGTAAAGAGATTTGATGTACATACTAATGAGGCACCTTGGGATAACCCGTCAGTAGCACAGGTGCGAGTGAGTGTGTGGAACTCGTGATTTTTCTTTTTATTGTCGACAGTGACAGACAAGCCAACAGAAGTGGTAATGTCGCTCATAAACTTTTGCAATGCCAGGGATTTTGCGAAGCCGCTGCCTACCATGAATGGATACTATTACTCTTACGTCGATCTTCTATGAGATTGTAGTACTTTCCCACTTATGTCGAAAGTAGTAAGGGTCTACTACCGTGGAGAGATACTGCTGGTAGTGCGAATAGTATCTGAGGCCCTAGACAAGTGGCATAGATTTTTATTCTATTCATAGAATAGATTAAATAATGTATAGGATTGAATAAGCTTACGACATCGTTGGCGTTAGCTTATGTCAAACCCGTACATTTTGTTATCTATTCTATGAATAGAATAGAATTTTTTGCCACTTGTCTAGGGCCTCTGTTAACACTCACTCGGTACGCGTGAGTTTTGTCCGTCATTATTGTAAACGTTTTTGTCAGTGCATATTTATGATGCTGACTCAACTTTTGTTTGTATTTGTCTGTTATCAATACGAGGCGAGACTTGTGTTTTATGTCACCTTTTATGAGTGCACGTATTTCACATAAAACCTTAAGAGTTTATTCTTTATTATACTTGTAACAGTTTTACATTTTCATTGCAGACTAAAGCTCAGGCGAGTCAACTGGTAAGTAGTAACACCAAGCGATCTGTGAACAGTTGCCGGTCGTGCTAAGTTAATTACAACTATAAGAGTTGTACAAACTGTAATTCAATACAGTTTGTAGTAAACAGTACAATGTTTGAAGCAAAAGCAATTAGCTGTCGCAGAGTGTCGACCCCCGCGCTCTTCTCTAATTTAGTCGCTCAGCTCCCAGCGCCACTCGTTTGTCTGAACACAATTAACATATTATTTAAACTAACTCAATAACGTCGCCGCCCGCACGTGTTGCGGCTGGCTCACTCTGTCGGAGCGGACCAGCTGCGATTCTGCAAATATCAGTCACATAACAAATGCATGCATATTTTGTAGCGAATGTGTTTTGTTATGTGCTCGTTGCTCGTATGAATTATTCAGTGAGTGTAGCGCGAGTCGCACCGCACAGAGAAGGGGAAGGTAACATATGACACTATCGATACTCGCACAGAATATCTGGGGCGCGCTGACAATCTGACGAGCGCTTACACCTGCAAGCTCATCTATATCTATAGTCACAATGCATTCATCACACAGGGTAGCCCTCTTGAAGTTATCTACATACCCCAGTTTACAAATACAGTAATAATATACAAGACGGTCACTCTACTGCACTCACTTATATACTACAACTTGTATCTATGTAAATATTGCTACAACCCTAAATCTGTGTACAACAAGGTCCATACTGCTTCATTGGAAACCACATACAGATACAGCATATTACTTAAGTTACGATCATTGAGTAGGATTGCAGAACAACGCAAGTTACTGGTAATATCACGAGGTGAGGGATATATTTAGTTTATAAGGCGGTCATTTTATTTATTATATTTTAGTCAGTATCGATAACTTGTGACAAGTTCTAGTAGAAAATAGTATCCGTAGCAATTTCGTAGCATTCTCGTAGCTGCAACAAGACTGCTACGAAAGTTCAATAATGTGGTTTGGGTTGAAGAAAGTTATTTTGTAGAACTAAATATACGGGAATTCACGCATGATCGCGTGAATTCCCGTATATTTAGGTATTTACATACCTTATTTTGCTTGACGTTTAGACCAGGTTACACCGGCCGTGGTCACAAGCAGACTGATGTGGCGATGTCACGGCTCCGTATGCGAAGTAGATTCTAGATCTACCCTCACATTTTTGTCTTTCCACGTACTATCACAAAACACACTGACAGTGTCCTTATTCTGTATGCCGTCCGTATTCCGAGCGTTAACCGACTGCGCGAAGCGAGGTTGTGTAATTTGAATCACTGGATTCCACGTAGCTTAAAGCCGTCTTCCCTATTGAAGTTTGTATGTTTCTTAATTTCAATAGCTTCTCGTACCACCCGAGAGTAGTAGGTACGATCAGTGGAGAGGACTTGCGTATGATGAAATTGAATCCAATGATTGGTGTCCGTTTGCAGAATATGTTCGGCAATCGCTGGTTTGCTGGTCTGTCGATTCTTAACAGCGGAGATATGTTCTTTGACCCTTTCAGTAATAGTCCGCTTAGTCTGGCCTATGTACAAACTACCGCAGCTGCAGCTGATCTTATAAACGCCCGGAGTTTGTAGGGGCAAAACATCCTTTGGCGTGCCTACCATGCTGTTTACTTTGGCCCCAGGTGTAAAGACTGTGCTGATGCTGTATTGTTTAAGCAGGTCTCCTATCTTATCAGTCACCTTTAATGTAGGGCAAAAAGGCAGGTTGCCGTTTGACCTCTGGACGTTTATCCCTTTTTGTTGGTTGCTTCCGTCACCTGTTCACTTTATATCCATTTTGACTAAGTACCTCCTGAACATGATCGAGTTCTTGCTCTAAATGCTCAGGGTCACACAGATCGTAGGCTCTGTTCTTCAATGAAGTCGTAACGGACTGCAAGTGACGAGGGTGGTGATGCGACGTAACATGTAGGTATCTGTCCGTGTGTGTTGGTTTGCGGTAGACACAGTGTGATAAGGACCCATCAGTTCTCGCGCTCAATTTGACATCTAAAAATGACAACGATCTTTCCGTTTCCATTTCATAAGTGAACCTTATATTTGGGTGAATGGAATTTAAGTATATTATATATTGATCCTCTTCAAAATAAGGTATGTAAATACCTAATGCATGATCGCGTGAATTCCCGTATATTTAATTCTATTAAATCATGCAACGCGAAAGTTTAAAAGTAAAGTTATTTTGTATTTTATGTTTGTTTATTTCAAACAAAAATAAGTCTTTTCTCTTTAAAAAGTGTACATAATAAAGCATATAACACTCTATTTTAAGAAGCGGAGGTGCGAGAACGTTGTAGAGGCTCCATGTATCACCGCGTAACATATTACACACGTGAGAGGAAGCAAATGTTATGAAAACAAATGTGTGCCGCGCGAGATACATGCGCCAGCCGCGTCGTCTAAGAGATCTAGCCACTCCGAGACGAATACTACAATAATTCAATCAATATGCAATGCAAGTGGATTGTAATTAGACGAATAGCCGACGCAGGGGCGAGGTGTGTGGGCGGGGGCGGCCGGGAGTTTGATCCAAGTTAAACTGTTGTGGTGACTCATTTAGCGTTGGTCACCGTCGGCGCTCCTTGGTTGAAGTTCACTGACTCTTGTCTTCTATCATACTCGGTCAGTACCTGAAGTACAACATAAAGTGCCCAAGTCAAATTGGTGCAGGCTTAAGTGAAGTTACACACACCTATTAGAATTACGAAGTCTGCCGACGTGCTAAGTTTAGACGATGACGTCAATAGTTGGTATAGAGCTGACGTATGACGTCACAACTCTTTGAAACACAGCAAGGCTCTATTGGTAGTGCCAAGTAGTAGCGCCTAAGGAAATAAAGGATCAAAGTGCTACCAAAAATTCTCTCAACGCGTGCTACTTTTGTATGTATGATAATCTATAAGATATATATTATTGTAAGTGAGTGTATTCAAATATGTCCACTCACAGGCGTTAGGGACCGGTCAGGGATAAACCCAATATTGTGTAAGAAAATATAGAATAAATAAACTATGGCAAAAGATAATCTCTATCTCTCAAACGACTGCTAAAATATAACTTAACTAGGTTGTCGCGGCATGGTTTTAGCCGTGTCATTGCTTACTACTTTACTCCCGTCGCTAGTAGAGTGATGTTACATAGTTTTACCTTCCTCCGGAACTGGGCTATCATACGCAAAAAGAATTTTATTATACAGGTAGTTCCAGAGATTAGCGCGTTCAAACAAACAAACTGTTCCACTTTATATAATAAAGTATAGATTTAGATTTTGGGTTAAGCTCGTCTTTGTGTATATTTTCGATGAAATACTTATAATATTTTGTACAGAAAAGAATTGTATTATTAAAATTAATAACCATATCGAAGGCCCAAGCTCCGTCACAGGTGTCGAATCTTTCAGACTTCTAAATCTATAAGTAGCTATATAAGTTGTCCGCGTCACATATTGTGATATTTATAATACTTAATGTTTATCTAAAACTCTAAAGTTTGGCAAGAATCAAAGATTGAAAGTTGTGAAACTAGCGGATGAACGGAGTAAGTTCACTTACATGTGAGTCCAAAAACGAATCATTTCATTATTCGTTATTCACACTAACTGCTCGTAAGTACACTTACATATTAATTGTTTTATTTTGCGAAGCATATAATTATTTGTCTCGTCAGGCAATGTAACTCAGTACACTTGTCTTGGCGTACAGTACAATCACGTCAGTCGCTCGGCCACTACAATCATCGATATGAAAATGTATAGAAGTGTATTTTGATAAAGGCAACAGTCGGCCATGAATATCGAATGCGATGTCCGCACAAATAAACTATCTACATACATAATGGGGTTAGCGCGGGCCCTTAGGGCGCGGGGTTACTCGCAGTTGAACGGTTTTTTGTGTCAAGTAGTGGCTCGCGTCGAAAACGAGAAACATCTAGGCGCCGCTCTCGCACAACACCGTTTACTGTAACTAGTAGCTACCCACAGAACCCACTCGCATAGTGTTACATGTACACAACATGTAACACTATGCGAGTGGGTTCTGTACAACAGAACACTCTCTGCTCACAGCTATGAGTCAGTATCGACTTGCTGAGACTTCGCACGTAGGTACTATGGGCAAGATTCACAGACTGCACTTTGACTTTACTTTGATGCAAAGATCTACTTTGTACCAAAAATATGTTTCTTAGGCCCAGATTCACAATCGTGACTTTACTTTACAGCAAAGGCACCTTCGCAAAGTAAGCTTTGTATTGCCGAAGATTACTTTCAACTTCATATTCAAACATATTTTTGGTACAAAGTAGATCTTTGCATCAAAGTAAAGTCAAAGTACGGTCTGTGAATCCTGCCCTATGACATGATTGCCGAGCCTATGATGGCTTTGCAATGAATTTCAAACATTTTTGATCATTTTATAAATTATAATATACATGTATTGAACATATAAATCGTAAACCGTAACTAAACCCGTTGCGTGATTTAGATCAAGTTAGCGGAGGGACAGAGAGAAATTTAAATCAGTGACTTTGAGACATACCTACTATTTAGTGACTTATATATTAATATTGATTTTTGTGTTCTTAAACTCGTCCATGCACTGGTCTGTTAACCGAATAACAACGTTCGTTGTGTGCACAACGAAATAATGAACACTTAATTTCTTATTTTATTCATATACATAATTATATTTTGATTGCATGCAAGCGCTTACATACTGTGTGTGTCTAGTCGAGGTGATACTGACACAAATTATATTGTGTAATATTACAAAAGTAAACAAAATAAAATCTATGAACGGTAAACAACTACATATTTGCGTAAATTTTGTTTAAATTTTATTCTTTTAATGCAAGGAACACATTTAAGTTTAAACAGCCGAAACTCCCTTTTTGTAACTGTAATAAAGTAAAAATAAATTATGCATTCTCTATATTCTTGATCGCATAATATTCCTGCTCGTACCCGTACACATTACCCGTACACCTACATTTTTTGTTGTGTTTACGTCTAAAAGGATGGAATCATAAAATGTATTCGAAGGAGCTTCATATCTAAAATTAAAGATTGTATCTAGTTTTGTAAACCTAATAGAACGTTGTCCCAATATAACAGTACAGGAGCTAGTCGTAATACCTGTCTATTAAAGGCGGTCAAACGTAAACAACGAATGTTTATACTTGTGACAACATCATACCTTTAACAATACAGACTCTTATCAATGGACAGAACATTGTTTGAGAAACTATCAAAGTGTGAGATGCTGCGATTACAGAAGAAAAGCGTGGCGCGTTACAAACAAAACTCATTTCCTGAGCGGCGACCACTGTTAGCGAACAAATGGGACAACTCGCGCCTGACTGATGTACCTCCCCTCCCGCACCACTTCCTCCCAGCCTACTGTAGGTGACCTAGATAATTATATACATATGGTTGTATGGACACACCACACTCTAATATCATTAGAGACCAGCGAGTGCGCTCACGTGTGTTCGCTGTCCGTGGGTGTATATTACTGTGCTTGTGGCGCGAGTCTATTTCAAGATCAAATAATAGATAAAACCATCTTTTAATATTCTGGCTGAAAGTTCAAACTGATCATTTTTTAAATACACGCAGGAGATCCAATTTCTCTATTTCCTTTTTCCTCATCTTCCTCATTTCCTTTATCTACCGCACTTCCTTCCCGGCAGGCAGCGGCTTTGCAGAGCCCCTAACATTGAAGAAGTCCATAAGTGATAGTTACCACATACAATCAGGTGAGCTGCTGGCTCGTCTGTCACTGCCATCAATAAAAAAAAATCTGTGGCACTCGGGGACTGCCGCGGTAAAGCTTATCAACTTATGCAATTATAATTATTTGTTTATTTTTTATTTATGCAGTATTTCTTTTTCCTTAATATTAATTCAAGTTACACTTTTTGAGCGTGGTGACCGATAAGAAATATTTTTTTTCTTTTTTTGAATAAATGAGAAGTTAATATCGTTTAAAATATTAATATTATCTTATAATACATGTAGGTTATTCAGGAATTTTTAACATTCTTGCTAAGTATTTTTACTCCGAAAAAGAATAAAACTGGGACTTTACATTGATGCATTATTACACGTAATTAAAATCTTAGTTTCATTTCTATAGTTCTACCAGATAAAATTTATCGCAAATGGGGCAAAATATTTGGTTTATGTGTGGTAAAAATTAGCGCCACTAGTGTATATCCTGAGAAATATTTTTTTCATACACGTAAAGCGATCTGAGGAGTGGGGGTTGTTAGGTTTTATTTTCGTTACGGAATTTCTTGATTCGGTCGCCGCGCTCAAAGCCCGCGATAAAAGCTATGCAATAGCTTAAAAACACAGACATTAAACGATACGACGAACTTGTAGCCGACATAAGCAAGTAGCTCAGGCAATACACGAGCACTGATTAGCATTCATTATACCAGTGTCACTACGCGCTACCAAGTATTCATGTACGAGTCAACTTACTGAGAGATTTAGGAATTGTCGATAGTGTAACAACGCTGCTCGTATTATATTACGTTTATAAGGACCATATTTCTCTATTTGATTAACAAGTCAAACACTTTTTTCAAAATTCAAACCACAATGCGCATTCGCTTACATGTACATAACTTATTTGCACAGCTCGGTGTACGTTGATAAAATAAACTGCCTATTGTCCGAATGGATGGCCCGTTAGATAAATTCAAACTAATAGTCAATAAACATTTCATGCTTAAAACTACACAACAGTAGGTACCTAGGTACTCGTGAATACTTAAATAATACGAGTCATGGGGCTGTTGTGTTGTTCGCTTAATGTACTACTAATTAGCTAATAGCATTACGTCGTTATATACTAATTAACGTGAAATACTTGCTTGTAGTGATCATTTCACCCGAACATTCCTTTCTTTCATAAAACTTACCAAACACTTGTAACGTTTATTTTATTTCTGACGCACGGAAGTTGCAAACAACAACAATGATGTCATATTAGTGCTGTAGATGTATTTGATTGCCAACATTAAACAATAAATACTATAGTATCGAATGGTACAACAATACGAGGCAGTCATTTACTGTTGAGCAGTTAAGTAGGTGACCACGTGACGCATACCTACATATAGTGAACATTTGAACCGTAAGTTAACGATCAACTGCTTTTTATTGTACAAGTTTGAGACAAGGAGCGAAGTTGTCGGCGAGGTAGCGGGAAGCGGGGAGCGGAGCGGGGCGACAATACACTGAACTACATTGTAATGAGTGAACTTGTGCGAGTTACAAGCACTTCGAGTTCAACTTCTCGAGGGCACTGCGCGCACTGATTAACGTGTTCAAGCGAGCGCCTGTAGTCAGCTCTGTTACTCTTACTACCTATGCATGCTTCAGGCTTAACAACATAATCATGGTCGTAAGTGGTGTTTCGAATAATTTTAATATTCACCATATTTGTCTGAAGAGTTTGTTCATTTAATTGAATTATGGGTACCTCGGAATGTACCCATTGTCATTGTACACAAATATATCACGTGTAGAAGTTATCAGCTCGGTAAAGTCGTTGTATTGCAAGTAACGATAGATAATGACACACTTGTCACGCTCCAACGCCAAAATCAATCACAATTTTAATGTATGAACGGCCGACGTGTGTCGCCGCTAATTATATATTATTGACTCCAAGTGAGGTCCACGTGAACACCACGATATAATCAGACCACTAATGCAACTATTATGTCTATCTCAATAATTTATCATTTGTTTAACATGAGTCATCATGTAACCAAGTTCGACTGTCGTTTAAAGTGTGATGAAATTCAAAAATTTACAGATTTAGGTATACTAAAGATCAACAGTGGACATTTTTAAGCCGATGGTGATTTACATTAATTTGTGTGTAGAACTAGGTAGTTTTATACATACACATATATAGCTTCACGCCTTTTATCCCCGAAGGGGTAGGTAGAGTGTTTAATTAACCGTTTTTAGCAATTTTTTATCTTTAGGTCCCATGTAACAGGGAGCGAGCCTGTTTCCATTTACCGGGAACAATTCCAGACTCCGGGCTAATAGTGAAAATTTTCTACAGAACAACCCAATATCACCTTACCCGACTCAGGGATCGAACCCGAGACTTCTGTGTGGTAATCCGTACACAGTACCACCGAACCACAGAGGCAGTTTTATAAGTTACTTATATTTATAGCATCGCACTGTAAACATGTCACGACTGATCACAGGCGCTAGTGACGGCGTCACCGTCGGTGGCGACGCCGGCGACGAGACCTTGAGCCGCGAGAAATCCCAACTATTTATAATTAATTGTTACTCTGGCGAGATGTTCCTTGAGAGACCTTGTGAACGTTTACTGTTCCGATTTATTAGCGGAGCTTCCCGCTCCCCGCTTCTGACTGCTCTCCGCTGTCCGCTCATTATTAATGAAGCTCTTTGTATTAGCGTTCACAGTTGGCACGACTGTATAATTGAGTTGACGAGAACATTCGCACTTCTATTTAATTTATCAATAAATACTGTCTACTCGCACGATACGTTACTGATACGGCTGTACTAGATCCACGCTGGTTTTTGTATGAATGGGCCGGATCGACCGGGAAGTACTACCCTCTCATAGAAGAATGACGTAAGAATATTAGTTGCCAAGTTATTGTGTTTCGCTCGGGAGTGAGAGTGCCGACAGCCCAATCACCCTCACCTCGGTTCTCTTTTTTTTTCCTTTTCCTTCCTCACCCTCTTCTCCTTACATGGTCAGCAACAGCTTAGTTTTATTCTAAGCATTATTTTTGCAATGCTTAGAAAACATAGCTATGTCCATAGGTTCCGATTATTACTCAGCATCAGGTGAGCCATATACTTGTTTGCCATCAATGTTTTATAAAAAAATAGAGATATACATATGAGCGCCACACGTGAACGAGTGAGTGATCACAAATGAGGCGTCATCATTGTTCAATGCATCAAATCAGTCACACAATGTCTCACTGTTGTTGCCTGCGGCGTTCATATCTGATACAAACGCATATGAGTGCTATCTTGCTCCTGTGTCACAAGTGAACTCTTCAACGCGATGATTAACCTTGCGGGTTCTATTCGTGGATCGTAGTGTTGGTTTGTCTAATCACAGTCTATAATATCAGTATTTATCTTAAAGTATCTTATAGTATCTTTAAATATTGTGATAATATGTTGGATCTTATACTCCTACAATATTGTAGGAGTGTTGCAAACCCAAAGTAACCCAAGGTTTCATGAGGAAACCTGGACTCAAAAGTCTGAATTTGCCAATCCGCTTTGAGTAAGCGTGGTGATTAATGCTCATGCCTTCTCTGTGTGAGAAGAGGCCTTTGCCCTGCAGTGGGACAATAAACAGGCTGGTATTATTATTATTTGCTAACTGAAATTCATCGCCTTTCAGAGAGTGTGAATATGTGTGTCCGTCCGTCGTCAGGTTTACACGTTTATAGTGCACACGTACTCGTATGTAGGCCAAGATCGGATCTTTGGGCAGCGCGCCGACGAAGGGCGAGCGCGGGATGCGGGGCGAGGGCTCACATAAAGCCTCTCACTACTCATTCAGAGCACCCCCGTGTGACATATGTATGTACCAAACTGTTTTACATATTTGTGCTAAAGAATGTTAACGACTGTAGCCACTAAAATATTTCACGTCTAAATAGCGACCGCCGTGAAATTTGTTATGGTCTGAACATCAACAGCATTGTCGCTCGAGTACATCATGTGCGGACTGCAACCGGCATTAACTATCACTGTTCACTTGCTAAAAGGTATTACAATTAAAAGTATAGCAAGGTAAATAAATATGAAGTAAAATGTTACTCATAAAAGTAGTCAATTTTCTAGCTAGCCAGCAGTCCTGATGTTAACATTTCTCCATCTCATGAAATGTTACAACTATCTGTACTGAACAATGCTAACACGAAGAGTTACGCACTTACATATGAAAACTTAAAAAAAGTAATAATCAAAAGTATAAAAGTGGTACGCTAGTGACGATGGCGCCCCTGTGCAACCTACCACTCAAATGTGCTACGCCGTAGCAGTGCTACGTCATAACTACGAGCTACAGCTTCTCTGAATAACTGTACCTATTTGCTGCTCGCTATTACATACAATAGGGTAATTAATAATTGCTTGGTTCGATATTCGCATTGAGTGCACTATAAACTTTGCGCTTACCGTATCAGTCATATACAATATCATATACTCATCATATACGTATCATATAATCGTGTGACTCTTGACGTCGAAACCTAGCACACAATCGTCACGCAGTGCTGACGCACACACAATTCTCTTATATTTCGTCCTGGTCCACATAGGCATTTAGTCGGTGGCGACGCGACGTTGATTCATAAGACGGAGCGGAGATAATTTTTATTAAGTATTGCCTAAATGAAGGTAAAAGAAAGATAAACCAATTACATTAAGCACAAATTACATTAAAAACCAAAACTTCTTAACTGTCACTATCGTATGTGTCTCACACTACTCCGGCTCATGAGCAGTCACTGCCATTTATACCCAAAACGTATGCAATAACTTACAACATATTATAAAGCTTAGTGATCGTTACATGGTTAAACACATGAACAAATCACAAAAATCTCGGACAAGAGACATAAAGCTGGATCATTTGTACGACGCGAGTCTCTCCCCGGGGACGTGCCGCGCCGCCGCCGTCCGACCAACACACTCCTATACTCATACTTAATCCTATATGCTGGAAGAACTGAGGGATTTACTATAATGTGTACAACCATCGGTCGTGTACTGTTAACATGTATTCATACCAAGTCTCCTTAAAACGGATACATTCAATTAACATCAAAGTAATTGAAACAATTGTTTTATCGAGAGAATAATAATTCAATTTTAATTAATAACCATTAGAGCATGTAGTGATTATACTGAATGTAGACACACGTAAGCACTTACTGGCGGTAGCACTAATGCCACAATATGCTTTACATCATTTAACTTATTACAAATATTGTTGCAAGAGACGATCCTTGTAACTAGCTTCCCAATACTTATTGTTTGTTGGTGTTTTATTGATTAACCAAAATAGATAAACATTCATCTAGTAAAACAAACAAAATGTTTATACTGTGTGAGGCTTATGAGTCATAAATTTAATTTATAATTGTTTAAAAATCGCAACCTGCACTAAATAATACAAACATACAATTCACGAACATAAATAATGTTTAGCACCACTATTATACTCGTAACCGTAAGTGTAACACACGTTTTACAGTATATGGCACGTTCACTTGTGGTGGTTGTCTCATCTTACTTTTTACTTATAGCAAATATTAACAGTTTATATAATACACAGAAACATTTACCACAGTTCACATGTTGCATTTACCGTATTGTAGCAATATGCTAATTGAGGCAGCCTGTAAAGCACATATTTTACTATTTATTTTTTCTGTGCAACATACAAAGCTGTAATTACTTACTTATGCAGTTAAGCGTATTGCCTGTGTCACTTTGCATGCTACTTTAAATTGTAACTTACAACAATTTTAATAACCTGGTGTTAAAAGGAGTGGCCTGAGTTTCTTGCCAGTTCTTCTCATGGCTCAACTTCGTCAGCGAACTGGCTGTAGGTTAATTGGCTAACATTTTGTAATTTTTAACGTTCAAAAGTGTTAATTTAATTAACCTAAAATTTTTTATCATGTCATTTAAATGTACCGTTCATGTCTAATCTTACCAATACGGGCTAGTGATCTTGTGAACACAAATTACTGAAAGAACTTACTTCTATTTGTAACCTATTACAACTCGTTTCATAGTTGTACATTGATGCGAACGGTCAGTACACGCTCCGGTCAGAAACCTTGTAGTAAGCTATACTGCTGCTACTACTGCGACATCAACTTATTTACCCTAATAATATTCATACAGTATAGTGGTGTGTGAACCGCATATTTCCTTATATGTGAGCGGCGTTGTTTTAATAGCGTCACGAGAGCGTCGCGTGCTGCGTCACATTAACATTCACAAAAGATTGTAACAATCTCAATTTAAAGATTTAGTTATTATTTGACAACTAAATACAAACTGTTATGTACGAGTATTGTACTTTATTTGGTGACCATTAATATTATTACGAGTAAACGGTATAAACTAATAATTATGAGTGAATGTACTTACTTCAATATTGACCTAATAACTGCTAAGTTAGTACATCGTGGTATCCACAGGTGTGTATAGTAATATTAGTAATCTGTGACATATCTGTGACGTTATTGTTTTTGTATCTTGTTTATACATTAAAGTTACTCAATATTAAAATTACTTCCACTATTAAATGCCGGTAATAATATCTGGTTATCAGTTCTTGAGAATTTTCTTCATTTGAAAATGTTTACGATCGCTGCTGACGTCGTCGAGGATATAAACATTTGTCGGTTCTACAATCTTGGCGCTTTTAGAGTCCCACAAGGTGCGGCTTGTTCAAGCGTGGTACCTACATAGTGCGCGGAGTGTTCGCTAGACACACGCGAGTAGGTGCAAGCTCGCCCGCTATGATTAATGCTCACTTCCCCCGCATGCCCCGCGCCCTCACCCCGCGCTCGTCCCCGCTGACTGTGTCGATTGTTCCACGTGTAAACAAAAATAGCTAATAGAATCCGATCGCTATTACATCCAACGGACGACGCAGACTATACACGCACATACACACATGTTACATAACATTATAATTTATATATTTAATACTAGCTGTTGCCCACAGCTTCGCTCGCGTGAATATCGATTATATCTCTGTTTATACATTAACGGTTTTTCATAAAACTTTCATCTCCTATTTCAACCCCTTTATGTTGTTCTCTGAGGTCTGAAATATCTCTTTATCCAATTGCATCAAAATCGGTTTAGTAGTTTCGTCGTGAAAGCGTAACAGACAGAGAAATAGACAGAGTTACTATCGCATTTAAAATAATAGTATCTAACTATGGATATAGGTACCTACTATATTTAATTAGAACATTTTTATTCTTAGAGTAAGAAGACAAAGCGGCGACGAGTTGTGATTCTGTTAGTGTCGTAGCAACTGCTTGTTATGAAGCAGGTACTAACACTGGTACAATTGTGGTGCCGCTTCCATATAAAAAGGAAAGAGGATTACTTGCAGTGACACACAATGCATGTCTAGTACACAAGTTGGTAGTTCCTCGAGCTCCACTAATATTCACCAGCAATTTCAATATTGACACACCCATCGTCACAGAGTTAATCTATTGACAATAATGACAGTACAATAGTTACAGTATTGAAACTAAGTATATGTTATAAACTGTGACGTTTCACAGCACACCTACCTATACGACTGTACATTAAAGTCTCATTACCATTAAAAATTCAACATGTATGGGAATAATCTATGAGAATGTGTCATAAGTACAAAGTTTTAGTATGTATGGGTAATAGACTGGCGCCAACCGGTAACTTGATGTTAACTGTAATAACGGCTGAACAAATAATTACCAACAAACAAAGTTCGTTCTTCTTCATGGTCGTTTTTTAAATATCAGTAGAATGAGTTTAGGTTACGTAGCTTGTATATTCTGCAGCCGAATGCCAAGTCAGAGCAGCCCACGCAATGCTTCTCATCTAACATGTTCACTGTACAATATGGTCTAAAGTTACGTTATATACCTAACAACGACCTGTGGAATGGACACCAGTGAGTACATATCAATACAAACAGTTGGTTCTTACAAAACATTATTGAAATTAACTTTTCGTCATATATCATACTCGTTGCTCGTTGTGTAGTCACTCCCCTATGCAGTTGTAGTCACTCTGAGGGACAAAATAGTCACTCCTCGATATTAACTGTTGGTTGGTTGTAGCATGTTAGTGTATGCAGCTGTAGATGCTGTCTTGTGACCTTTAGTTAGAATAGTCACGAGTCAGAGTCACTTTGTCACTTTGGTGATTTGACTAATATGCTAGTATATAACACATGACAACACTTTATCATCATTTGTACGGTAGTAGATCCACGCTGATTTCAGCATGAATGGGCCGGATCGTCCGGAGAAGTACTACCCTCTCATAGAAGATCGACTTAAGAGTAGTAGTACTACTGCGTTTCGTTCGGTGAGTGAGAGCGCCGGAGGCCCAATTTCCCCCCTTTCCTCTTTCCTTACGTCCCTCATTTCCTTCCCCTAACCCCATTCCCAGCCGCCATAGTGGAGGCCACCATACCAGCAGTTTAAAACGATAGCTTTTGGTATAGTGGCCGCCACTTCTGGATTCCACTGACTGCTTACCATCAGGAGGGGTGGAGTCACTTTGGTAGGCTATACTATAAAAAAAAAAAAAAATCGTTAAACACTACACTAATTTGATCGTTAATGATGAGGTACTCAGCTGTCCTCACATTGAACCAAACAAGCCGACGACACTCAAACCCAGCGCGTGACCGACCCTGACCATGTGACGGAAATAAAAATACATTTAGTTTCACGTTACACTAAGTTACTTTATACAACCCGAGTCTGTTATATTTCAGCGAAGATAAATAATTTCAATATTTAGACCTTGTTTCACCACTTGCTGGTAAAGTGCGTGATAATCTATTCGAAACTTAACTGACAGATAGTACTCAAAAATCAGTTCCACAAGTGCGTGATGACTGATGACCATAACTGACAAATATATTCTTTAAAAATATTAAATAGATTAACTAGAAGATGTTTTATCTATTAGATATATATCAGACACTTTGTCAGCTAGTGGACCTTATAATTATAACTTTATCACCATCCACGTTTATTATGAAATGTGTTGGTAAACAACACCTATAACTCATTCCATCTATTACATCAAAATATATTTTAATTGTTAAAAGTACATTATAATATACTAGCTTGCCGCGGTTCGGTTTCACTCACATCTTTGTTTACTGCCCTGCTCTCGTTACCAGTAGCGTGATGTTACATAACCTATAACCTTCCTTGAGAACTGGGCTATCGTATACGCAAAAATAATTTTTCAAACCCGACTAGTAATTCTAGAGATTAGCGCGTTCAAACAAAATAGATTATATTGTTATAATGAATGTGTCAAAAAACCACAAGTCAAACGTGAACATTCCAATTTCGTTGGAATCACTTTATTTACATTTATAAAAGTGGATGGAGCGCGCGACAAATTAAATGCTATTAATTTAACTTTCATTTTGTAAGCCGACTTCTATTTTAATTAATTTAAACCCAACTTGAAGCGTCGCTCGATTAAAGAGTTTGACTCTTGGGCGCAATCACCAAGTATATAGTTCGTTCAAAACACAAAAGAAACACTTTGCTCATTTATTAAGAAATGTGTAAGCATGAACTGCGACATCAAAATGTTAATAATGTAAATGTGAACATGCTGTTTCAAAACTATTAACGGCACTAACTCTATACTATAAAAAGGTTTATGTTACTCTTTGTTAAAAGTACATTATAATATAATAGCTATCGCATTAGGTGTAATAGACATGTAATGATAGTGTATAAATTTCTTAATAAATAAATAAATACAAAAAAAAATGTTGTAAATGCCCACACAACACACGGGACGGAACTTTATGTGACGCGTCATTTGTTTGTATTTGTTAAATGTATGTGTGGCAAATCAACCGTGGTAAATATTATAAAAAAAAAAAAACAAAAAAAAAACCACAAAGTGCTAGAGCTTTAGTGCGGGAGTTACATTTATTACAAAAAAGAATACAGGAAACTAAATTTATCTACTACATAAATAGTTCTCTGTGTATGTAATTACTGTTACAATTTCGCATCACACATCAACACGACACCAATTTGCCCATAACTCCACTTGTATAATCTCAACGAAATTGTTTACTTAGGTCACGCCCTTAAAATTGATCACATTAACATTCAATTTGTTCAGGATTTTACAATCCCTCAATGCGACCTCAAAGGGATTTAATATTTTGGAGACCACAAACACTCACCCTTACCGAACTGTCACCTTAAGTCACCTTTAAAATGACCTCGAATTGTAATCTCAATAGTAGATAATAATTATTTCAATTGTAATTGTATTGTATAAATTAATAACATCGAGCACTTATCGCCGGTGCTCAAACCGAGATTGAATTGATAATGACAAGTAACAATGAGAGGCTGGTGCGGCTTGCGCGACAGTGCGCCGTACAAATACACATCCTTTACAATTTATCTAAACGTAACCCTTCTTGGGTAAGCTTCCTTCTCGGCCCGGGGCAGCTGTACATATGCCTTCCATCCTAGTTCCCGATGCCTAGTCAGCATGTTTGATTCTTAAATTAATTAAGAGACAGTTAATAACCGTACATTGGTAACAACGTGACGTGTCCTGTAATGTAGCCCCTTACATTAAAAATAATTGACAAATTAGAATTCTTTATGAATATCTTTAGCCGAATTCTCATAATATTGGGTTAAAAGATTTTTATTTGTTTCATTTTTAATAATGTTGTTAATGAATGTTGAAGAGCTAAACGAGGTATATTTGGATAGTAGCAAATGGCGTTCTATAGTCTCTGCTTACCCCATTAATAGGAGACAGACGTAAAATTATGTATCTATGTATGTATAATAATATGTGCAATAATATTATTTAAATACTTAATGTAAAACTTAGACATAGATTGTTCATCTGTATGTGTTCGTGGAGCTCGCTCATCGCCGCGTTCGGGTGTCGCGCGGTGTATCTGCTTCGATGCGGCGTCACCTCCGCGAGTGCTGCGCTCGTGTGCCGCCGCTGTGACGTCACGGAGCCGAGGGAGGAGGGAGAGGGGAGGCACCACCCGCGCAACTCGCGCCGAACTTCAGCGTTACAGTCGATAAGAGTACCCCGATAAACCGGGAGGCGGACTCACGTTTTTACATACAATTTCTACTTATTAACATCAATTTACGGATCTGTAAAATCTAGTACTGTGTGCTATTAAAGTATTTCACTTACTTTTCTAAACAGATTTAAAACAAAGTTACGTTGCTTAAAATTCTAAAATCGTCGTAGGGATAACTTGATCATAATCTAACAGATAAAAGCAATGTGATATGTGTGAAACACTTGGAATAAGAAGTCGAGGAAGCTATTATAGCCTGCAAATGTGAAAATCGGTGTGCTGTTCGGTGGTCTTTGCTCCTGGCGCACGGTGGTAGCGGCGAAGTTGCCGCGCGGCGGTGGCGACAGTCGCCGCTCGCCCGCCGCCGAGCACAGAGCGTCCTCCGCTCCCGTCCCGTTCTCTCCCCGCCGCGTGTGACGCGACGTGTCGTGCAGTGCGCGAGTGACATGTGAGAGTGCGCTCCCGCCCCGTCACACTGACCACGTGCGACACACACTACACAGAGAGCAGCACTACTGCTAACATCGCTCACTGCCCGCGCCGCCGCTGAACCGCACCGGTTCAGGTTAGCTATCACCACTGCTGTGGGGCTGATGAATGACCACATGTATGGGAGTCCTCCCACCACGCATCCATGCGACCACGTGACGTACCAACTACCAGTAAACAGACGAGCACGTACAGTGACGTACACACGGATATCTTCTATTTATTTTAATAATATTATATTACCAATTCTATTTATAAGTATCTACTTACTTGTATGTACTTACTTACTTGTAAGTGCTACAGTGCTATTTCTGTGACTTCTCTCTAGAACTCTTCGGAGTCGTAAGTTTACTAACTTTACTGCATTTTAAAACAAAACGGCTCATACGCAAAATGTCAGAATACTTATTACCTATTACATTAACCTAAATACTGAAATAAGAAAGTGCTACATTTACACTTACTCGTAAATAGTGAGCCATTGTTAATAGGTATGCGATGGTATAGTAAGTAGGTAGGAAGGTTGGTGCGGGCGCTCACAAACTTGGAATAGCTTTCGGATGAGTGATCTCATGGAACTTGCGCAACTTGTAATCTGGCAGCTCATTCAATTAGGCAATGTAATGATCCGCACACGAGTTACGAGCAGCTCACGTTCACGAGAGCGAGCGCTGCTCCATCAGCGCACCACTCGACTGGAAGAATGGTCGTGCCTACCGTAGCCACATAAGGTTCCTTGTGCTTGCATAGTCTGTGGCCGCTGGTCTGCCACTGGTGACAATATTACAACTAACAAATATCTGCAGCGATCATCACTTAAGATTCATGACCCTTTTGTAACTAATTACTACATTTCGAATTTGTTTGAGCGGTTTATTCCCAAAGTACTCCATTATTTTGTTCTAAAAAGATAAGAACCTCATACATTAATAATTGCCAAGTTACTCCACTGAATCATTAATATTCAAAAACGCTTATTGATTTGTTCTCATTCTACTCTTGCATGAAGTAGTTTGAAAACACTTTTTGAGTACTTCGGGAATATCTCGTTTGAAGGGTTGAGTAAGTGCGCAAGATTATTTATATCGCATAATTGGAACTGCCCTTAATAAGTTAAAGCATTTAGATCCTTTGAAATATTTCATGGTAAGGCAAATGACAAGATCTGTACCGTTTACCTGTGTACGTAGCAGCCGGCATCATTGTCGTCGTAGTCACCATCGTCGAGTTCGGCTCGTAAATATCGCATCAATCTCGGCCGCGAGCTGTAATCCATCACTTGCATCACACACACTCGCCTCGCACACAATACACGCTCGCTCCCTACGTACGGCACAGTCACGGAGTTACCTTTGTGGCGTTTTATAACATCATTATAACCGATTTTTTTTTAACGACGACACGGAACATTCTTGATACGTACTAGATCGGCTGATGACAGAGCTCAACTGCGTCAATGGCAGCTCAGCTCTTAATATTTAACACATACTATAGTCAGGAACGTAGATCAGCCATGCGATGATAGAATCTTCGTATGTGATAAGATCCCATACAATAAACTGCTACAGTGTTATTCATAATTCATTATTATTATTATTATAATAATTACATACACCTACCCTAACTGTCTGTATTATTTGTAATGCATTATTTAAACAACTTGTTACGTAGGTTTAATGGGTAGTTATTTATGTAGGCCGAAATTTTATTTGGTTTGTGACTTATTTGATTTTATAAACAATAATGAAAATGATATTATCATAATGATATATAATTTAGGATGCTTTATGAGCCCCGGTACCTACCTACCACTATCTGAACTGTACTCAATTATCAGAACAGCGCAGTTCCAAATTGGAGAGACAACTACGCATCGGATGTATAAATGCTATCCACAAACATCAACTTTTGATAGTTCTATTACAAACTAAAAGACCTTGTTTGTGAGTTCCCGATAATATCTTTTGAGTGGTTTTAAATTAGTTGTATCGGCAATCTGCATAATAATTAGTTGTCAAATACTATACGGAAACTTTACAAACAGTTGAAAATAAAGTAGCAGGTGGTAAGTTGTCTCGTCTGCTACCGCGTGCAATAACTACGCGACATGCATACAAGAGGCTTATTGTAAACCATCATCACGTCAGCCTGTACATAGGCCATCCACTGCTGGACATAGGCCTCACGCCTTGACCGTTCGTGAGCCGCTCTCATCCATCAGTTGTCTATCACACTCAATGATATTCTATTTAACAGATATGTTATACACTCACAAAACAACAGAAAAAAGTGTTCCGCACAGTACCCGTTGCACACATAGACCTTTTTCATTCATTTCACATTTCACTACATGTCAAAATGATAGAAAAGGATGACTTGAGAAAACAAATATGAAAAAAAGTGACAGCTAGTGTTGTCAATTGCGTATGAATTTGAACAAACATTACTCTAGTTACCAATCACCGCATGCTGTATCATAGACTAACAAATATAACGCGAGAGAAGGTACAAAATTTGTACCGCAGTTTCTACCTATAACAACTACTAAAGGTAGAAAAATAAAACGTGAAAGAAAATAAATATTTATTTACAGAAAAATAAAAACATTTTTAATAAAATCTGTGATAGGCATAATTACAAGCTTTTTTGTACGTAACTATATTTATAACGGGTGGAATCATGCAACTCAATTTTCGGTCGATTGAACTGAAACTTTTTACACATCTTATGGTCTGTTGACAATGCAATTATATATAATTAATATTATTTAAATCTAAAATAGCGAATCTAATATGGGTTACATTCTGTAACCCAAATTTTAAAATACAATAAACTAAGATATCGGAAACGGTTATAATGTACCATTTCTGTCTTAGTGTCTTATCTTAGTTTATCCTTAATTTAAAATATTTAAGGTAGTAGATCCTAGCTATTACGGTCGTAGATCCTTGCTATTTACGGTAATAGATCCTTACTATTCTCGTTAGCATGAATGGGCTGGATCGACCGGGGAAGTACTACCCTCCTCAAGAAAATAGGCATGAAGTATTAGTTTTCATACTAATGCGTTTCGTTCGGTGAGTGAGAACGCCCAATTACCCTATTACCCTACTTGATCCTCTTCCCTTTCCTCCCTCATCCCCTTCTCCCTACACGATCGACAATGGCATGGTATATCAAAAATCATAAATAGCTTTATTTTATGATTTTTGATAATCTGGTAATATTCAAATTTTTTACACACACTTATTTATTTCTAATTAAGTATATGCATTTTTACATAAAACAAAATTATGAAACAATACAAGGTTAGAAAAAAGGAAAACCGAACTGCGAAGAACGATGACTTTTCTGCCTACGATTTTCGCATCTGTATTTTTATTCTATGTCCGGGATGCACGCGTCCTTGTCACACGCAACACAAAAATGTATTTTCCATTTCTTTCTTTTTTCTAACCTCCAAATATTCGAATTATTAGGAAAATAATTGAAATATGTTATTAAATCAAAGAGTATTGCGTACTTACATACGGTATGAGATTCCTTGTGTTTTATTTAATTTTGTATCATAATTGGTGCACTTACGGAACACACAAGATGGCATTTTTAAATTTGAAAATTGCATCAATAGTGTACCTACTCGTTGCTGTGCGTAACGCAGACTAAAGACAATACGTCCCAATTAGGACGTTTTCAGGTCTTCACGATTACGCGTTCATAACATATCTGTTAAATAGAATATCATTGATCACACTTATAAGATCATCTGAATAAACAATATTAGTATCATGATGAATAGAGCCGTTTAAATCTAGTGTTTTGTGTCCCAGTGCTACGCGCCCCAGTACGTGACTTTTAATGTTGAAGTTAAATAAAAGACATTTGCTTTGAGTTAGAAAAGGGTAAACTGTGAGCGGCGAGCTCATGGCCGTAAAGATCTGTAAACATTGTTAAGGGTGAGCCTGTTGTTGTTGCGGCGCTTGCGAAGTAATGAATAATGATGTTGTTTGCTGATTGTTACATGATAGCGCAGCAATACTCACATAAATATATATAACAGGTGACACTAGCGAGCCGCCCTTGCTTTGCACGTAAGCGCTAATTATTGTATTTACGTCATGATTACAAATCTTTGAAATTCTCTTCTTTCCTCTACTATAATGCATTAAGTACTAGCTTTTGCGCTCGCATGTATATCGTTTTACAGAACCTACAGACATTTTATATAATTTACATACTTATGAGAAGCTATGAGCATGGCAAATCTCCTCAAGGCACTTCATTGTAAACGATATTTTATGTTTTTCTATCTGGGCAGCTAAGATAACTCGTAAAGATGGTGTAAGACCTACTAATTCAAGAGTAAGCAACATAAAATTGTCCATGCGAGAAACAACTATGCAGAACCTGGTACATTGGTATGTGTTTGTGTATGTGTCTGTATTTCACGCTATAAGTTAAAAACCATTACTTTCCTACCTACTACTATTTCACCTACCTAAAGATATCCGCGATCAAAAGTATACAGTGTCCAAATGCAAATTTTCACAACAATAACTAAAAAGGAATATTGTCTCACAATGCTTCATCCCCATAAAAGCATTTTTCATTTTGTTCTAAGCATGAAATATTACTTTTCTCAACTATAACATAAAATAAAAAACCGAAAACCAAGAATTATCTGTTTAAAATTTAAAATAAGCAAATTAAATTATCTTATCTTAATCTTATCTTACGTAAAAACGCCTTACGTGCTTAAGAGCAGGTTTCACGCGCAGTTCTCAGCGACGCAATGCAGTTTTACCGCTATACACTAACAGCTAGACAGCTATCTTATACTATCGTCAGTTCACGACCTGGGCAGTATCTCACTAAGTATATCATCGTAAAGACCAAACGGTTCTGTACTATACTTTTGTCGCTCAATGAAAGCCTGGATTTCTTTACCAGCACACGTGTTCTTATCTAATTTTGATCCTGTGATTTTTAAGCGGGGTGTGAAATAGCACCTCAAAAAGCCGCCATAGTGGAGGCTGCCATGCGAGCAGTTCGAAACGATGACTTTTGGAATGGTGATGGTGGTCACCATTCCAAAAGTCATCGTCTGGATCCCACTGAGTCAGAGTCACTTTGGTACGCTAATAACAAAATGATATAATATTTCCTTCGGTGAGGGAGAGCACCGAAATAATGTTCTGCCTTTTTTCCTTGATGCAGAATTTGCTTACTGCATGAGGTTTAGAATTAGAACGTATTTTACATGAAGGAGCAAATTGACCGCGCGGCAAGAAACAGGCGGGCGTCGGTACGTAGCGTGGACACTAGTGAACAGGACAAACCGTGGCCACCCGCTTTTTAATGAAACCAACTAGTTTGTACACGCAACGCAGCATACACACACACGATAGGTAATGTAGTTCTCAATACAGAAGTACATTTTATATTTTATACACATTTATCTTTAAGTTGATAAAATATCATGAACAACAGTGTACTCCCACGAACAGGATGAGTTATCATTAAACTAACTGATAAAACTAAATACAATACTGATGTATCAGGATCAGCTCACTCATATTGATAGATGTATTCAATATTCTCTACAATCTGTTCTCGTATACTAAACTACATCAATGTTCATTAAGTAGTTCTGAGCCAGTGCGTGACTGTATGTTATGTCACGTACGTGTGTGTTTGATGGCTACAACGCGTGCCCTCCTACTCCTCTACTACCACTAAAAGACTAACAGATATTCGTAGCTATGTAATGGAAGCAGGATCCGTCACCTGATCACAAGTCAGTTTGTGAGCGCAGCACTCTAGCTGATGTTGGTATTGGTGGTCCTAGGCAACACGTTGTATCCTCGTATGTGTCTAGTGAAATATACTATAACATACGGCACAGCAGACCGGCGTTATTTGTTAGGGTAACTCAGATATGGGCAATCTGTATGCAGACCAAAGCGCCAGGGCACTATTAAGTGTGAGTTGGAGCCGCGATGGTACCGTACTTCGATTGTGTTCAGATATATTCACTGAATTATTTCACAGGTACACAGAAGCACGTACAATTGCAATCATTTTAGGAGCATAAACAAGTAAATATGATCATACAACACAGAGATTTTAAGAAGAAATAGTAATTTTAATATTTGCACGGATATGCTTTTATTCAATCGTAATTTTATTACTGTTATGTTGTTATTTACCTTTATTATCAGCAAGAAGTTTTTTGATGTTTACGACCGCCTCTGCCACTGTTATAATTAATACAGTTACAATTACGTATCCATAGAAGTAAGTACGAGTACTTAGTAATTTAGTTTAGGTATCGACTACAAACCTAAAAACTTACAGATTTTTAAAACAGATAAGACATTCGAATGCATTTAGAAGTTTTTTTTCTAAAACGTTTTGAAGTTAAAGAAGTTATTTGATTTGAAGCTCTTACTAAATTCATGTACTTATTTATTTATTAATGGCACTAGATGCGAATCACGGTTTTAAGTAACATCCTTCAATCATTGACACATGTAGATGATAAACAGTTGCGGTCCTAACGCGTATCCCTGAAGAACACCAACATTGACACCATACTGTCATTCTTAAAACCATTCACTACGAGACTACTTTAGTTGTATCCTATCCTTCGTATCTTTTTATTTATGAGTACCTACTTTTTCACAGCAGTTTTCGGAAGGGCACAACGATTTCTTCTGGAACAACCCAATAAGGGCATTACCTTGACCTTAACGCTGCACAAGTATGGTAACACTTCCTCTGTAGTGTTGCTGCAGCTGATCTGTAAAGGCTTACCTATTCTCCTTCTAACGGAAGCGCTGTATAAGAACTAACTTTAAATTTCAAGTCAATTGTTTTGCAAGGTTTATAGCTATTTGTAATGGATCTTTTTACTTTTTTGTACCTGTAGTTTTTTTTTGTGTGTCCTCTCGGGGTAGAAAGTTAATATTTTTACTGATCTTTTTCATTTTTCAAGTATACTTATGGCTAAGTATCTAAGGATGCGACGTACGTTGCAGAGCGTGGCGCGTGATGTAACGAAGCCGCCGTGCGGTGCGTGACGTGACGTGACGTGGCACGGCGTGTGGCGGCGCGGCGCAGCATGGCGCCGCCCGCGCTCCCCCTGGCGCTGGTGCTGGCCGCACTCGCCGCCGCCGCCGGCCCGCCGCCCGCACAACACACCCTGTGTGAGCACACCTACACTCACTACTAGCTACTAGTCACTACATGCTACACTATATCATTCATTTAGACCACGTCAGTGACACATATAAGTCCAAATAACATAAAACTATTTTTAGAAAAAAAATTAAAACCGACTTCAAACAACACCTACATGTTCAATCCTTAACTAAAAAGTAGAAAATAATATTTTAATTACTTCATAGCAAAGAACATTAAAGGGGAATCAACGCAATCCTTGATACCTATAATACTTTACTATTTATAGTTTTTAATCAGTTATTTTAACGTTGGCTTAACGACTACCAAATTATAGTGATAATCATAGTCTACTGCTTCTAAAGAATGAAGACGCTGAAAATGAAATGACACAAATGGTCACTCATCCAGGGCCACTTCGTTTCTAACAAAAAATGAATTTTGAAAATCACTTCGCACTTGTAGCATGAACATGTCAATGTCAGATAATTCGTCGCAAAAGACATCGACGTGTTGCTTTACACGTCTTCACTTCTTGCATACGTTTTGTTACAAAATATAAAATTGAAGCCAAACCACTAAATCATTCTTTATAAAAAAAACATGGGACCCCATTTCGGAGTATACCCTTTCAAATTAAATATAAGAAAAATTTTCCAAATTGGTTTATAAATTACCGAGTTCTGTTGTAACAAACATACAACCACTGAACCATTTCTTATAATAAATAAACCACTAAATCATTCTTTATAAAAAAAACATGGGACCCCATTTCGGAGTATACCCTTTCAAATAAAAGAAGAATTTTCCAAATTGGTTTATAAATTACCGAGTTCTGTTGTAACAAACATACAACCACTGAACCATTTCTTATAATAAAAAAATGGGACCAATTTCAGAATACACCCTCTCAAATAACAAAAATTTTTTTTTAAATCGGTTCATAAATGACCGAGATATGAGGTAACAAACATACAAAAAAAAAAACATACGACCCGAATTGATAACCTCCTCCTTTTTGAAGTCGGTTAAAAACAAAATGTCAGCCAATTAACCTAAAGTCAAATCATATGTACTTTCTAAGTTTATCTTGGACATTTCTGACTGACGGTGAAGGAAAACATCGTGAGAAAACCTGGACTTAAAAGTCTGAAATAGCCTCCGCCTTGAGCGCACGTGGTGATTAATGCTCATACCTTTTCTCTATGAGAAGAGGCCTTTGCCCTGCAGTGAGACAGTAAACAGGCTGGTATTATTTTTATTATTATTTATTATTATAACTCTATAATTATTTCTTTAAAACACTTAAACTATAATATTACCTACTACAAACTAAATAGGCACCTACATTTTAAAATTAATAAATTTAAATTGTATTGATTTTACACATTCAGAGTACAATTATATTAAACTATACTTAAACCTGCTCACTGTATACTAACAACTCTTTGTCTGTATAAAATGTTTTCTCCATTAGCTTAAAGATGGCATAAACTTACTCAAGGGTAATTCTTTAATACTATGTGTTATACGATTAAATATTCGAAAGCACATTGAATAACATTTTTCTGTAATCTACTACTTGTGGGTACAATGTTTAGTACAAGTCTATCTGGGTTTCTGATATTAGATCTTTTAGACATGTTTTTGGATTTTTAAAAAATTGTTCAGGATGCTGCCTCACAATTTTCCTACCTCCAGCACATAAAGGCAAGGAGGAAGGATCTTTAACTCTCTAATATAATATAGAAGACAAGAAACGTCTGGGGCAATTTTACAAATTGATCTTCACGCAAATTATCGTGACTATAACACATAAAAATCGTTTATTGTATCGTTATTATCAATATGTACGTCCTTGATCATTTCAAACCCCAAAAGGCTCGATGAACATCACGGGAGACTCGCCTCCGTCGTCTCGTCTGCCTAGTGTGATGGTTGCGTCGGCGAGATAAACTTTTTTAATTTATATTTTGTCGTAGCCAGATTGTTTCTTACCAATGGAGTAACTCTTACTTTACAACTTAACTTGTTACACATAGTTCTTGAAAGAGCCTATACATTTTGTGATGTAATTTTTGTTGCCTAATTCTCTTTACCGTCACTTTGCGTGCGTACGTGTGTCTGACTTTCTTAACATAGTTGACATGACTGTGCAGTGCGCTCGCGGCGCGTGCACCGCGACGCGACGTCGGTGGAGGTGCCTCCGTCACCGCGTGCGCTTGATGCCGCCGCCCTGGATGCCGCCGCGCTGGAGGCAGCCGAACTGGAGCTGGCGGAGGCAGGCGAGGTGCCGGCGTGGCGTGAGCTGTGGTACGGCTCACTGGACGCACTACATCGCGAGCCTTCCATCAACAACACCCACGAGGACGTGCTCGTGCAGCTCGGCGCCGTTGCCTTCTTGCACTGCCCCGTCCGCAACCTCGGCGAGCGCGGCGTACGTACACACCTCACACTGTCACACCTACCTACATGTATTGCAACCCCTCCTCACTAACGTGTCTCGCGCAGGTGTCGTGGGTGCGGCGCCGCGACTGGCACATTATCAGCTCCGGCATGCTTATGTACACCAACGACGAGCGCTTCCAGGTACAAACCAATCTCTCAGTAACTCTATAAGGATAAGACCGTCTTTTCTGCCAATTAAAGGCTGTCCGAGAGAGGCATACAAAATTATGATCCGACACTTAAAATGCGTCAATGCCAGTCGGACTAATATTCAATAACTAACCTTTATAACCAGTACTTGTTGTCCGACTGACGCAGTCAAGGAGGGTAATCATAATATTATTACTTACACATAAACTTAAAGAGTATGATAAGTAATGTAAATACAAATTGTGTAATTTGCAGGTGCTCCACAGTGAAGGCTCGGACGACTGGATCCTGCAGATAAAATACGTCCAGAAGCGCGACAACGGCACATACGAGTGCCAGGTTCACGTATGTATCTACATGCGTGTGTTGTGTGTGCGTGGTGTGACACTACTACTGCTGCTACTACACTAGTGACGTGTGTTTGCATGGTGGCAGGTGTCGACGGGGTCGGGCACGTTGTCACGGCTGGTGCACCTGCACATCGCGGTGCCCGAGGCGTTCATCCTCGGTGCCGACGAGCACCACGTGGACTCGGGCTCCACCATTAACCTCGTGTGCATCATCGAGAAGGTCTGCACTAGTCGCGGTGTAGGTATACTGCGTACGACAGTAGTGACGGTGCGGTAGTGAAATGTTGACGCATGTTACAGAGTCCGGTGCCGCCGCAGTACGTGTTCTGGTACCACAACGCGCGCATGATTAACTACGACTTGGCGCGCGGCGTCAGCGTGGTGACGGAGCCGGGGCCCAAGACGCAGTCGGCCTTGGCCATCCGCTCCGCCGGTCCGCAGCACTCCGGCAATTACACCTGCGCAGCCGCCAATACAGAGCCCGCGCACATCTACGTCTATGTGTCTGAAGGCAGTCAGTACCTCCTCCTACGTAACAGTATATTACTAACTACTTACATGTATGTATACGATGACGTGTATGTGTGTGCGCAGGTGACAAGATGGCGGCGACGCTGAGCCGCAACACGAGCGGGGGGCGCGGTGCAGCGGGAGGCGCAGCGTTGCTGGCCGCCGTCGCCTGTGCGCTCACAGCTGCGTGAATCTCGTCCACGCCACACACATGCTCACCTTCTAGATAATAATTACGATTACTTGTACATATTGACGACGCTGCAGCCGCCAGTTCGGTCACAGTGTTATTAGATAAATAAATACTTGAATGCTCAGAGACGAGGCAGTGGTGCTCGGCTGTACAGTGTACATACCTTGCTGCGAGGCGGTTAAGCGTGTCGTCACTCTACTTGATGCGTGTGTGTCGTACGTACCGAGTGTAGTGGCGGGCACGTCCCGTTATATTTTATTGATTGTTATTAACACTAGATGTACATAAATATCGCTGTTAGTTCTATTCACACACAGAAACGTCTACACGTACAGTAAACCGCACACGACAGACTCGACGACGGCTTACGCTTGCACTCGAACATTATGTGTAACTATCATTGTATGTACTTATTTGTATCTAATGAATATACATAGTCTACATAGGTATTCCTACTGTACAAATTATGACGATACTATCTGCGTTAATATTATAATACTTATCTGTATGTGGTATCTTATTGAACAGGGTTTATTATTAACGTGACACACGAACAGAACACACTATTTCCATGTTGCATCTATTGCTTTGTCAATTTTCTTTATCAATTTAGTGATATGACGGTAGACATCGTGTCGCATGTACCTGGATAGTACGAGTATTGAATGCCTTCTACTTAGTATAAGGTAACTACATAAGCCGGTGAGCATCGATCCATACTTGACTTTCTATTGACTATGTCTAGTCACCAGTTTGAAAACAGTAAAACATCCATATGTTATCCATAATCTAAGTAATAAGTCTCTTTTACAACATGATATTAAATTGGACAGTAGCTCACTAAAGGTACAAATCGTAACGCAATTTGTATCAGTAAACTTTTCCACAGTTCATATGAGAGCGAGAGTGATGAGCGTGCCACACGTTCACGACAACCTTTCTCACGACAGACTTTCTATGAGCTGTGAGGGTGGGTAGGCAAAAAGAGCTGTGCTCGAGTCGAGCCGCTTGCAGTTTACTGTACATAGAAATTAAGACGATGAAAACGTGTACAATTTACATTTCACATCTGTTTTCATGACTTCCATTGTAAGTAATTATTAAAGATTTTGAACAAACAATCCCTCCGTTTTATTGTATCACCTGCACACCAGTGACCAGGTCCAGACCAGGTAAGTTGTAATCACAAAATATTGTTATCAGCTGTCATCACCTAGGATGAAAATAAAACGAAAACACTAAAATAAAAATAAATTGATAAGTAGTTACAATTATTAACCTGTTGTGTACCACTGAAGGGAACAGTCCCGCCCTCTCTTTTTTCTAGACAGCTTCTAAAATATCTATAAAAAATTATTTGGAGGCAGCTATAGATTTCATAACTAAATAGGAAGTAAATAACAAAAATAATACCAGCCTGTTTATTCTCCCACTGCGGGGCAAAGGCTTCTTCTCATGAGACGGCATGAGCATTAATCACCACGCTTACTCAAGGCAAATTGACAATTTTAGATTCTTAAGTCAAAAAAACAAGTAAAAAAAGTAAATATTAGGTGTTATTTAAAATACCGTTCATTAATGCGTGCTTTGTATAACATGCATTGCATGGGGACTGCTATGGGCAATGCATAGTGATAGTGAAGTGGCAGACAATAAATTACATCCTAGAGTACAAAGATAACGGTGTCGACGACCAAGTTTAAACTGAAATAAAATAGATGGTGTGTGAATATACTCGTGGAAACATCCCGCCTATATATATTATGTAACGGGCAACAAATATAGGGCCAACGAGGGCTCACTTACTCACTTAACAGCTAATAGCTCATGTTACATAGCAACACTGCAGTCCACGCCAATAGTCTATGGTTCGGAACTAACTCTCTCTCTCTGGTAGATGGACACGCCCCAGTCTAGACTACATGCTCATGTCGTTATTAATAATTAATTAATAAACAGTCACACTCAAAGTCCTGCTATCATTTCCTAACTTACCAAAGGCCAACCTAACATGGTGTCAGAAGAAATCGCACCGCAGGCATAATGAGCACAAAAGAAGGCGAAGAAAAGAAAATGGCGTCTGACGCGCCACAAAGTTTTAATTTCAGTAAGTTTCCAAATCTGCGCATCGAAGGCGGTCAAAACAATGCCTTGACATGGAAGAAGTGGTGGCAGTCATTCGAGTTCTTCATAGTCGCAAACAACTACGAAACACTTCTAGAAAAAAGGAAAGTCGCCATGTTGCTTCACGCCATCGGTGAAAAAGGTATAGAAATTTTCAATTCGTTCGACATGAATATAAATGTAAATACACTTGAACAGGTCAAGCAAAAGTTCGAAAATTACTTTGAACCGCTGAAGAATATGACAATGGTTAGACATGCATTCTTCGCACGTCATCAAACGCCAGACGAAAGCATTGATTCGTTTCTGACAGACCTGACAAACTTGAGCAACAACTGTGAATTCAAAACTTTAAAGGACTCTCTCATTCGTGATGTTTTCATAGCAAATATGAATGCTAAATATAACAATGTTCGTCAAAGACTACTGCAAGAGACTGACCTAACATTGGAGAAGACTATCAGCATTGCCAAATCAGTGGTGATGGCCAAGGAAAATACCGGGAAGATTTATTTTATTTTATTTTTATTTATAAGGTTTACCAGTAGTTATTACACCAAAACATTCACTAAATACAAAACAAAGTATTATCTCAAACTAAGTGCACAACTTAGGTAGGTAAACACCACATGCATATAATTTAGTATTATTTAAGCAATAACAATAAAATTGAAAAATAGCGAGGAAACAATGGCACTAATTAAAACAATTTCTGTATAGGACAGTAGTTAGCAGATGGTTAATCGATAGTGAGATTATGGACTTGGCTCTTGTATCTTTGAAGTGTCGTTCCAAATATATCTATTCGTTTACTGTAATGATTGTATAACTTACTTAGCCGTGGAACGGGCGAGTTGGAACCTAAAACTGTCTTTCGAAAAGGAGGATGCAGGGGCAAAATTGGTTTTCTGGGATATCTGTGGGGAATATTGAATTTAAGTTTTAATAACAATTCCGGACAATCAATATTGTTATTTAATAACTTAAATAAAAATAGAAGGTTAGATGAATTCCTACGTTTGTCTAATGAGTAAATTTTGAAATATTTGAGGCGTTTCAAGTAGCTTGGTTTCGTCTGGGGATGTTGTAAAACCGGTAACAAAAAGGATAAATATATTCATTGCGGAATATGCATGCAAACATTTCATCATAATTGCCTATCCCTGGAATTACCATTCGAAGAGTCATCTTGGATTTGTCCTTTCTGCACCTCAACCACCTCCAAAGGACAAAATAATGACGACACACCCGTCCGCTTTAATCCAAATATTACTGTGCGCTCTAGCAAAAGGCAAGCGCTTCAATCTCCACCTGATTCAGAACCGTCCGTATTAACAGAAGATAGTGTACGTGCTATAATTCAAGAAGCCATTGAATTTCAGTCTAATAACTTATTGGAGAAAATCGCATCGACAATGCGTAGCCTGTTAAACACGGAAATAAAATCAGTACGAAATGAAATTGAACAGCTTAGGGATTCTGTTGTTCATATGAGTGCACAATACGATGATATTTTAAAGGAACATTCAGAGGCGAAACAAAGGGTAAAGGAGTTGACAGAGGTCAACGGCAAAATGTCTACCGAAATTAAAGAAATGGCTGTGCGCATTAATACTTTGGAACAGAATGCTCGCACTAGTAACATTGAATTACAGTGTGTCCCGCAGAAAAAAGTTTGTTCTCGCGGGCCAAAGATCAGGCCCACGAGCAGTTCTTGGAGACTCTGGACCGTGATCCATGGGGGCGTCCATACCTTTTGGTACGGGGCAAACTTCGCCCGTGGGCGCCTCCGCTGTCCCAGAGTCTCCAGCCACAACTGCTGGAGGAAGTGGTGGCTGCTCTGTTCCCTCAGAGTGCGGAGCACCCTCCTCCGCTGATGGTTCTGCCTCCCATGGCTCCCAACGCGGACGACGACGACGTACCCGAAGTGACCCGGGTAGAGCTTCGAGCTGCGGTGAAGAGGCTTCAAGCCAAAAACACCGCGCCAGGACCGGACGGCATTCCAGGCCGTGCGTGGGTCCTGGCCCTTCGGGAGCTCGAGCCCCGACTGTTAGGGCTCCTCGTGCGTGACGCACCGTGACCTGCGTGACGTGTTATGCTGACGACACCCTCGTCACGGCTCGGGGGAAGGACTACAGGCGCGCTGCCATCGCAGCTACGGCTGGGGTCGCGCAAGTCGTGGGTCGCATCCGGCGGTTGGGTCTCGAGGTGGCCCTGGCCAAATCGGAAGCCTTTTGTTTTCACGGTCCCCGAAAGGGGCCACCTCAGGGCTCCCACATCATTGTTGGGGGCGTACGGATCGGCGTCGAGTCGACGCTGAGATATCTCTAATACAAACATTTATGATAAGTGCGTGAAATAAAATATGACTAAGAAGTGAGTGTGAATATGGCTAATATAGAAAATAGCCCCTTTAACCGGAGTACGAAAACCTGTCGTAGCCCTCCTAGTACGCCTCAGCCGCAGCAGCATGCCGCTATGGAGACCACGGAAAATTTGTCCACAAATGACATAAAATTTTTTATGACCACGATAGAACAATGCCTTAATGAGGTATGCACTGTTGCTTCAGAGGGTAAGCTTAACTCTGATCAAAAAATTAAAATTAACAATTTGTCGCGTAAGATTGCTAACGGCGTTTCGCAGATGGCTTTGCACTACCAATCCTTAAAACAGAGAGCAATCATGATAAAAACCTCATATGAAGCTCTGAGAGAAAAAGAAGACATTGCTGAATGCCTTAACAAATTTAAGGAATCCATAACAAAAAGTGTAAAAGAAAGTTGCACGAAATCGGTTCCTGAAAAAGTGTCCTTTGCCGATATGGTGAAAACCAATAAAAATAACTATCTACGCCCGGAAAACTTGAGCTCTATCGCAATCTATCCAGACGACAAATTAAAATCGAGTGAGGACACCAAATCTCTCGTACAAAAAATTATTCGCCCTGAACAGATGAAGTTACAAGTACGGGCACTACGTAAGACCAAAAACGGAGGTGTTATCATCAGCACCGAATCAAAAGACGACATTGAGAAGCTGAGAAAATCAACTCAACTATGTAGCTCCGGCCTGAAGGTTGAGGAGCCAAATAAAAGGAGACCAAAAATAATAGTGCTAGGCATACCAAGTGCCTTTTGTGAACAAGAAGTATATGATTGCATATATGAGCAAAATTTAGCTGACAAAATCCCAAACATGACGCGTGAAACATTTTTGTCCTGTACAAAACTCAGCCACAAGTCAGGTAAAAAAGATGCACAGACATGCAATTTTATACTAGAAGTTCATGCTAATATTAGAAAAATCCTTATTAACCAGGAGCGCGTTTTTATTAACTGGACCTCCTGCCCAGTTCGTGACTACACACTTGTGACCAGATGCTTTAAATGCCAACAGTACGGTCATGCTGCAAAGACCTGTCGCGAGACCATGTATACCTGTGGACATTGCGGTGAACAAGGGCATGAGGCCAAAGAATGCACTAACAAAAACAGTTCACCGAAATGTGCAACATGCTCGCGCTTCAAAAAACCATGCAACCACAAAACTGGAGATCTCGAATGCCCAGCAAAGAAAATCGCAGAGTCTAGGTACATAAATTCTATAGATTATAATGAGGGCGCCTAAGAGCGCCGCGACTTATTTTTAATTACGATCTAAATTGTTCCTAAATCTTTTTCTTATATTAATTTTCATACCTATTTGTAAAACATTTTTATGGCTAATCAATTAATTGAAGACTTAGATAATTATCTTTACGTTTCCAAAATTAGTGATACAGAAAGCTGCAGACAATACATTTCCAATTTTAACAATCCAATATCGATACTAACCCAAAACATTCGCAGTATTTATAAGAACATAGACAGCTTAAACGTTTTCTTACACAGATTAAACATCGAGTGTGATATAATAATCCTTACGGAGTGTTGGGTCTCAAATAGAAATAATAATCTTCCATTACTGCCAGGTTATGATAGTTTTAATACCACAAAAACTATCAACCAAAACGATGGCATAGTGGTTTACACAAAATCATCATTATGTCTTACTGTTGAAGAACCAATCGTTCAAGAATTCAACTGCCTTGTTATTAAAATCAATACTAATATTGCAGTTATTGCTATTTATAGACCACCTTCCTTTAGAAATTTAGATGTATTTATTAATGCTTTAGATAAAACGTTACAAACCCTATCTACGTATAAAAATATAATCATAACTGGTGACATAAATATTAATATTAATCCAGAAAATGTCGACGCCGGCACTCTAGATTACCTTAACTTATGTGCATATCATGGACTTTTACCGACCCACTCTTTACCAACGCATCAAAGTGGATCGTGTTTGGATCACGTCATGCTCAAAACTAGGCTTCCGAGTCTAACACTTGTCGCTAACTCATCAATAACTGACCACTGCGCTATTCTATTTACGCTTGAATTAACGCAATCTAAGCATATTTCTTCCTCATAAGCAAGGTCAAAACTAAACATGACAACACTAGAACGCGATTTATGCAACATTGATTTTAACCCAGTTTATGATTCTGATGACGCTAATACTTCTATGTCATACGTTATTAATAAAGTACAAGAAGCTATTTTATACAACACTGAAATAGTTCACATTTCTAAGAAAAATTATAACATTAAGCCATGGATAACTCCAGGACTAGTGAGATGCATTAGACACCGTGATAAATTGCACAAAAAAGCTAAGCAAAACCCAGAAAATGTCACCCTACAGATATGCTATAAAAGATATAGGAATTTCTGCAATAATCTTTTAAAGAAAATAAAAATAGAGTATGACAAGTCACAAATATACCAAGCTGGTAATAATACAAAACAGTTATGGAAATATGTGAAATCTGTCACCTTTACGTCAAACGTACGAAAAAGTGATACGACTTTATTACATACACATTCCACCCCACTATCCTCCGCTGACAACGTAAATAGTTTCTTTGTAAATATAGGTGTACAATTGGCAGAAAAAATTCAAAGTCAATGTAGCAAAAATCTAACTAACCCTTCGCCTCCAGTTTCGACATACCTGAACAGTGGTAATTCTTTTGTTTTGTTGGAGCCGGATGAAAGTGAAGTAGAACGAGTTATCCTAACTTTAAAAAGTAATAGCGCCACAGGATGGGATAATATCAGCACTAATATATTAAAACAATTTAAACACATAATAGCTCCCCCACTAACTCATATTTTTCGAACTTGTGTTTCACAAGGAATCTTTCCTAATTGTCTTAAAAAAGCGGTAGTAATCCCAATCCACAAATTTGGTGAAAAAGGTCTTGTATCCAATTACAGGCCTATTTCCCTGTTACCATCTATCTCCAAAGTGTTTGAGAAAATAATAAA
Organism: Parascotia fuliginaria; assembly: GCA_963082885.1. Lineage (NCBI taxonomy): Eukaryota > Metazoa > Arthropoda > Insecta > Lepidoptera > Erebidae > Parascotia > Parascotia fuliginaria. The sequence continues at coordinate 16,701,132 of OY720190.1, forward strand.
CAATAGCCTAGTGTCATATCTAGAAAAGAACTCACTATTCTCCCATACGCAATATGGTTTCAGATCTAAGTTATCTACAGCAGACGCAGTAAACCACTTAACCAATTATATCTCTGAGGAGCTTCGACAGAGCAAAAAAGTTGTAGGAATCTTCCTTGACCTAGCAAAAGCTTTTGACACCGTATCTATTCCCTTGCTTCTAAACAAATTGGAAGCACTTGGAATAAGAGGTACACAGTTAAAACTTTTCAAGGACTACCTAAAGGATAGATATCAATGTGTCAAAATAGGCAACGTCATCAGCGCTGATATGAAATTGTCGCAATTCGGTATACCACAAGGTAGCGTGCTCGGAGGTACCCTCTTTCTGGTTTATATTAATGACCTCTGCAACCTAAATTTATCTCACGGCAAAATTGTTTCATACGCTGATGATACTGCTCTCCTTTTCTCGGCTAACACCACTATGGAAGTCCATGAATATGCACAGCGTGGATTTAATGTAGTAAACAATTGGCTGCAACAAAACCTGCTCACTTTAAATGCTGAGAAGACAAAATTTATAAAATTCTGTATGCGCAAACCCCAAACACATCGCACCCTTAACCAATTATATGCACATAACTGTAATATCGCAAATAACGCTTGCACTTGCCCTGCTATTGTTAACACAGATAACATAAAATATTTAGGAATCATACTAGATGACACCTTGTCCTTTAAACAACATGTAACAGCTCTAACAGCTAGACTACGTAAACTATTATTTGTTTTCAAAAAGCTGCGTTTTATCGCAGATCAGAAATTAATCTTACAAATCTACAAGGCATTGTGTCAGTCTATAATTCAGTACTGTATTACGTCTTGGGGCGGCACTGAAAAAACAGTCATGCTTACCATAGAGCGAGCGCAAAGAGCCCTTTTAAAACTAGCAACTCATCGACCTTTCCGTTTTCCTACAACCCTCTTGTATGAATTTTGTAACGTGCTAACAGTTCGTCAACTCTTTGTAATGTGCACTGTACTAAAACAGCATGCAACGCTTTCTTATAATAGCAACCTCACTAACACTAAGAGACGAAAAGATATTGTCTGTGCTTCAACATCTGAATCAAGGTTTGTTTTTACCAATAGATTTTTCGCATTTTTAGGTCCTTTTTTATATAATAAAATAAACAAACAAACTTCAATATATGACCTAAATTACGCTAGATCAAAATTACGAGTCTATAAATTTTTGCAAACTTTGAATTATGAACAGACCGAAGAATTGCTGACAGTTATTAAATAATTTACGTGAGTCTTAATAATACGACATGCTTTATTTATCTACAAACATGTATTATTTGTAAAAGTATTGTTAAATGATTTTATCATAGTTTCTAATAATATTAATTATGTTAGTGCCTATAACGCCTGTGGCACAGGTTTACCCTAGTACAGGCACCCTATTTTGTTACCTACATTTAATTTAAGAATTTTATATATTTGTACAATTTATACAAAATAAATGATTTGATTTGATTTGATTTGATCTCGGCGTCGTCCTCGACAGCCGGTGGAATTTCATTGAGCATTTCCGCCGGCTGGCGCCCAAGTTATTGGGCGCCGCCGCCGCCTTGGCGAGGCTGCTTCCCAACCTTGGGGGGCCCAACTCGACCTGCCGGAGACTGTATGGAGGGATCGTGCGCCCGCATGGGCTGCCAACCTGGCGGCCCGGAACGTTGCCGTCCTACGGAGGCCGCAAAGGGCCATGGCCGTGCGCATGGTGCGCGGCTACCGCACGATCTCCTTCGAGGCTGCGACCCTATTGGCCGGATCCCCGCCCTGGGACCTGGAAGCCGAAGTCCTCGCGTCGTTATTCCGATGGCGCGAGGAAGGACGCGGCGGAGCGGGACCTGCGACCTCTGCCTCGAGAAATCGAGGCGCAGCGGTCCCAGCTCCGCACAGTCCTAGTGGCGGAGTGGAAGGCGCGACTTGCGCGACCAACTGCAGGGCACGCCACGGTGGTGGCGGTAAGTCCCGTCCTCGAGGAGTGGCTGGAGAGGGGGCACGGCGTCCTCACGTTCCGGCTGACACAGGTACTCACCGGTCACGGGTGCTTCGGCACGTACCTGTGTCTCATAGGCCGGGAGCAGACGTCCGTCTGCCACCATTGCGGGGTCTGCCCGCGCGACACGGCGCTCCACACGCTCGTGGAGTGTCCAGCGTGGGCGGACCAGCGCCGCGACCTGTTCGTGTACGTGTTCCACGAACGCCTCTCGATGGAGGAAGGGGGGCTAGGCCCCCCAAATCAGACGGGGCCCGCTCACGTTGAGCGGGCCGTGGCCCGTCGGGGTCGCGGATGAATGCGCAAGCGTCTCCCGTGACCCCGGCACTCTGGCCGTCTGGAGGAACACCGTGGGTTTTAGTCGGTATGCCGGCCGCTGTCTCATTGTGGCCGGAGAGTCCGACATAACCCCCGCCTCGCCCAGGCGGGTGCGTACTCGTAATGAGTTTCCCACGAAAAAAAAAAAAAAAAAAAAAAAGGTCCCCCCTCGGCATACCGGCCCATCGTTCTTCTCGATGAGGTCGGTAAATTGTTCGAGGGGATCATCGCCTGCCGGCTCAACAGCCATCTGCGGGGAGTGGGGCCGAACCTGTCGGACGCCCAGTTCGGATTCCGACAGGGCCGGTCCACCATCGACGCGTTGGCCCTACTAAGGGACCAGGTGAAGGAGGCGGTTGAGGTGGGGGACGGAGTGTTGGCGGTGTCATTCGACATAGCCAACGCCTTTAACTCCGTGCCCCACTCGACTATATTGGAGGCACTCCGATATCACGGGGTGCCTCAGTACTTGAGGGGCCTCCTGGCCAACTACTTGGAGGACCGTGAGGTCCTCCTTGTAGACAAAATGGCTCGGATGAGGCGGTATTGCGTGGAGTCCGGCGTTCCGCAGGGGTCGGTGCTGGGGCCCACCCTGTGGAACATCGGGTTCGATTGGCTCCTGCGGGGGGCCCTCCTCCCGGGCACGAGTGTCATATGCTACGCGGATGACACTCTCACTGCCCGGGGGAGGAACTTCAGGGAGGCGGCCAATCTGGCCTCGGCTGGCGGCTCCTTGGTGGCAGGGAGGATCCGCCGCCTTGGGTTGAGGGTAGCGCTGAACAAGACTGAGGCCGTGTTCTTTCACGGGCCTCGGCAGCGCTGCCCTCCTGATGCCCACATAGTCGTGGAGGGCGTCAGCATAGGGGTCCGGCCCCAGATAAAGTATCTGGGCCTGGTGCTGGACAGCAGGTGGCGCTTCGGCCCGCACTTCAGCGGGCTGTCGACGCGCCTGCTGAAAGCCGCTGACGCCCTCTCGTGGCTCCTCCCCAACCTGGGAGGGCCCAGCGCACGATGCCGGCGTCTGTATGCCGGCATCCTGCGGAGCATAGCCCTGTATGGGGCCCCCATCTCGGCGGACTCCCTCCACAGGAGGGAGAATGCCACCGCTCTCCGCAGGCCACAGAGGGCCATTGCACAGCGGGTGGCGAGGGCCTACCGCTCAGTGGGCTTTTCAGCGGCGTGCGCTCTGGCGGGCACCCCTCCTTGGGAGCTCGAGGCGTGGGTCCTCGCCAGAGTGTACGAGTGGGCGGCGCGCCGAAAGGCGCTCGGAGAGTGCCCCGTTGCGGAGGAGCGGGAGGCAGTGAGGCGGGAGGCGAGGAACGCCATCGTTGTCCACTGGACGGACGACCTCGCCACCGCCACCTTTGGCCGCCGGACCCTGGACGCGCTCGGGCCAGTTCTGCGGGAATGGCTCGAGCGGCCGCACGGTTTCCTCTCTTTTCGTCTGGTGCAGGTGCTGTCAGGGCACGGCTGCTTTGGCTCGCACCTGCACAGGATCGGGAGGGAGGAGACCCCGGCGTGCCACGACTGCGGCGCGGCGGAGGACACAGCGCAGCACACCCTCGAGGTCTGCCCGGCTTGGTCTGAGCCGCGTCGCAGTCTGATTGCGGAGATCGGCCAGGACCTCTCGCTTTCCGGCGTAGTTCGTTCCATGCTGGGGAGCGAGGGGGCTTGGGCTGCGGTCGCTTCCTTTTGCGAGGACGTCGTTTCGCAAAAGGAGGCTGCGGAGCGCGCGCGGGAGGACGACCCTCTGGCTGCGCCACTCCGAAGGCGAAGGAGAGGTCGGAGAAGACGCCATCTTCTCCCTCCTTGCGGTGGTGATGGGCGGGCGACAGGCGCGGGGGCGCCTCCGCCCGCATTGCACTCCACACCACCTCCGCCGGACATTCCCGACCCTCCCCCCATGGGGAGGACGTGAGGGGCCCGCCGTGAAGGCGGGCGATCGTCGGAGGGGGACTGGACGTAAAGGCTACGCCGGTTTCCCAGTTCCCCCCCAGTCAGACGATGCGGGAATGCCGCTGGGTCGTTTTAGTGGGTATACCGGGCTGCCAGCCCGGGGAGTCCCACATAACCCCCCATTCCCCCAAATGGGCGGGTATGCGTAATTGCATTTTTTCCCAGCGCAAACAAAAAAAAAAAAAAAAAAAAAAGGTTAGGATAGGTCTCCCCCAACGGGGTTCTCGCCTTGTCGCGGCGGGGGGGCTTAGTAGCCGTGGTTACCAAGGACCACGGTGAACCAAGAGGAACCCCAAGGAGGCGCCGCTCCTCTGGGCTTTGCCAGTAAGCCCACGATGGAGCGGCTCTGGTGGGTTGCGGTGCTGTTGGGCGGCACCGCAACTGGGTCGGGCTGCAGTGTTGCTTCGGCGACACTGCGGCTGAGGAGTGGCGGGGCCGCGGCGGGAGAGGAGTGCCGGTATAACGGTGCGCCGCTCTCCCTACCTTCCGCGGCCTCGGCGGGGCCGCAACCGCCAGATTGCGGACGCGGTGGGGCCGCAGGGGAAGAGGAGTGTCGGTATTGCGATGCGCCGTTCTCCCTATCCTCTGCGGCCGAGTTGGCCTGCGGGCGGCGATCGGGCAGTCGCCGCCCGAACAGCACGGGCCCGAGACGGCAGTGCGCGTGTTCCGCACGCGCCTCTCGAAGGAGGGGGGGGCTAGGCCCCTAAATCGGACGGGGCCCGCTCGCGGTGAGCGGGCCATGGCCCGTCGGGGTCGCGGATGAATGCGCAAGCGACTCCCGTGACCCTGACACTCTGGCCGTCTGGAGGAACACCGTGGGTTTTAGTCGGTATGCTGGCCGCGCTTTGAGTGCGGTCGGAGAGTCCGACATAACCCCCGCCTTGCCCGGGCGGGTGCGTATGCGTAATGCATTTCCCACGTATAAAAAAAAAAAAAAAAACTATTAGGACAACCTCCCCGTGTGCCTGGATGCCGTGGTTCCTATCCGGATACGTCCGGTGGGAAGTGCATGTGTCCAGGCCGGTGTGCCCTGGGCGTCTGTCAATCAATTCCAGGTTTGATTTCAGGCCTGGAATTCATTGGCAGATGGCGAATAGTCCTTCAGAGGGGTCTCCTCGGAGACCTCCAACTCGTAGACCTGGCTCTCTCGCGAGAGCCGGGAACGAGGGCCGAAGCCTCTAGGGGTATAGGCTGCGAGGAAGAAAACCTCTATAAAAAATTACCCCCGCTTTCCACATGTCTCTCTGTTAAGCAGAGAGCATTGTGGAGAGTCCAGGGTGGGGCAGTGTCGGATTCTCCGGCACTGCTCTGCCAACTCGTAAACCCGACTCTCTCGCGGGAGTCGGGAGTGAGGGCCGCCTCCTTCCGGGGTGGGGGCTGCGAGGAAGAAAACCTCTATAAAAAATTACCCTAGGAAGGGCCTGACATGCATTTTGCTGCTAGGCACTTCATCTCGTAATCCCGACCCAGTGGTGTTGGGGGCGAGGGCCGCCACCCTTCGGGGTGGGGGCTGCGAGGAAGAAAACCTCTATAAAAAATTACCTTCAGGCGGGCCTGGCATGCATCCTTGCTGCCGGGCATCGTGTCAGGGGCGACGGAATGTTCTGATGCAGACATCCGTTCGGCCCGACCCGTAATCCTGAACGGACAGGGATGGGGGTCTTCGGACCGCGTGGAAGAAAACCACTATAAAAAATTACCCGAAGCCTAAGCTTGGCGCCGGCCAGGGGCTGCATGGCCGAGGGGAACTCGGTCCCAAGGCGTCACCGGGGGAACTCAGGGTGACTTCCGCCATGAGTTCCTTCGGGTACTCAAAAACCCTCGAGGGAACCCACCCTCGTTAATAAAAGTAACAAAAACCATGCAAAAGACGAAAGGCAAAAGTAATACCCAGGTGGGTCCCGTTTGCACCGCAGACGGGGAATCCCACACCGGCGGAATCCCGCCGGTCAGCCCCCATCGTATTCTGGGGGGGGGCAACCAATCGTCCCGCTGTCTCAGCACGTGACAGCACCACCAAAGACCCGGAGGAGATGCGCACGCCCAGTCCTGCGCGCCCGGGCAGCACACAGTCGTGTGTTATGGAGGAGGAAGGCACGCTGTCTTCGGGCAGTGAGCCCTTGATCGTCGCGGAGGGTGGCGCTTCGTCCAGGGAGTTCTGGAGGAAGCGCTCCCATACCGATGAGAACAACCCGGGGTCGGATTCGGCCTCGGGTTCGGAGGAGGCGCCAGTCGGCTCGCGCACCAGAGCCGCAAAGCGCGGAAGGGGCCAGGGCGCCCTCAAGCACGGCCGATACGTCGGAGTCGGTCAGGCCCGCAAGGAGGCGGCGGAGGCCAGGCGTGCGGCGGCCCGTGAGGCTGAGGAAGCCGATTCGGACCGCCGTATCGCTGAGGTCACCCAGCGGGTCTCGGCCGATAGGGCGTCCCGGCTATCGGAGGTGCTGTCAGACACCTCCGATGTAGAGGAGCTCTCGGCTGGTGCCTTAAAGGAGCGCATGGAGGTCGCGGTGGGTGCTATCCGCACCATCGCCAAGGTATCCAAGCACCTGAAAGGCACCAGCCAGAAAGGCTTGAAGGATGCGGCGGCATCCATCGCCGAGGTGGCGGAGGTCCTATTTAACAGGACCTCCAGCGAAGAGGTCAGGAGGTTACGGGCAGAAAACGCCCGCATGGCTGCTCAGTTGAGAGTCCTGAAAGAGGAGCACCAGGCGCTGCGGGCGGACCTCAATGCGATCCGCCGCGAGCAACCGGCGACGGACGACACGGCGGCACGGAGAAGCGAGCCGGATTTACTCCAGCTCATAAAACAGTTGAGCGCTCGCTTCTCCGTCCTGGAAGGAAAGTTTTGCGTCCCCCTCTCGCGGCGGACCGCAGAACTTTTGCGGCTGTGGCAGCGGGCCCGTCACCCAAGCCTGCCTCAAAGGCCCCACCATCTGCGGCGTCACAAGCGCAGACGGCAGCAGTTCTGCCTGCTGCCGCGCGGCCGGGCCCTACTTCAAAGAAAAAAGGTGGACCTTTGCCAGCGCCGGCGGCGGCTCCCGCTCCCAAGCCCAAAGCGGGCGGATGGGAGACGGTGGGAGCCAAAGCCAAAAAAAAGAAGGCCCAAAAAAAGGCCGCCAAGAAGGCTGCCAAGAAGCGGGCGGCGCTGCGTGCTCCCCGCTCGGCTGCAGTAGTTCTCACACTGCAGCCGGCGGCCGTCGAGAGGGGGGCCACGTACGCACAGGTTCTGGCCACGGCTAAGGCCCAAATCAACCCTGCCGATCTGGGTATAGCGGAGGGGCTCCGGTGCAAGACCACCCGCACTGGAGCCCGTCTGCTGGAAATACCCGGCACCACCAGTGGCGACAAGGCGGACGCTCTTGCCGGGAAGTTGAGGGTGCTGTTCCCGGCGGAGGACGTTCGAGTCTCCAGGCCGATTAAGACCGCGGACCTTCGCGTGTCGGGCCTGGATGACTCCGTCGCGGCCGGCGAATTGGTCGCCGCCGTCGCAAGGGCTGGGGGCTGTGCTCCGGAGCTCGTGAAGTCCGGCGAAGTAAAGCCGGACCGCAGCGGGCTGGGCACAGCCCTAGTGAGTTGTCCCGTGGCGGCGGCCAAGAAGCTGGCCGACGCCAAACGCCTGCTGGTGGGCTGGGTCTCCGCCCAGGTCAGGCTGTTGGAGGCTAGGCCGACCCGGTGTTACCGGTGCCTGCAGATTGGCCACGTAGGTGCTGGCTGCAAGGCGGAAGACCGCAGTGGTTGTTGTTTCCGCTGCGGTCAAACCGGGCATAAGGCCGCCACCTGCGGGGCCGCGCCGCACTGCGTTGTGTGTGCGGCGGCAAGCAGGCCGGCGGAGCACCGGGTCGGCAGGGCCTGCAACAGGCCGGCCAAAAAGAGGGGACAAAAAGGGCCAAAAGCCGTGGCCAAACCGCCAGCCAGCAAACCGGCTGGCGGCAAAAAACCAGATAGTCCCGAGGAGGGAGCGGAGATGGACTGCCAGTGATGGCCCCACTCCGCTTCCTCCAGGGGAACATTAACCACTGCGCCAGGGCTCAGGACCTCCTCCTGCAGACCATGGCGCAGTGGAATATTAATGTGACGGTGGTCGCCGAGCCATACTACGTTCCGCCCCGGGATGACTGGGTGTCGGACCGGGATGGCTCGGTGGCCATCATGTCGTCGCCCACAGTGCCCCTCGTGTGCTGTTCGAGGGGCCAGGGCTTTGTGGCAGCGCGCCTGGATAGTCTCGTGGTGGTTGGGGTGTATTTCTCCCCCAACCGCCCTCTCGCCGACTTTGAGGCTTTTTTAGCCCTAGTGGGTACTGTCGTCGCTCGAAGCCACCCTCACCCCGTTCTCGTCCTCGGGGACTTCAATGCCAAATCCTTGGCTTGGGGTTCCCCGGCCACGGACGTCAGGGGTGAGGTGCTCGAGGAGTGGGCCGTGGCACACGGCCTACTCGTTCTCAACCGGGGAGCCGTAAACACGTGCGTGCGTCAGCGGGGCGGGTCGATTGTCGATCTCGCCTTCGCCAGCCCCGCACTAGCCCGCCGTGTCGTAGGCTGGCGCGTCATCGAGGAGGTGGAGACTCTGTCGGATCATTTATACATCCGATTCGACGTCTCCGCCGAAAACCATGGCGCGCCGGCCAGAGCGGCCCCGGGAGAGAACAGTCCGCGTTGGTCTTTGAGACAACTGGATCGGGAGGCGCTCCTGGAGGCTTCCATCGTTCAGGCCTGGGTGAGAGCACCGGACAGGCCTGAGAACATCGAGATGGAGGCCGAGTGGTTCCAGGAAGCGATGTCGCAAATTTGCGACGCGGCGATGCCGCGGGTCCGACGCAGACCCGCGAAGCGTCAGGTGTACTGGTGGTCGCAGGAGATCGCGCAACTGCGTCGCGACTGTGTCGCGGCGCGCCGCCAGTACACCAGACACCGCAGGAGGCGTCGCCGCCCTCCCGATGCCGAGGCCAGGGAGGCAGAACTGTACGAGGCGTACAGAGCAGCCAAGAAACGGCTGCAAGTGGCCATCTCGCGGGCTAAAGATCAGGCCCGCGAGCAGTTCTTGGAGACTCTGGACCGTGATCCCTGGGGGCGTCCATACCTTTTGGTACGGGGCAAACTTCGCCCGTGGGCGCCTCCACTGTCCCAGAGTCTCCAGCCACAGCTGCTGGAGGAGGTGGTGGCTGCTCTGTTCCCTCAGAGGGCGGAGCACCCTCCTCCGCTGATGGTTCTGCCTCCCATGGCTCCCAACGCGGACGACGACGACGTACCCGAAGTGACCCGGGTAGAGCTTCGAGCTGCGGTGAAGAGGCTTCAAGCCAAAAACACCGCGCCAGGACCGGACGGCATTCCAGGCCGTGCGTGGGTCCTGGCCCTTCGGGAGCTCGAGCCCCGACTGTTAGGGCTCCTCAGTGCGTGCCTTGAGGAGGGCCGATTTCCGCTGCTGTGGAAAACCGGCAAGCTGGTCCTCCTCAAGAAGGAGGGGCGCCCGGCGGACTCTCCGTCCGCCTACCGGCCCATAGTGCTTCTCGACGAGGTGGCGAAGCTCTTCGAGCGTGTCATCGCTAGCCGCCTCGTCGAGCATCTCAGTGAAGTGGGGCCGGATTTGGCGGACAACCAGTTCGGTTTCCGCCGCGGGCGCTCCACCGTGCATGCCATCATGCACGTGAGGAGCCTGGCGGAGGACGCGTTGTCCCGGGGCGAGGTGGTGCTGGCGGTGTCGCTCGACATCGCCAACGCGTTCAACTCCTTGCCCTGGAGCTGCGTCAGGGAGGCACTCGTGTACCATCGAGTGCCGACCTACCTCCGCCGCATTGTCGGGGCCTATCTTAGTGATAGAGCGGTAGTTTACCCGGGTCGCAATGCTCTCGGTCGGCGAGAGATGACCTGCGGTGTTCCACAGGGATCGGTTCTTGGACCGCTCCTGTGGAACATCGGCTATGACTGGGTCATACGAGGCGTCCTTCTCCCTGGTGTCGTCGTGACGTGTTATGCCGACGACACCCTTGTCACGGCTCGGGGGAAGGACTATAGGCGCGCTGCCATTTCAGCTACACAGTTGAGCGGGCCGTGGCCCGTCGGGGTCGCGGATGAATGCGCGAGCGTCTCCCGTGACCCCGGCACTCTGGCCGTCTGGAGGAACACCGTGGGTTTTAGTCGGTATGCCGGTCGCTGTTTTATTGTGGCCGGAGAGTCCGACATAACCCCCGCCTCGCCCAGGCGGGTGCGTACTCGTAATGAGTTTCCCACGAAAAAAAAAAAAAAAAAAAGGTTAGGTTAGGAACCTCGGCGGCTGCGGAGGAGGAGGGTGCGATGTCCGACTGATGGATAGGGTCATCGAACATCGCATCCTCCAGGCGAACACCAACCACTGCCGGGCAGCCCAGGACCTGCTCATGCAGACCATGGCTGAGTGGTTGGTGGACTTGGCGGTGGTCGCCGAGCCTTACTCGGTCCCCGGGCATTGGCTGGGCGACCGGGACGGCCTGGTCGCAGTCACATCGCGGTCTTCCACAGACTCCCCTCCCCTCTCGCTCTTAGAGAGGGGACCGGGATACGTGGCCGCCGCGTGGGGGGATGTGGCCCTAGTTGGGGTCTATTTCTCCCCAAACCGCCCTCTCTCGGACTTTGAGGACTTCCTGGAGGTCCTCACTGCAGTCGTGGGGAGGGCGGTGCCGCGCCAGGTCGTCGTGTTGGGCGACCTGAACGCCAAGTCGGCGGCCTGGGGCAACCCGGCTGCCTCGTGTGACGTCCGGGGGCGCGCCGTCGAATTTTGGGCGGCGTCATGCGGAGTGTCCCTCCTCAACAGGGGGGCGGTCCACACGTGTGTGCGGCAGCGGGGAGGCTCGGTGGTTGACGTCTCGTTCGCCACCCCCGTGCTGGCCGCACGCATCGTGAACTGGCGGGTGGAGATGGTGGAAACCTTGTCGGACCACCGATACGTGCGGTTCGACATTTCCACCCAGGGTCCCCGGGGGCAGTTGGCCCGCTCTTGTAGGTCACCCTTCCCTCGGTGGGCTCTCACTCGCCTGGACCGGGAGGCAGCCAGGGAGGCGGCCTTCCTCCAGGACTGGTTGTCGCCCCCTGTTGAGGCCCCGGACGTCGACGCCGCAGCGGTCCGGCTCAGGGGATCCCTGACCGAGGTATGCAACTCCAGCATGCCTCGCTCTCGCCGTCCGCCTCCTCGTCGCGCCGTGTATTGGTGGACGGAGGAACTGGCGGGGCTCCGTGCCGCCTGTGTGGCGGCCAGGCGGGCCTACACGCGGAGCCGCCGACGCAGCGCCCGTAGTCAGGCGGACGAGGACCGCCTCTACGCCTCGTACCGAGAGGCGAAGACGGCCCTCAAGACGGCTATGTGCGCTGCCAAGGACTCGGCGAGGGCCGAGATGCTGGAGGATCTGGACAGGGATCCCTACGGGAGACCATACAAGGCGGCGCGGAACAAACTGCGCCCCCATGGTCTCCCTCTGACCGAGACCCTCGAGCCGGTGCTGTTGGATGGGGTGGTACGGTCCTTGTTCCCGCGCAGGACCGACTTCACCCCACCAACGATGGACCCCCCGCCGCGTGCGGCCCCACCGGAGGAAGGGGTCCCTCCGGTGACTGCGGAGGAATTCCACGCGGGGGTCCTCAGCCTCCGCGCCAAGAAGACGGCCCCTGGACCGGACGGCGTCCCTGCTCGGGTGCTGGCCATAGCTGCCACTCAAATGGAGGACAGGTTTCGGGACCTTTTCAGCGCGTGCTTTGCTGGAAGGTTCCCGAAGCCTTGGAAGGAGGGGCAGCTGTGCCTCCTCCGTAAAGAGGGACGCCCGGTCGATTCCCCCTCGGCATACCGGCCCATCGTTCTTCTCGATGAGGTCGGTAAAATGTTCGAGGGGATTATCGCCTGCCGGCTCAACAGCCATCTGCAGGGAGTAGGGCCAGACCTGTCGGACGCCCAGTTCGGTTTCCGACAGGGTCGGTCCACCATTGATGCGTTGGCCCTACTCAGGGGCCAGGTGAAGGAGGCAGTTGAGGTGGGGGGCGGAGTGTTGGCGGTGTCATTCGACATAGCCAACGCCTTCAACTCCGTGCCCCACTCGACTATATTGGAGGCACTCCGATATCACGGAGTGCCTCAGTACTTGAGGGGCCTCCTGGCCAACTACTTGGAGGACCGCGAGGTCCTCCTTGTGGACAAAATGGCCAGGCTGAGGCGATATAGCGCGGAGTCCGGTGTTCCACAGGGGTCGGTGCTGGGGCCCACCCTGTGGAACATCGGGTTCGATTGGCTCCTGCGGGGGGCCCTCCTCCCGGGCACGAGTGTCATATGTTACGCGGATGACACTCTCCTCACTGCCCGGGGGAGGAATTTCAGGGAGGCGGCCAATCTGGCCTCGGCTGGCGGATCCTTGGTCGCAGGGAGGATCCGCCGCCTTGGGTTGAGGGTAGCGCTGAACAAGACCGAGGCCGTGTTCTTCCACGGGCCTCGGCAGCGCTGCCCTCCTGACGCCCACATAGTCGTGGAGGGCGTCAGCATAGAAGTCCGGCCCCAGATGAAATATCTGGGCCTGGTGCTGGACAGCAGGTGGCGCTTCGGCCCGCACTTCAGCGGGCTGTCGACGCGCCTGCTAAAAGCCGCTGACGCCCTCTCGTGGCTCCTCCCCAACCTGGGAGGACCCAGCGCACGATGCCGGCGTCTGTATGCCGGCATCCTGCGGAGCATGGCCCTATATGGGGCCCCCATCTGGGCGGACTCCCTCCACAGGAGGGAGAATGCCACCGCTCTTCGCAGGCCACAGAGGGCCATTGCACAGCGGGTGGCGAGGGCCTACCGCTCAGTAGGTTTTTCGGCGGCGTGCGCTCTGGCGGGCACCCCTCCTTGGGAGCTCGAGGCGTGGGTCCTCGCCAGAGTGTACGAGTGGGCGGCGCGCCGAAAGGCGCTCGGAGAGTGCCCCGTTGCAGAGGAGCGGGAGGCAGTGAGGCGGGAGGCGAGGAACGCCATCGTCGTCCACTGGACGGACGACCTCGCCACCGCCGCCTTTGGCCGCCGGACCCTGGACGCGCTCGGGCCAGTTCTGCGGGAATGGCTCGAGCGGTCGCACGGTTTCCTCTCTTTTCGTCTGGTGCAGGTGCTGTCAGGGCACGGCTGCTTTGGCTCGCACCTGTACAGGATCGGGAGGGAGGGAACCCCGGCGTGCCACGACTGCGGCGCGGCGGAGGACACAGCGCAGCACACCCTCGAGGTCTGCCCGGCTTGGTCTGAGCCGCGCCGCAGTCTGATTGCGGAGATCGGCCGGGACCTCTCGCTTTCCGGTGTAGTTCGTTCCATGCTGGGAAGCGAGGGGGCTTGGGCTGCGGTCGCCTCCTTTTGCGAGGACGTCATTTCGCAAAAGGAGGCGGCGGAGCGCGCGCGGGAGGACGACCCTCTGGCTGCGCCACTCCGAAGGCGAAGGAGAGGTCGGAGAAGACGCCATCTTCTCCCTCCTTGCGGTGGTGATGGGCGGGCGACAGGCGCGGAGGCGCCTCCGCCCGCATTGCACTCCACACCACCTCCGCCGGACATTCCCGACCCTCCCCCCATGGGGAGAACGTGAGGGGCCCGCCGTGAAGGCGGGCGATCGTCGGAGGGGGACTGGACGTAAAGGCTACGCCGGTTTCCCAGTTCCCCCCCAGTCAGACGATGCGGGAATGCCGCTGGGTCGTTTTAGTGGGTATACCGGGATGCCAGCCCGGGGAGTCCCACATAACCCCCCATTCCCCCAAATGGGCGGGTATGCGTAATTGCATTTTTTCCCAGCGCAAACAAAAAAAAAAAAAAAAAAAAAAAAAAAAAGGTTAGGTTAGGTTGAGGAGCGGGAGGCCGTGAGGCGGGAGGCGAGGGACGCGATCGTCGTCCACTGGACGGACGACCTCGCCACCGCCACCTTTGGCCGCCGGACCCTGGACGCGCTCGGGCCAGTTCTGCGGGAATGGCTCGAGCGGCCGCACGGTTTCCTCTCGTTTCGTCTTGTGCAGGTGCTGTCAGGGCACGGCTGCTTTGGCTCGCACCTGCACAGGATCGGGAGGGAGGAGACCCCGGCGTGCCACGACTGCGGCGCGGCGGAGGACACAGCGCAGCACACCCTCGAGGTCTGCCCGGCTTGGTTTGAGCCGCGCCGCAGTCTTATTGCGGAGATCGGCCAGGACCTCTCGCTTTCCGGCGTAGTTCATTCCATGCTGGGGAGCGAGAGGGCTTGGGCCGCGGTCGCCTTATTTTGCGAGGACGTCATTTCGCAAAAGGAGGCGGCGGAGCGTGCGCGGGAGGACGACCCTCTCGCTGCGCCGCTCCGAAGGCGAAGAAGAGGTCGGAGAAGACGCCATCTTCTCCCTCCTTGCGGTGGTGATGGGCGGGCGATAGGCGCGGGGGCGCCTCCGCCCGCATTGCACTCCACTTCACCTCCGCCGGACATTCCCGACCCTCCCCCCATGGGGAGGGCGTGAGGGGCCCGCCGTGAAGGCGGGCGATCGTCGGAAGGGGACTGGACGTAAAGGCTACGCCGGTTTCCCAGTTCCCCTCCAGTCAGACGATGCGGGAATGCCGCTGGGTCGTTTTAGTGGGTATACCGGGCTTGCTCGGGGAGCCCCACATAACCCCCCATTCCCCCAAATGGGTGGGTATGCGTAATTGCATTTTTTCCCAGCGCAAACAAAAAAAAAAAAAAAAAAGGTTAGGTTGGGGCACTATAAGGACAACCTCCCCGTGTGCCTGGATGCCGTGGTTCCTATCCGGATACGTCCGGTGGGAAGTGCATGTGTCCAGGCCGGTGTGCCCTGGGCGTCTGTCAATCAATTCCAGGTTTGATTTCAGGCCTGGAATTCATTGGCAGATGGCGAATAGTCCTTCAGAGGGGTCTCCTCGGAGACCTCCAACTCGTAGACCTGGCTCTCTCGCGAGAGCCGGGAACGAGGGCCGAAGCCTCTAGGGGTATAGGCTGCGAGGAAGAAAACCTCTATAAAAAATTACCCCCGCTTTCCACATGTCTCTCTGTTAAGCAGAGAGCATTGTGGAGAGTCCAGGGTGGAGCAGTGTCGGATTCTCCGGCACTGCTCTGCCAACTCGTAAACCCGACTCTCTCGCGGGAGTCGGGAGCGAGGGCCGCCTCCTTCCGGGGTGGGGGCTGCGAGGAAGAAAACCTCTATAAAAAATTACCCTAGGAAGGGCCTGACATGCATTTTGCTGCTAGGCACTTCATCTCGTAATCCCGACCCAGTGGTGTTGGGGGCGAGGGCCGCCACCCTTCGGGGTGGGGGCTGCGAGGAAGAAAACCTCTATAAAAAATTACCTTCAGGCGGGCCTGGCATGCATCCTTGCTGTCGCCGAGCCATACTACGTTCCGCCCCGGGATGACTGGGTGTCGGACCGGGATGGCTCGGTGGCCATCATGTCGTCGCCCACAGTGCCCCTCGTGTGCTGTTCGAGGGGCCAGGGCTTTGTGGCAGCGCGCCTAGACAGTCTCGTGGTGGTTGGGGTGTATTTCTCCCCCAACCGCCCTCTCGCCGACTTTGAGGCTTTTTTAGCCCTAGTGGGTACCGTCGTCGCTCGAAGCCACCCTCACCCCGTTCTCGTCCTCGGGGACTTCAATGCCAAATCCTTGGCTTGGGGTTCCCCGGCCACGGACGTCAGGGGTGAGGTGCTCGAGGAGTGGGCCGTGGCACACGGCCTACTCGTTCTCAACCGGGGAGCCGTAAACACGTGCGTGCGTCAGCGGGGCGGGTCGATTGTCGATCTCGCCTTCGCCAGCCCCGCACTAGCCCGCCGTGTCGTGGACTGGCGCGTCATCGAGGAGGTGGAGACTCTGTCGGATCACTTGTACATCCGATTTGACGTCTCCGCCGAAAACCATGGCGCGCCGGTCAGAGCGGCCCCGGGAGAGAACAGTCCGCGTTGGTCCTTGAGACAACTGGATCGGGAGGCGCTTCTGGAGGCTTCCATCGTTCAGGCCTGGGTGAGAGCACCGGACAGGCCTGAGAACATCGAGATGGAGGCCGAGTGGTTCCAGGAAGCGATGTCGCAAATTTGCGACGCGGCGATGCCGCGGGTCCGACGCAGACCCGCCAAGCGTCAGGTGTACTGGTGGTCGCAGGCGATCGCACAACTGCGTCGCGACTGTGTCGCGGCGCGCCGCCAGTACACCAGACTCCGCAGGAGGCGTCGCCGCCCTCCCGATGCCGAGGCCAGGGAGGCAGAGCTGTACGAGGCGTACAGAGCGGCCAAAAAACGGCTGCAGGCAGCCATCTCGCGGGCCAAAGATCAGGCCCGCGAGCAGTTCTTGGAGACTCTGGACCGTGATCCCTGGGGGCGTCCATACCTTTTGGTACGGGGCAAACTTCGCCCGTGGGCGCCTCCACTGTCCCAGAGTCTCCAGCCACAGCTGCTAGAGGAGGTGGTGGCTGCTCTGTTCCCTCAGAGGGCGGAGCACCCTCCTCCGCTGATGGTTCTGCCTCCCATGGCTCCCAACGCGGACGACGACGACGTACCCGAAGTGACCCGGGTAGAGCTTCGAGCTGCGGTGAAGAGGCTTCAAGCCAAAAACACCGCGCCAGGACCGGACGGCATTCCAGGCCGTGTGTGGGTCCTGGCCCTTCGGGAGCTCGAGCCCCGACTGTTAGGGCTCCTCAGTGCGTGCCTTGAGGAGGGCCGATTTCCGCTGCTGTGGAAAACCGGCAAGCTGGTCCTCCTCAAGAAGGAGGGGCGCCCGGCGGACTCTCCGTCCGCCTACCGGCCCATAGTGCTTCTCGACGAGGTGGCGAAGCTCTTCGAGCGTATCATCGCGAGCCGCCTCGTCGAGCACCTTAGCGAAGTCGGGCCGGATCTGGCGGAAAACCAGTTTGGTTTTCGCCGTGGGCGCTCCACCGTGCATGCTATCATGCGCGTGAGGAGTCTGGCGGAGGACGCGTTGTCCCGGGGCGAGGTGGTGTTGGCGGTGTCGCTCGACATCGCCAACGCGTTCAACTCCTTGCCCTGGAGCTGCGTCAGGGAGGCACTCGTGTACCATCGAGTGCCGACCTACCTCCGCCGCATAGTCGGGGCCTATCTTAGAGATAGAGCGGTAGTTTACCCGGGTCGCAATGCTCTCGGTCGGCGAGAGATGACCTGCGGTGTTCCACAGGGATCGGTTCTTGGACCGCTCCTGTGGAACATCGGCTATGACTGGGTCATACGAGGCGTCCTTCTCCCTGGTGTCGTCGTGACGTGTTATGCCGACGACACCCTTGTCACGGCTCGGGGGAGGGACTATAGGCGCGCTGCCATTTCAGCTACGGCTGGTGTCGCGCAAGTCGTGGGTCGCATCCGGCGGTTGGGTCTCGAGGTGGCCCTGGCCAAATCGGAGGCCGTTTGTTTCCACGGTCCCCGAAAAGGGCCACCTCAGGGCTCCCATATTATTGTTGGGGGCGTACGGATCGGCGTCGAGTCGACGCTGAGATATCTCGGCGTCGTCCTCGACAGCCGGTGGAACTTCGTCGAGCATTTCCGCCGGCTGGCGCCCAAGTTATTGGGCGCCAGCCTTGGCGAGGCTGCTCCCCAACCTCGGGGGGCCCAGCTCAACCTGCCGGAGACTGTATGGAGGGATCGTGCGGTCCATGGCCCTATACGGAGCGCCCGTATGGGCTGCCAACCTGGCAGCCCGGAACGTTGCCGTATTGCGGAGGCCGCAACGGGCCATGGCCGTGCGCATGGTGCGCGGCTACCGCACGATCTCCTTCGAGGCTGCGACCCTATTGGCCGGATCCCCGCCCTGGGACCTGGAAGCCGAAGTCCTCGCGTCGTTATTCCGATGGCGCGAGGAGGCGGCGGAGCGGGACCTGCGACCTCTGCCTCGAGAAATCGAGGCGCAGCGGTCCCAGCTCCGCACAGTCCTAGTGGCGGAGTGGAAGGCGCGACTTGCGCGACCATCTGCAGGGCACGCCACGGTGGTGGCGGTAAGTCCCGTCCTCGAGGAGTGGCTGGAGAGGAGGCACGGCGTCCTCACGTTCCGGCTGACACAGGTACTCACCGGTCACGGGTGCTTCGGCACGTACCTGTGTCTCATAGGCCGGGAGCAGACGTCCGTCTGCCACCACTGCGGGGTCTGCCCGCGCGACACGGCGCTCCACACGCTCGTGGAGTGTCCAGCGTGGGCGGACCAGCGCCGCGACCTTGTTGCGGCGCTCGCGACGGGCCAACTCTCGCTGCCGGCCGTGGTTCTGGCCATGGTCCGCAGCGAGAGGGCTTGGGAAGGAGTCGCCTCCTTTTGCGAGGAGGTGATGCTCGCCAAGGAGGCGGCTGAGCGGGAGAGGGAGCTGAACACCATGCTCCCCGCCCGTCGCGTCCGCCCCGGACGTCGCCGTGGGGCGCTCCGGGATCTCCAGCCACCGTAGGAGGATGCCTGCGGGCGGCGATTGGGCAATCGCCGCTCGAACAGCACAGGCCCGAGAAGGCGGCGTACGTGTTCCACGAACGCCTCTCGATGGAGGAAGGGGGGCTAGGCCCCCCAAATCAGACGGGGCCCGCTCACGTTGAGCGGGCCGTGGCCTGTCGGGGTCGCGGATGAATGCGCGAGCGTCTCCCGTGGCCCCGGCACTCTGGCCGTCTGGAGGAACACCGTGGGTTTTAGTCGGTATGCCGGTCGCTGTCTCATTGTGGCCGGAGAGTCCGACATAACCCCCGCCTCGCCCAGGCGGGTGCGTACTCGTAATGAGTTTCCCACGAAAAAAAAAAAAAAAAAAAAAAAAAGGGGCACTATTAGGACAACCTCCCCGTGTGCCTGGATGCCGTAGTTCCTATCTGGATACGTCCGGTGGGAAGTGCATGTGTCCAGGCCGGTGTGCCCTGGGCGTCTGTCAATCGTTCCCAGGTTTGATTTCAGGCCTGGAAATCATTGGCAGATGGCGAATAGTCCTACAGAGGGGTCTCCTCGGAGACCTCCAACTCGTAGACCTGGCTTTCTCGCGAGAGCCGGGAACGAGGGCCGAAGCCTCTAGGGGTATAGGCTGCGAGGAAGAAAACCTCTATAAAAAATTACCCCCGCTCTCCACATGTCTCTCTGTTAAGCAGAGAGCATTGTGGAGAGTCCAGGGTGGGGCAGTGTAGGATTCTCCAGCACTGCTCTGCCAACTCGTAAACCCGACTCTCTCGCGGGAGTCGGGAGCGAGGGCCGCCTCCCTCCGGGGAGGGGGGCTGCGAGAGGTTAGGTTAGGTTAGGTTAGGTTAGGTTAGGTTAGGTTAGGTTAGGTTAGGTTAGGTTAGGTTAGGTTAGGTTAGGTTAGGTTAGGTTAGGTTTTTTTTTTTTTTTTTTTTTAAATGACCGCACCTTAGGTGCGACCGGCCAAATGATCCTCCAACATAATCGGAGTCCTGGTTTGCTAGTTGAGGATTATGTGCTTAATATAATGTTTTATTAATTTAGGATTTAGGAATGTGCTTTAATTATTTACATGTTATATTTATTACTAATATTATTATATATATTTCTATTTATTTTTAATTAACAATATTTTATAAGTTATCATTTTTTAATATTTACTTTTATTTTACAAAATTACCTACTTAATAATCTACATGTTTTGGCCAAACATAACAACAATTAACTTACTAAAATACAGCACAAAAAGTTTTTCACCATGAGTCTGCACTACAGTGCAGAGCGTGTTTGCGAAAGTGCAAGCTTACTTTGCAAGTTCAGAAGCCGCTGCTGCACTATAGTGCAGAGTTTGAAAAATTCCCTACTTAGAAACAACGAAACAAAGCACACAACGAAGGGACAGCACAAAGAAGAAGCCAACACATAATGAAACAGAATAACAATTACCCCTCCACTGTGCACACTGCCCAGACCGACACTAAGGGCCGACCACGGCGCTTTGCCAACTTCTCCCTCAAAACGGAGGGAGACTGCTAACGGTACTCTTCTCTGGCATGCATTATTTACAATGGAGTCCAAGAGAAAGAGCCGTGCAGGTCCTGGACTGCGCCGTGGTGCGGTGCTGGTGAAAGTAGAGTGCGGTCTGTACAGTATGCACAAATGGACAACGCACGGCAAGCTTGTGCATCTGGGCTGCGCACCGGCAGCCTCGCTCCAATGGGCCACCTTAGCAGTAGGCCACCGCTGACCTCGCTAAGGTGTCCCATTTGCGCCTGACCGGGCACTGCGTATCAAAGGCGTTGTGACCTGTGTCAGGACAACCGGCCTTTGTGCAGTTGCAGCAGGAGGGCCGCTCCGCAAGCTTCTCCTTGCACGCGTCTTTGCGATGCGGCCCTCCACAATGACTGCACACATCCTCTGTGTCCTGACACAGCCGCCTTGTGTGCCCGTAGCCTAGACAGCGAGAGCACTGCACCAGGGGGGACTGGTCCTCGACTCTGACCCGCTGGAGGTCGATGTGGACGGCCCCGGCCCCCGTTAGGCAGCCCCACAATCGAGGCGACACCTTCACCACGATGTGGGCTACCAACGGGTTCCTGGTCCTCTTCCGATATCTGACCTCCATCCGGTCATCGTCCCCGCTGATGTCCTTGAGGAGGTGCTTGTTCTGCGCCTTAAGCGCCCTCAGCACCTCCTCGTCGGTGTTGTAGGACATAACGTCCTTTAGGACGATCAGCGGGTCCCTGCCTGCAATGCTCTCGATGTGTAGGTCCTTGCCGCTTTTTTGGAGCTTGGCCTTCACGCGCTCCAGCTCCTCTGCCGACGCACAGCCCAGAATGACCCTCTGGTCTTTAATCTTGCGAATCCTGTCCACTTGGACTCCTTCCTTTATGGCCTCTGCGGCGCATCTGATCTTTTCTATTACCTGGTCACCGGTGTCCATTTCGTCTGTCGACTTTATTACTATCGAGTGCATGGCCGACGCTCCCCAAGCTTGGGGCTTCGGGGGTCCGGCCACTGCACTCGCGTAGGACACCGGTGCCTGCCGCAAGGCCTCCCTGAGGCCAACCATTTCCTTTTTATTTTCCTCTAATAATTTTCCGTGTTCCTCCAGTTTCGTTATAAGTGACATTTCATTTGTCGGCCTCCTGTCTTGTCGATCCTCGACCACGGGATCCTTGGCCAATGACTCTACCTTCTCACCATGCTCGGCCGCCTGCTCCTTTACCAGTTTGTATAGCCGCTCTACGGCCTCCAGCACGTCGTTTTTGATGTCCGTGCGGAGGTTTCGGCTGTTGTTGATTTGAGCCTTGGCTCGCATCAACAACGCCTTGGCCTCCGCAAGACGGCTGGTGTATTTTGGTTTTGGCTCCTTGACGACCGGAGCCGGGGCAGCCTTGTTTTTCGGCGCAGCGGTTTTTAGGGGAGGCGACGTCGAAGACCTCAGCTTCGACTCGATCTCCCCTATGCTACGCCTGACCTGCGCTACCCCGGAACCGGTCGCCACAGGAGCCGCCGTCTGCGACGTGCTGGGCTCTTTAGTAGGAGTACGGAAGCCGAACATGGTGAGCCTAACTAGTTTAGATAAACAATCAAATTTAAAATAAAAGTTTGTAAAAGTTATATATAATGATTATTAATTAATTAACAATATATTTTAAAAGTTTTTGTAAAATAGTTAAAATGCAATAGCAAGACGATCACAAACAAATTTAGCCTAATTAACTTATGGTCAATAGACCATAAGTTGGAATAATAGGGTATTTAAAATTAAATAATATAATAAAAATTGTATAATAAGTTATTTATAAATTAATAAAATTGTCAGAACAATGATTTTTAAAATAACAGAATTGCAAAATTGTCAATATAAAATAATGAAATGATAAAATTTTGGTTAAAAGGTTAAAAGACAATAGTCAAAAAGTCAAGACAAACAAATACAATATACAATAAACAATCAAACAATACAAATGCGGGTGCCGCTGACCCTGTTAAAAGAAATGTCAATAATTCTATATAGAATTTTTTCGTGAAAATTTCTTGTTTTGCCCCTATGTTCTGGTGTACAGCTTAAAAGCTTACTGTCGTAAATGATAAAGAAACAAAGGGTGGGTTTGGGCGGGCAATTTTTTAGGTTCCCTTCGCCCGATCTGGACGCGAGGGGTGTCAAAAGACGCGGCTGATCACCAGCTACAAGACGAGACTATCCCGGACACCACCAGGGTTCACGGTCAAAAGTTATTAGCGACTTTGTTCAAAAATTTACTGAAAAGTATGCGGTGACACCACTGTTTTAACTGTTTTTGTATGTTTCAGAGGGTGCAGAAACGATCCAGAGGTATCCCTAGATAGGTCTCACCGTCCTCAAGCCAAAACAAATGATTCACAGGAATTTGGAATAGGTCTAGTGCTATAGAAAAATTAAAAACTGCAAAAATTTCGTCAAAATGTACTAAAGTCCTGAAAGATGTGTAATTTGACACGTGTTCCCGTTGGAGTATAACCCAGGGATAAAAACTACCTGCTAATTAGTCAACAAACAACATAAAACCAAAAGAAAATTTCAAAAAATAGCAAGTAAAATTTCTAACATCAGCTCCCTAAGGTAGACTTTTGTATGTATATATGTATATGTGTATAGAACACGAGTCTACTAAAACGTCAAAAACGTCAAAATTTTTCAGGTTCCCTTCGCCCGATCTGGACGCGAGGGGTGTCAAAAGACGCGGCTGATCACCAGCTACAAGACGAGACTATCCCGGACACCACCAGGGTTCACGGTCAAAAGTTATTAGCGACTTTGTTCAAAAATTTACTGAAAAGTATGCGGTGACACCACTGTTTTAACTGTTTTTGTATGTTTCAGAGGGTGCAGAAACGATCCAGAGGTATCCCTAGATAGGTCTCACCGTCCTCAAGCCAAAACAAATGATTCACAGGAATTTGGAATAGGTCTAGTGCTATAGAAAAATTAAAAACTGCAAAAATTTCGTCAAAATGTACTAAAGTCCTGAAAGATGTGTAATTTGACACGTGTTCCCGTTGGAGTATAACCCAGGGATAAAAACTACCTGCTAATTAGTCAACAAACAACATAAAACCAAAAGAAAATTTCAAAAAATAGCAAGTAAAATTTCTAACATCAGCTCCCTAAGGTAGACTTTTGTATGTATATATGTATATGTGTATAGAACACGAGTCTACTAAAACGTCAAAAACGTCAAAATTTTTCAGGTTCCCTTCGCCCGATCTGGACGCGAGGGGTGTCAAAAGACGCGGCTGATCACCAGCTACAAGACGAGACTATCCCGGACACCACCAGGGTTCACGGTCAAAAGTTATTAGCGACTTTGTTCAAAAATTTACTGAAAAGTATGCGGTGACACCACTGTTTTAACTGTTTTTGTATGTTTCAGAGGGTGCAGAAACGATCCAGAGGTATCCCTAGATAGGTCTCACCGTCCTCAAGCCAAAACAAATGATTCACAGGAATTTGGAATAGGTCTAGTGCTATAGAAAAATTAAAAACTGCAAAAATTTCGTCAAAATGTACTAAAGTCCTGAAAGATGTGTAATTTGACACGTGTTCCCGTTGGAGTATAACCCAGGGATAAAAACTACCTGCTAATTAGTCAACAAACAACATAAAACCAAAAGAAAATTTCAAAAAATAGCAAGTAAAATTTCTAACATCAGCTCCCTAAGGTAGACTTTTGTATGTATATATGTATATGTGTATAGAACACGAGTCTACTAAAACGTCAAAAACGTCAAAATTTTTCAGGTTCCCTTCGCCCGATCTGGACGCGAGGGGTGTCAAAAGACGCGGCTGATCACCAGCTACAAGACGAGACTATCCCGGACACCACCAGGGTTCACGGTCAAAAGTTATTAGCGACTTTGTTCAAAAATTTACTGAAAAGTATGCGGTGACACCACTGTTTTAACTGTTTTTGTATGTTTCAGAGGGTGCAGAAACGATCCAGAGGTATCCCTAGATAGGTCTCACCGTCCTCAAGCCAAAACAAATGATTCACAGGAATTTGGAATAGGTCTAGTGCTATAGAAAAATTAAAAACTGCAAAAATTTCGTCAAAATGTACTAAAGTCCTGAAAGATGTGTAATTTGACACGTGTTCCCGTTGGAGTATAACCCAGGGATAAAAACTACCTGCTAATTAGTCAACAAACAACATAAAACCAAAAGAAAATTTCAAAAAATAGCAAGTAAAATTTCTAACATCAGCTCCCTAAGGTAGACTTTTGTATGTATATATGTATATGTGTATAGAACACGAGTCTACTAAAACGTCAAAAACGTCAAAATTTTTCAGGTTCCCTTCGCCCGATCTGGACGCGAGGGGTGTCAAAAGACGCGGCTGATCACCAGCTACAAGACGAGACTATCCCGGACACCACCAGGGTTCACGGTCAAAAGTTATTAGCGACTTTGTTCAAAAATTTACTGAAAAGTATGCGGTGACACCACTGTTTTAACTGTTTTTGTATGTTTCAGAGGGTGCAGAAACGATCCAGAGGTATCCCTAGATAGGTCTCACCGTCCTCAAGCCAAAACAAATGATTCACAGGAATTTGGAATAGGTCTAGTGCTATAGAAAAATTAAAAACTGCAAAAATTTCGTCAAAATGTACTAAAGTCCTGAAAGATGTGTAATTTGACACGTGTTCCCGTTGGAGTATAACCCAGGGATAAAAACTACCTGCTAATTAGTCAACAAACAACATAAAACCAAAAGAAAATTTCAAAAAATAGCAAGTAAAATTTCTAACATCAGCTCCCTAAGGTAGACTTTTGTATGTATATATGTATATGTGTATAGAACACGAGTCTACTAAAACGTCAAAAACGTCAAAATTTTTCAGGTTCCCTTCGCCCGATCTGGACGCGAGGGGTGTCAAAAGACGCGGCTGATCACCAGCTACAAGACGAGACTATCCCGGACACCACCAGGGTTCACGGTCAAAAGTTATTAGCGACTTTGTTCAAAAATTTACTGAAAAGTATGCGGTGACACCACTGTTTTAACTGTTTTTGTATGTTTCAGAGGGTGCAGAAACGATCCAGAGGTATCCCTAGATAGGTCTCACCGTCCTCAAGCCAAAACAAATGATTCACAGGAATTTGGAATAGGTCTAGTGCTATAGAAAAATTAAAAACTGCAAAAATTTCGTCAAAATGTACTAAAGTCCTGAAAGATGTGTAATTTGACACGTGTTCCCGTTGGAGTATAACCCAGGGATAAAAACTACCTGCTAATTAGTCAACAAACAACATAAAACCAAAAGAAAATTTCAAAAAATAGCAAGTAAAATTTCTAACATCAGCTCCCTAAGGTAGACTTTTGTATGTATATATGTATATGTGTATAGAACACGAGTCTACTAAAACGTCAAAAACGTCAAAATTTTTCAGGTTCCCTTCGCCCGATCTGGACGCGAGGGGTGTCAAAAGACGCGGCTGATCACCAGCTACAAGACGAGACTATCCCGGACACCACCAGGGTTCACGGTCAAAAGTTATTAGCGACTTTGTTCAAAAATTTACTGAAAAGTATGCGGTGACACCACTGTTTTAACTGTTTTTGTATGTTTCAGAGGGTGCAGAAACGATCCAGAGGTATCCCTAGATAGGTCTCACCGTCCTCAAGCCAAAACAAATGATTCACAGGAATTTGGAATAGGTCTAGTGCTATAGAAAAATTAAAAACTGCAAAAATTTCGTCAAAATGTACTAAAGTCCTGAAAGATGTGTAATTTGACACGTGTTCCCGTTGGAGTATAACCCAGGGATAAAAACTACCTGCTAATTAGTCAACAAACAACATAAAACCAAAAGAAAATTTCAAAAAATAGCAAGTAAAATTTCTAACATCAGCTCCCTAAGGTAGACTTTTGTATGTATATATGTATATGTGTATAGAACACGAGTCTACTAAAACGTCAAAAACGTCAAAATTTTTCAGGTTCCCTTCGCCCGATCTGGACGCGAGGGGTGTCAAAAGACGCGGCTGATCACCAGCTACAAGACGAGACTATCCCGGACACCACCAGGGTTCACGGTCAAAAGTTATTAGCGACTTTGTTCAAAAATTTACTGAAAAGTATGCGGTGACACCACTGTTTTAACTGTTTTTGTATGTTTCAGAGGGTGCAGAAACGATCCAGAGGTATCCCTAGATAGGTCTCACCGTCCTCAAGCCAAAACAAATGATTCACAGGAATTTGGAATAGGTCTAGTGCTATAGAAAAATTAAAAACTGCAAAAATTTCGTCAAAATGTACTAAAGTCCTGAAAGATGTGTAATTTGACACGTGTTCCCGTTGGAGTATAACCCAGGGATAAAAACTACCTGCTAATTAGTCAACAAACAACATAAAACCAAAAGAAAATTTCAAAAAATAGCAAGTAAAATTTCTAACATCAGCTCCCTAAGGTAGACTTTTGTATGTATATATGTATATGTGTATAGAACACGAGTCTACTAAAACGTCAAAAACGTCAAAATTTTTCAGGTTCCCTTCGCCCGATCTGGACGCGAGGGGTGTCAAAAGACGCGGCTGATCACCAGCTACAAGACGAGACTATCCCGGACACCACCAGGGTTCACGGTCAAAAGTTATTAGCGACTTTGTTCAAAAATTTACTGAAAAGTATGCGGTGACACCACTGTTTTAACTGTTTTTGTATGTTTCAGAGGGTGCAGAAACGATCCAGAGGTATCCCTAGATAGGTCTCACCGTCCTCAAGCCAAAACAAATGATTCACAGGAATTTGGAATAGGTCTAGTGCTATAGAAAAATTAAAAACTGCAAAAATTTCGTCAAAATGTACTAAAGTCCTGAAAGATGTGTAATTTGACACGTGTTCCCGTTGGAGTATAACCCAGGGATAAAAACTACCTGCTAATTAGTCAACAAACAACATAAAACCAAAAGAAAATTTCAAAAAATAGCAAGTAAAATTTCTAACATCAGCTCCCTAAGGTAGACTTTTGTATGTATATATGTATATGTGTATAGAACACGAGTCTACTAAAACGTCAAAAACGTCAAAATTTTTCAGGTTCCCTTCGCCCGATCTGGACGCGAGGGGTGTCAAAAGACGCGGCTGATCACCAGCTACAAGACGAGACTATCCCGGACACCACCAGGGTTCACGGTCAAAAGTTATTAGCGACTTTGTTCAAAAATTTACTGAAAAGTATGCGGTGACACCACTGTTTTAACTGTTTTTGTATGTTTCAGAGGGTGCAGAAACGATCCAGAGGTATCCCTAGATAGGTCTCACCGTCCTCAAGCCAAAACAAATGATTCACAGGAATTTGGAATAGGTCTAGTGCTATAGAAAAATTAAAAACTGCAAAAATTTCGTCAAAATGTACTAAAGTCCTGAAAGATGTGTAATTTGACACGTGTTCCCGTTGGAGTATAACCCAGGGATAAAAACTACCTGCTAATTAGTCAACAAACAACATAAAACCAAAAGAAAATTTCAAAAAATAGCAAGTAAAATTTCTAACATCAGCTCCCTAAGGTAGACTTTTGTATGTATATATGTATATGTGTATAGAACACGAGTCTACTAAAACGTCAAAAACGTCAAAATTTTTCAGGTTCCCTTCGCCCGATCTGGACGCGAGGGGTGTCAAAAGACGCGGCTGATCACCAGCTACAAGACGAGACTATCCCGGACACCACCAGGGTTCACGGTCAAAAGTTATTAGCGACTTTGTTCAAAAATTTACTGAAAAGTATGCGGTGACACCACTGTTTTAACTGTTTTTGTATGTTTCAGAGGGTGCAGAAACGATCCAGAGGTATCCCTAGATAGGTCTCACCGTCCTCAAGCCAAAACAAATGATTCACAGGAATTTGGAATAGGTCTAGTGCTATAGAAAAATTAAAAACTGCAAAAATTTCGTCAAAATGTACTAAAGTCCTGAAAGATGTGTAATTTGACACGTGTTCCCGTTGGAGTATAACCCAGGGATAAAAACTACCTGCTAATTAGTCAACAAACAACATAAAACCAAAAGAAAATTTCAAAAAATAGCAAGTAAAATTTCTAACATCAGCTCCCTAAGGTAGACTTTTGTATGTATATATGTATATGTGTATAGAACACGAGTCTACTAAAACGTCAAAAACGTCAAAATTTTTCAGGTTCCCTTCGCCCGATCTGGACGCGAGGGGTGTCAAAAGACGCGGCTGATCACCAGCTACAAGACGAGACTATCCCGGACACCACCAGGGTTCACGGTCAAAAGTTATTAGCGACTTTGTTCAAAAATTTACTGAAAAGTATGCGGTGACACCACTGTTTTAACTGTTTTTGTATGTTTCAGAGGGTGCAGAAACGATCCAGAGGTATCCCTAGATAGGTCTCACCGTCCTCAAGCCAAAACAAATGATTCACAGGAATTTGGAATAGGTCTAGTGCTATAGAAAAATTAAAAACTGCAAAAATTTCGTCAAAATGTACTAAAGTCCTGAAAGATGTGTAATTTGACACGTGTTCCCGTTGGAGTATAACCCAGGGATAAAAACTACCTGCTAATTAGTCAACAAACAACATAAAACCAAAAGAAAATTTCAAAAAATAGCAAGTAAAATTTCTAACATCAGCTCCCTAAGGTAGACTTTTGTATGTATATATGTATATGTGTATAGAACACGAGTCTACTAAAACGTCAAAAACGTCAAAATTTTTCAGGTTCCCTTCGCCCGATCTGGACGCGAGGGGTGTCAAAAGACGCGGCTGATCACCAGCTACAAGACGAGACTATCCCGGACACCACCAGGGTTCACGGTCAAAAGTTATTAGCGACTTTGTTCAAAAATTTACTGAAAAGTATGCGGTGACACCACTGTTTTAACTGTTTTTGTATGTTTCAGAGGGTGCAGAAACGATCCAGAGGTATCCCTAGATAGGTCTCACCGTCCTCAAGCCAAAACAAATGATTCACAGGAATTTGGAATAGGTCTAGTGCTATAGAAAAATTAAAAACTGCAAAAATTTCGTCAAAATGTACTAAAGTCCTGAAAGATGTGTAATTTGACACGTGTTCCCGTTGGAGTATAACCCAGGGATAAAAACTACCTGCTAATTAGTCAACAAACAACATAAAACCAAAAGAAAATTTCAAAAAATAGCAAGTAAAATTTCTAACATCAGCTCCCTAAGGTAGACTTTTGTATGTATATATGTATATGTGTATAGAACACGAGTCTACTAAAACGTCAAAAACGTCAAAATTTTTCAGGTTCCCTTCGCCCGATCTGGACGCGAGGGGTGTCAAAAGACGCGGCTGATCACCAGCTACAAGACGAGACTATCCCGGACACCACCAGGGTTCACGGTCAAAAGTTATTAGCGACTTTGTTCAAAAATTTACTGAAAAGTATGCGGTGACACCACTGTTTTAACTGTTTTTGTATGTTTCAGAGGGTGCAGAAACGATCCAGAGGTATCCCTAGATAGGTCTCACCGTCCTCAAGCCAAAACAAATGATTCACAGGAATTTGGAATAGGTCTAGTGCTATAGAAAAATTAAAAACTGCAAAAATTTCGTCAAAATGTACTAAAGTCCTGAAAGATGTGTAATTTGACACGTGTTCCCGTTGGAGTATAACCCAGGGATAAAAACTACCTGCTAATTAGTCAACAAACAACATAAAACCAAAAGAAAATTTCAAAAAATAGCAAGTAAAATTTCTAACATCAGCTCCCTAAGGTAGACTTTTGTATGTATATATGTATATGTGTATAGAACACGAGTCTACTAAAACGTCAAAAACGTCAAAATTTTTCAGGTTCCCTTCGCCCGATCTGGACGCGAGGGGTGTCAAAAGACGCGGCTGATCACCAGCTACAAGACGAGACTATCCCGGACACCACCAGGGTTCACGGTCAAAAGTTATTAGCGACTTTGTTCAAAAATTTACTGAAAAGTATGCGGTGACACCACTGTTTTAACTGTTTTTGTATGTTTCAGAGGGTGCAGAAACGATCCAGAGGTATCCCTAGATAGGTCTCACCGTCCTCAAGCCAAAACAAATGATTCACAGGAATTTGGAATAGGTCTAGTGCTATAGAAAAATTAAAAACTGCAAAAATTTCGTCAAAATGTACTAAAGTCCTGAAAGATGTGTAATTTGACACGTGTTCCCGTTGGAGTATAACCCAGGGATAAAAACTACCTGCTAATTAGTCAACAAACAACATAAAACCAAAAGAAAATTTCAAAAAATAGCAAGTAAAATTTCTAACATCAGCTCCCTAAGGTAGACTTTTGTATGTATAT
Organism: Parascotia fuliginaria; assembly: GCA_963082885.1. Taxonomy (NCBI): domain Eukaryota; kingdom Metazoa; phylum Arthropoda; class Insecta; order Lepidoptera; family Erebidae; genus Parascotia; species Parascotia fuliginaria. Next base: position 16,731,622 of record OY720190.1, read on the forward strand.
ATGTATATGTGTATAGAACACGAGTCTACTAAAACGTCAAAAACGTCAAAATTTTTCAGGTTCCCTTCGCCCGATCTGGACGCGAGGGGTGTCAAAAGACGCGGCTGATCACCAGCTACAAGACGAGACTATCCGGACACCACCAGGGTTCACGGTCAAAAGTTATTAGCGACTTTGTTCAAAATTTACTGAAAAGTATGCGGTGACACCACTGTTTTAACTGTTTTTGTATGTTTCAGAGGGTGCAGAAACGATCCAGAGGTATCCCTAGATAGGTCTCACCGTCCTCAAGCCAAAACAAATGATTCACAGGAATTTGGAATAGGTCTAGTGCTATAGAAAAATTAAAAACTGCAAAAATTTCGTCAAAATGTACTAAAGTCCTGAAAGATGTGTAATTTGACACGTGTTCCCGTTGGAGTATAACCCAGGGATAAAACTACCTGCTAATTAGTCAACAAACAACATAAAACCAAAAGAAAATTTCAAAAAATAGCAAGTAAAATTTCTAACATCAGCTCCCTAAGGTAGACTTTTGTATGTATATATGTATATGTGTATAGAACACGAGTCTACTAAAACGTCAAAAACGTCAAAATTTTTCAGGTCCCTTCGCCCGATCTGGACGCGAGGGGTGTCAAAAGACGCGGCTGATCACCAGCTACAAGACGAGACTATCCCGGACACCACCAGGGTTCACGGTCAAAAGTTATTAGCGACTTTGTTCAAAAATTTACTGAAAAGTATGCGGTGACACCACTGTTTTAACTGTTTTTGTATGTTTCAGAGGGTGCAGAAACGATCCAGAGGTATCCCTAGATAGGTCTCACCGTCCTCAAGCCAAAACAAATGATTCACAGGAATTTGGAATAGGTCTAGTGCTATAGAAAAATTAAAAAACTGCAAAAATTTCGTCAAAATGTACTAAAGTCCTGAAAGATGTGTAATTTGACACGTGTTCCCGTTGGAGTATAACCCAGGGATAAAAACTACCTGCTAATTAGTCAACAAACAACATAAAACCAAAAGAAAATTTCAAAAAATAGCAAGTAAAATTTCTAACATCAGCTCCCTAAGGTAGACTTTTGTATGTATATATGTATATGTGTATAGAACACGAGTCTACTAAAACGTCAAAAACGTCAAAATTTTTCAGGTTCCCTTCGCCCGATCTGGACGCGAGGGGTGTCAAAAGACGCGGCTGATCACCAGCTACAAGACGAGACTATCCCGGACACCACCAGGGTTCACGGTCAAAAGTTATTAGCGACTTTGTTCAAAAATTTACTGAAAAGTATGCGGTGACACCACTGTTTTAACTGTTTTTGTATGTTTCAGAGGGTGCAGAAACGATCCAGAGGTATCCCTAGATAGGTCTCACCGTCCTCAAGCCAAAACAAATGATTCACAGGAATTTGGAATAGGTCTAGTGCTATAGAAAAATTAAAAACTGCAAAAATTTCGTCAAAATGTACTAAAGTCCTGAAAGATGTGTAATTTGACACGTGTTCCCGTTGGAGTATAACCCAGGGATAAAAACTACCTGCTAATTAGTCAACAAACAACATAAAACCAAAAGAAAATTTCAAAAAATAGCAAGTAAAATTTCTAACATCAGCTCCCTAAGGTAGACTTTTGTATGTATATATGTATATGTGTATAGAACACGAGTCTACTAAAACGTCAAAAACGTCAAAATTTTTCAGGTTCCCTTCGCCCGATCTGGACGCGAGGGGTGTCAAAAGACGCGGCTGATCACCAGCTACAAGACGAGACTATCCCGGACACCACCAGGGTTCACGGTCAAAAGTTATTAGCGACTTTGTTCAAAAATTTACTGAAAAGTATGCGGTGACACCACTGTTTTAACTGTTTTTGTATGTTTCAGAGGGTGCAGAAACGATCCAGAGGTATCCCTAGATAGGTCTCACCGTCCTCAAGCCAAAACAAATGATTCACAGGAATTTGGAATAGGTCTAGTGCTATAGAAAAATTAAAAACTGCAAAAATTTCGTCAAAATGTACTAAAGTCCTGAAAGATGTGTAATTTGACACGTGTTCCCGTTGGAGTATAACCCAGGGATAAAAACTACCTGCTAATTAGTCAACAAACAACATAAAACCAAAAGAAAATTTCAAAAAATAGCAAGTAAAATTTCTAACATCAGCTCCCTAAGGTAGACTTTTGTATGTATATATGTATATGTGTATAGAACACGAGTCTACTAAAACGTCAAAAACGTCAAAATTTTTCAGGTTCCCTTCGCCCGATCTGGACGCGAGGGGTGTCAAAAGACGCGGCTGATCACCAGCTACAAGACGAGACTATCCCGGACACCACCAGGGTTCACGGTCAAAAGTTATTAGCGACTTTGTTCAAAAATTTACTGAAAAGTATGCGGTGACACCACTGTTTTAACTGTTTTTGTATGTTTCAGAGGGTGCAGAAACGATCCAGAGGTATCCCTAGATAGGTCTCACCGTCCTCAAGCCAAAACAAATGATTCACAGGAATTTGGAATAGGTCTAGTGCTATAGAAAAATTAAAAACTGCAAAAATTTCGTCAAAATGTACTAAAGTCCTGAAAGATGTGTAATTTGACACGTGTTCCCGTTGGAGTATAACCCAGGGATAAAAACTACCTGCTAATTAGTCAACAAACAACATAAAACCAAAAGAAAATTTCAAAAAATAGCAAGTAAAATTTCTAACATCAGCTCCCTAAGGTAGACTTTTGTATGTATATATGTATATGTGTATAGAACACGAGTCTACTAAAACGTCAAAAACGTCAAAATTTTTCAGGTTCCCTTCGCCCGATCTGGACGCGAGGGGTGTCAAAAGACGCGGCTGATCACCAGCTACAAGACGAGACTATCCCGGACACCACCAGGGTTCACGGTCAAAAGTTATTAGCGACTTTGTTCAAAAATTTACTGAAAAGTATGCGGTGACACCACTGTTTTAACTGTTTTTGTATGTTTCAGAGGGTGCAGAAACGATCCAGAGGTATCCCTAGATAGGTCTCACCGTCCTCAAGCCAAAACAAATGATTCACAGGAATTTGGAATAGGTCTAGTGCTATAGAAAAATTAAAAACTGCAAAAATTTCGTCAAAATGTACTAAAGTCCTGAAAGATGTGTAATTTGACACGTGTTCCCGTTGGAGTATAACCCAGGGATAAAAACTACCTGCTAATTAGTCAACAAACAACATAAAACCAAAAGAAAATTTCAAAAAATAGCAAGTAAAATTTCTAACATCAGCTCCCTAAGGTAGACTTTTGTATGTATATATGTATATGTGTATAGAACACGAGTCTACTAAAACGTCAAAAACGTCAAAATTTTTCAGGTTCCCTTCGCCCGATCTGGACGCGAGGGGTGTCAAAAGACGCGGCTGATCACCAGCTACAAGACGAGACTATCCCGGACACCACCAGGGTTCACGGTCAAAAGTTATTAGCGACTTTGTTCAAAAATTTACTGAAAAGTATGCGGTGACACCACTGTTTTAACTGTTTTTGTATGTTTCAGAGGGTGCAGAAACGATCCAGAGGTATCCCTAGATAGGTCTCACCGTCCTCAAGCCAAAACAAATGATTCACAGGAATTTGGAATAGGTCTAGTGCTATAGAAAATTAAAAACTGCAAAAATTTCGTCAAAATGTACTAAAGTCCTGAAAGATGTGTAATTTGACACGTGTTCCCGTTGGAGTATAACCCAGGGATAAAAACTACCTGCTAATTAGTCAACAAACAACATAAAACCAAAAGAAAATTTCAAAAAATAGCAAGTAAAATTCTAACATCAGCTCCCTAAGGTAGACTTTTGTATGTATATATGTATATGTGTATAGAACACGAGTCTACTAAAACGTCAAAAACGTCAAAATTTTTCAGGTTCCCTTCGCCCGATCTGGACGCGAGGGGTGTCAAAAGACGCGGCTGATCACCAGCTACAAGACGAGACTATCCCGGACACCACCAGGGTTCACGGTCAAAGTTATTAGCGACTTTGTTCAAAAATTTACTGAAAAGTATGCGGTGACACCACTGTTTTAACTGTTTTTGTATGTTTCAGAGGGTGCAGAAACGATCCAGAGGTATCCCTAGATAGGTCTCACCGTCCTCAGCCAAAACAAATGATTCACAGGAATTTGGAATAGGTCTAGTGCTATAGAAAAATTAAAAACTGCAAAAATTTCGTCAAAATGTACTAAAGTCCTGAAAGATGTTAATTTGAACGTGTTCCACGTTGGAGTATAACCCAGGGATAAAAAACTACCTGCTAATTAGTCAACAAACACATAAAACCAAAAGAAAATTTCAAAAATAGCAAGTAAAATTTCTAACATCAGGCTCCCTAAGGTAGACTTTTTTATGTATATATGTATATGTGTATAGAACACGAGTCTACTAAAACGTCAAAAACGTCAAAATTTTTCAGGTTCCCTTCGCCCGATCTGGACGCGAGGGGTGTCAAAAGACGCGGCTGATCACCAGCTACAAGACGAGTATCCCGGACACCACCAGGGTTCACTCACCCCATAAAACCGTTCAAAAATTACTGAAAGTATGCGGTGACACCACTGTTTTAACTGTTTTTGTATGTTTCAGAGGTGCAGAAACGATCCAGAGGTATCCCTAGATAGGTCTCACCGTCCTCAAGCCAAAACAAATGATTCACAGGAATTTGGAATAGGTCTAGTGCTATAGAAAAATTAAAAACTGCAAAATTTCGTCAAAATGTACTAAAGTCCTGAAAGATGTGTAATTTGACACGTGTTCCCGTTGGAGTATAACCCAGGGATAAAAACTACCTGCTAATTAGTCAACAAACAACATAAACCAAAAGAAAATTTCAAAAATAGCAAGTAAAATTTCTAACATCAGCTCCCTAAGGTAGACTTTTTGTATGTATATATGTATATGTGTATAGAACACGAGTCTACTAAAACGTCAAAAACGTCAAAATTTTTCAGGTTCCCTTCGCCCGATCTGGACGCGAGGGGTGTCAAAAGACGCGGCTGATCACCAGCTACAAGACGAGACTATCCCGGACACCACCAGGGTTCACGGTCAAAAGTTATTAGCGACTTTGTTCAAAAATTTACTGAAAAGTATGCGGTGACACCACTGTTTTAACTGTTTTTGTATGTTTCAGAGGGTGCAGAAACGATCCAGAGGTATCCCTAGATAGGTCTCACCGTCCTCAAGCCAAAACAAATGATTCACAGGAATTTGGAATAGGTCTAGTGCTATAGAAAAATTAAAAACTGCAAAAATTTCGTCAAAATGTACTAAAGTCCTGAAAGATGTGTAATTTGACACGTGTTCCCGTTGGAGTATAACCCAGGGATAAAAACTACCTGCTAATTAGTCAACAAACAACATAAAACCAAAAGAAAATTTCAAAAAATAGCAAGTAAAATTTCTAACATCAGCTCCCTAAGGTAGACTTTTGTATGTATATATGTATATGTGTATAGAACACGAGTCTACTAAAACGTCAAAAACGTCAAAATTTTTCAGGTTCCCTTCGCCCGATCTGGACGCGAGGGGTGTCAAAAGACGCGGCTGATCACCAGCTACAAGACGAGACTATCCCGGACACCACCAGGGTTCACGGTCAAAAGTTATTAGCGACTTTGTTCAAAAATTTACTGAAAAGTATGCGGTGACACCACTGTTTTAACTGTTTTTGTATGTTTCAGAGGGTGCAGAAACGATCCAGAGGTATCCCTAGATAGGTCTCACCGTCCTCAAGCCAAAACAAATGATTCACAGGAATTTGGAATAGTCTAGTGCTATAGAAAAATTAAAAACTGCAAAAATTTCGTCAAAATGTACTAAAGTCCTGAAAGATGTGTAATTTGACACGTGTTCCCGTTGGAGTATAACCCAGGGATAAAAACTACCTGCTAATTAGTCAACAAACAACATAAAACCAAAAGAAAATTTCAAAAATAGCAAGTAAAATTTCTAACATCAGCTCCCTAAGGTAGACTTTTGTATGTATATATGTATATGTGTATAGAACACGAGTCTACTAAAACGTCAAAAACGTCAAAATTTTCAGGTTCCCTTCGCCCGATCTGGACGCGAGGGTGTCAAAAGACGCGGCTGATCACCAGCTACAAGACGAGACTATCCCGGACACCACCAGGGTTCACGGTCAAAAGTTATTAGCGACTTTGTTCAAAAATTTACTGAAAAGTATGCGGTGACACCACTGTTTTAACTGTTTTTGTATGTTTCAGAGGGTGCAGAAACGATCCAGAGGTATCCCTAGATAGGTCTCACCGTCCTCAAGCCAAAACAAATGATTCACAGGAATTTGGAATAGGTCTAGTGCTATAGAAAAATTAAAAACTGCAAAAATTTCGTCAAAATGTACTAAAGTCCTGAAAGATGTGTAATTTGACACGTGTTCCCGTTGGAGTATAACCCAGGGATAAAAACTACCTGCTAATTAGTCAACAAACAACATAAAACCAAAAGAAAATTTCAAAAAATAGCAAGTAAAATTTCTAACATCAGCTCCCTAAGGTAGACTTTTGTATGTATATATGTATATGTGTATAGAACACGAGTCTACTAAAACGTCAAAAACGTCAAAATTTTTCAGGTTCCCTTCGCCCGATCTGGACGCGAGGGGTGTCAAAAGACGCGGCTGATCACCAGCTACAAGACGAGACTATCCCGGACACCACCAGGGTTCACGGTCAAAAGTTATTAGCGACTTTGTTCAAAAATTTACTGAAAAGTATGCGGTGACACCACTGTTTTAACTGTTTTTGTATGTTTCAGAGGGTGCAGAAACGATCCAGAGGTATCCCTAGATAGGTCTCACCGTCCTCAAGCCAAAACAAATGATTCACAGGAATTTGGAATAGGTCTAGTGCTATAGAAAAATTAAAAACTGCAAAAATTTCGTCAAAATGTACTAAAGTCCTGAAAGATGTGTAATTTGACACGTGTTCCCGTTGGAGTATAACCCAGGGATAAAAAACTACCTGCTAATTAGTCAACAAACAACATAAAACCAAAAGAAAATTTCAAAAATAGCAAGTAAAATTTCTAACATCAGCTCCCTAAGGTAGACTTTTGTATGTATATATGTATATGTGTATAGAACACGAGTCTACTAAAACGTCAAAAACGTCAAAATTTTTCAGGTTCCCTTCGCCCGATCTGGACGCGAGGGGTGTCAAAAGACGCGGCTGATCACCAGCTACAAGACGAGACTATCCCGGACACCACCAGGGTTCACGGTCAAAAGTTATTAGCGACTTTGTTCAAAAATTTACTGAAAAGTATGCGGTGACACCACTGTTTTAACTGTTTTTGTATGTTTCAGAGGGTGCAGAAACGATCCAGAGGTATCC